>JAAALK010000079.1:34095318-34450836 GCA_019279435.1 Zizania palustris | reverse complement strand
AATAAATCGATTTC
The DNA here is from genome assembly GCA_019279435.1 of Zizania palustris. Lineage (NCBI taxonomy): Eukaryota > Viridiplantae > Streptophyta > Magnoliopsida > Poales > Poaceae > Zizania > Zizania palustris. The sequence continues at coordinate 34,450,822 of JAAALK010000079.1, read as the reverse complement.
ATCTCAAAACACAGTGATTTTCAATCACCAACGTTGGTCAGGAGATAAAATACTATGCAAATAACTAAAATAAACCTTTTTATTTCGTCAATCAAATTATCCCGTTGGTTCAAATTCAATCGACAAAAATATGAACTTAATATAGTGGATGAACATAAAGTTTGATTTAAACATGTGGTAGCACAGCGGAGACTTAAAAAAATTATAGCACATGTTTAGCATAAAAAATCAGTAGAAGATTTTATTCTGGATTTTTAATAACCTTAAAAGATTTATTCTCTAATTTAAATAAGACGTTGGTCTTAAAAATCAGAAAATATCAAAGAAATGCACTAAAAATTCTCATAAAATTCAGAATAACACTACTGAATGTGATGAAATTTACAAAATTATTCCTGCATCAAACTTAATTTTATCTGATTTTTGGGCAATTTTCTTATTTTCCAGAGAATAATTAAAACAGGAAATTAATTATTTAATTCTGGAAAATAGAAAAGCATTTTCTGGCCCACACAGTGCACGGTCCGGCCCAAAACAGGCGAAAACTGCAGGCTGTCGAGGTCCTGGGCCTGGGCCAGAATTCTTCCCCGCGCGCTCAGCAAACCTGGGCCTGGGCCGAATTGTTCCATCCCGCCTGGGCCTATTTTGGTCCATCAAAATCTGGCCGTCGGATTTGATCCGACGGCCACGCACCGATTTCGGCCGTATAAAAGCGCTTCCCTCTCAGGCCGAACCCTAAAACCTAAGTCATTTTGCTTTCCCCTCCCACCCGAGCGAGAGCACCCGGCGGCGCGCGGCGCACGGCGGCGCACGGCGGCGCACGACGGCCCGGCTGCGCCGTCGGCCCGGCGGCGCTCGGGCGGCGCGCATGGCCGCGGGGAGGACACTGAGCGGCGGAGTGCGCCGGGGCGGGCCCGCTCGCCGGAGCGCGCGCTCACCCGTGAGCGGCACTCCGTCGAGCCGGTCCGCGGCGGCGGCGACTCGCCGCGGCACTCACCGGCGTGCGGCGGCGCGGCTGAGCGGGGAACCACGGTGAGATCCCCGGGGCCCCTTTCAAAACTAGGGTTAGGGTTTCGAAACCCTAACCCTAACCCTTTTTTTTTGTGTTTTTAGTGTTCTGAGTTCTTAACCCGAGGGGATATAGGGGTTCTTAGGGTTTTCTTTCGCCTTCTTAGGGTTTGGCCGAAGCCAAACAGGGGGTCTTCACTTAGGGTTTCACTTAGGCTTCACTTAGGGTTAGCCGAAGCTAACAAAAAAAAGGGGGGTTCTTAGGTGCTTTTGTCTAGGGTTTCACGGTGAAACCGAAAGCAACAGAGGTTCATCTTAGGGTTCTTAGGGTACATACAGGGCTTAGAACGCAGCAATGGCGTCGGATCAAAGGGGTCTGATGCCTAAACCCTAACTAGCCTAAGACTAGGGGGCTCTGATACCATTGATAGCTCCTAGGGTAGATCTCTAGCCTAGGTCTAGCAGGGTTTAATTGAGTCTAAACATGGCATAGGTTCTTAATAGATAAAACAGAGAGTTAGAGGTTGCGTACCGTCACCGGAGGAGGCCGGAGTCGACAGGAGGACGCCATGGCGTTCGGGCGGCGAGGGAGGCTTCCCACCGCTTAGCGCAAAGAGTAGATCGGGTCTCTGGGAATGTAGGGGAGGTGTTTGGGCGTGCAAAAGATTGGCCTTTGCATCCTGAGCCCTCCCCTTATATTTTGCGCTAGCGGCAGGGGCCCCTCAACCATGAGTTGGTTGGGGCGCCCCGATCAGGGCGCAGTGAGAATAGGGGGGTTTGTTGAGGGAACGGGCTGAGTGCGCATGGGGGAGAGGGATTCGGATACCTCTCCCCGAGATCTTATCCTAACAGTGAGGAGAGGGAATCGTCGACGGGAGTAGTGGTGGCGGCAGCAGCCGGAGGGGGCGCAATCGCTGTGCGCTCACGAGCAGCACGGGCGAGAGCAGCCTGGAGCTGGGCGTCAGCAGCATCACGTTCCTGCTGGGCAAGAGTGGCGTCCTGCTCGGCTTGCTGAAGGCGAGCAAGAGCAGCATCACAGGAGTCAGAGGGAGAGTTGTCGACAATGGTGGCGTCATCGGTGGCGTCAAGCGCCATGATGCAGTAGCAGCGCCAGGAAGAAGGCGCGTGCAAGCAGCAGTGGAAGAAGGATCTAAACTTCTGATACCATGATAGAATGAGGTAAGTATTGCTTGTATTGATTGATATGAAGACAGTACATATTTATAGACATGAGGAGATGATGTAGCTATCAAGGGATATAACAGAATCCCTAACAGAATCTCTAACAGCATCTTCACACACATCTAGAAGTCTCTACACAGAACCAGAGACAGCTGTCTAACACATGTAAAGGGCTACACCAAAACTGAAACAAATTTCAGAGTAATTTTTTCAGCACTGTGGTGCCTACTTTGAGCAGCAAAATTTCAGAAGAAATCACAGAAACATGTTGTAACTTTCAAAATGGATCATTCAATTCATGCACAACAAAAATTACTTGGACATCTAGATCAAGTTCTGCACTAGATTTTCCAGAAAACACAGTTCAAAATCGAATTCATACATAGAAACATACCTGCGCTGAAACCTAGGATTACAGTGAACAGTATTGGCAAAAATACTGCTGCAGATCCGAAACTTCATGCAAATACAGTTCATCGTCCCATCTTCTTCAAACTCAATTTTTCTCAGCAATTTTCATTGGAAATTTTTTTCTAAAAGTGCTCTAATGGTTCAGCCAACTTAGGGGGATAATATCCTACCAACTACTCTTCTAGAAGCCCCCAATTGACACATAGACCCTTAGTAATTTCAGATTTAACAATTCTGAAAATTACCCTATAAAAACTAAAAGTAAAATTACAAATTGACTCTCCTTTTAATATAATTTCAGAGTATAACCACTCCAAAAATTATACCAAGAGGTTACACTACTAAACTGAAAATTTAAACTAAAACTAGACACCTATTTATTGAATTAACAAAAACAATAAACGTTTCGACGGTTTTCAGCAAAAACGGACAAATCCTCTCAACCCTTCGACTCATGACACCGCTTCACGACTCCAAGCTCCAGCAAGCCACTTCCGCTCTCGATCCCCTCGAGCCTCCTGAATGCTTGTCCTGGCCTCCCTCTCGCGAACCCGATCGACACGCCGTCACAGTCAGCCGTCCGTCCAAGTCTTGCTCCCTCTCTTCGTGCACTCTTGAGATCTTCTCCAACTTCGCCCGACCTCCCTGATCCTCCGGCATCAAGCTCCCCACTCGACTCTTGGTCACCACCGTCGACAGTCCGGTCGGCATCTCCACCCTGCACAAACAAGACAAGCCAAAACAAGGACGCGACGCACCACCGAAACCCTCAGCAGCCAAACCTGCACATCACATCAAACCCTCGATGCACCCAAACCACTCAACCATTCAAGATGTTCATCCTTGTCAATCACTCATCATCCAGACCGAAACCACCCTTAGTTTTCTCAACTTCAAAGGCATAAACAAATCATGTACTTGTAAAAGCAATTAATCATATAAGAGAAGCTCATGTAGTGCTACACAACTCCCCCCTCAAAACATGCTAGAAGATCTCGAATGCTCAGTGTTGGGGTGAGTGAAAAACTGTTTAGGAATCCAGCATTGTACAACTCAAGAACCAGGTAAAGCAGTATATTGATCATGCATAGGGTATGAGTCATGATAAAAAGTGCGTGATCTACCTCCAAAGCGCGAGTCTGGAAAATGATGAGGCTCCTAAATCGTCGAGAATCAAAACCTCTTACACGCAGTCTAACTACCATATGAAGCATGGTGTACACCACGAGGGAAAAAATCTCTCATTGTGAAACCAAGGGTGGATTCTATCTGTATGATGAGTGATTGACAAGGATGAGCGTTGAGCGATTGGTTGAGTGTTGAGTTGTTTGCATCGAAGGGTTTGATGTACGAATGAGGTTTGTGTGCCGAGGTTTTGTGTGGTGTGTCGCGTCTTGTTTTGACTTGTCCTTGAATGTGCAGGGTGGAGATGTAACCAATTGTCAACGACGAGTGATCAAGGGTCAAGCGGGGAGCTCGATGCCGGAGGATCAGGGAGGCCGGGTGAAGTTGGAGAAGATCTCAAGGGTGCACGAAAAGATCGAGCAAGACTTGGACGGATGGATGTTGCGACGGCATTACGACTGAGTCTGCGAAAGAGAGGCCAAGACAAGTAATCAGGCGGCTCGAGGGTATCAACAACAGAAAAGGCTTGCTGGCGCTCGGAGTCACAAAGCGGTGTCATGAGTCGAAGAGTTGAGAGGCTTTGTCAGTTTTTGCTGAAACCATCGAATCACTAAATGTTTTAAATTCAATAAATAGGAGTTTAGTTATATTGAGTATTTAAGTTTAATAGGAGTCAAGTTCTGAAAATATATTAAAAGATTGAGTATAGTTCTATTTTTTAGTCTAAATGGGGTAATTTTCAGGATATTGTATTCTGAAATTACCTAAAGGTCTTTGTAAAAGTGTCTTCTAGAATGTGCCTACTTAAGGGATCTTATCCCTAAGTTGGGCTGCACATGGATTGAATTTTTTATTCACAAATATACAAGAACTGCAGTTCGGATGAAACTTCCTGATCTGCAACAGTGTTGCCGGCGCCACTGTAGCACGTAAGATTAAATCTATTTTTAGCACTGGTTGCTTTGATTTCATCTCTGTTTTCGCTGGAACATCCTGGAACATCTAATCATTTGTTTTGGGGATCCAATCCAAAGATGCAACATCTATCAACAAGCAAGTCTCTATGCATCTTATTAAGTTTTCTTAGCTGGAGTAGTTAATTACTGTTGTTTTGAGAAGTTCTGATTACAAGTGTTGTGGTAGTGATTATTTCTGAACTGGATGTTTTTGAGGTGATAAACTACTTGACCAAACTTGTTTGATTGATCTATATTTGTTTCTGTTGTGTGAGGTTGATATATTGCCAATTTTTTGCAACAGTACTTGTTCATCTTGTTGTGTCTAACTGAGTTGAAGCAAAGTCATGTTCCTCTACCATGTTCAGTTGCTTCTGATCATGTATTTTCAGACTATTTGCTTTGATGCATCTTTTCTGCAATGATTGAGGTGCCTTGAAGTTTTTGCAATTGATTCTAAAGTTTATAGTCTATCTACTTCATAGGTTTGCCTGAATAGTTTCAGTGCTGTGGTAATTACTGCTTGTGTCAGTTTTGTGAAGAATTGAGGGATTAGGTTGTTATCTGAATTTTTCAGTTCTCTGATAGAATGTTTTCTCAGTGGTCAAGGTTTTTATTCTTCAGTTTGATAACTAGATCAGATCACTTACAGAAAATGCCATCTCCAAGTTCTGTAGAAATTTGATCTAAAGAATCTCTGAAATCAATTGATTGATATGTGCTAGTATCTTTGATTCTCTATTTTTTCCTGATATTTAAACTCTGATGAACAACATTAAACTGAAATAGAGCAAAGTTCTTTGATTTTAGACTTAACTGAATTTGTACGGTACCAATTCTGTTTTCATCTCAATTCCGATCTAATGTGTCTCATATGTTCTGAATTTGAGAATTGAGTTGTTTGTTAACTTTATCAATCTGAAAAGTTGAGAATATTTTCTGTGAACATTTTGGAGGATTAATTGCTGAGATTCAAGAAATCTGATTCAGTTTCTACTGTTGTTGATCATGCTCTTGGAGATTTCCTGTTTAAAGAATAGTTTCTAGAAATGCTCTGCTGTGTAATCTGTTCACAAAATTTTTGATTGATGTTGCTTATGACTACTGAAATGTTGTGGATTAACCTGCAGTAGTACTGTACTACATGTTATCTGAAAGTGCATTTAGATAAGTCTAAAACTTGAGATCCTTCTGTTTTTTTGCAGTTAAACAATTCTCACTGTTTTCATTTCAGTTTCAGTTAGGAAATCAATTCAGGTCTGTTTTGATTAGAACTCTGATTTGTATTGAAAAGGAAACTTCTGTTTTCAGACATAATTTTTTCCAAAGAATTGATGTGAATTCCTGCTATGTAGCAAAGTACGTTTTCATGTTCTAAAATCTGTTGATGAACAGTTTTGTCAAAAATATCTAAGTGATTAGTTCTGATTTGTACAAAGAATGTTCTACATGTTCTGCAATCTATTGATGAATAGTTTGCTGCAAATAGTTGAGTTGTGCTAAATACCTCTGCAACCTAAGCTGTGGCTTTCTGAATTAATTCTCTGGATAGACTTATATTGATTGAGTAAGATTTCTGTTTTGAGGTGAATTATTATACTGAAATGTATTTTCAGGTTTTACTCAATTGGTTCAGTCCTGATCTGTCTTTGAAATCACTGTTTTGTATCAGTTCATATGGCTTCTGAAATATCTGTTTTGGTTTAGTTCAGTAGATGATCAAGAGCTGTACTTAGTCTAATACTGTTTTCAGTACTGTACCTTGTCAAGTCTATGCCAGTTTCCACAGTTTTATCTACTGATTGAAATTTGGCATTAACACTAGTGTTCAGCCTGAACTGAAAATGGTTATGGTCTGAATTTTTAATACCTTCATTATGTGCTGGAATCTCTGAATTTGTTTTTGTTAAAAGATTTGAATAATTCTGCTTGATGCTTTTAGTATAAGAAACTGATTCTGAATATGAATTCAAAACTGTTCTGAACATTTGTTTTATATAAACTTCACTCAATTTCAGATTCAGTCTTTGAATCAAATTTGTGTTCAGTTTTGACCCATTGTGTTGAATTGTTTGAACCATGGTCCAAAGGTCTATAGAATGAACTGAGTGCAGCAAAATGAATCTGTTCATTGTTTCACTATGTATGAAATTATTGGTACTATTCATCATCCTGTACTTATCAGAATCTGAGTGTCTTCTACTGAAAATTATTTGAATTGATTCAAAACTGTTTTGGCTGGTTGAACTGATGCAAGTTTGACTAATTTGATCAATGGTTGTTGTCTAGTATTGGTTCAAAGTGACAAGTGAATGAGTTAAGAGAGTTTTTCTGAATTTTTGGTCTATTTCAGAGTTTCAAACACCAATTTACTTTTGTCGATCATCCAGATGTCGATCTACTCATTGTAGTTCGGAATACCGATTGTCGACAGACTGCTTCAACATTTCAAACTCTGAACAAGATTGAATTCTGAATTTGAAAAGATTTTGTTGCTCTGATTTGTATTGATTGGTTTAAATTTGAATCTGAAATTTAGGAGGTGTGTTGTGTGATTTGAATAGGCCATCTAATTCACGAGAATTTATCGAGGCGTCTATTCACCCCCTCTAGTCGCCATTCTGATCCCACAATTGGTATCTGAGCCGGTTAGATCACTAGTTGACCTTAACCGGTTTTGTGATACATTGGCGACATGGACAAGAATACCAAGATTCTGGTGTTCGATGATCGTGATTTTGCTTATTGGAAAGTGCGCATGGAGGCTTATCTACTAAGCCAAGGAAGTGCAATTTGGGACATTGTTGATTCCCAATATGTGATCCCGAAAACTCGCACTTCAGAGACTAAGAAATTACAGTACGAATGCAATAGCAAAGCAAAAAACATATTGTTTGTCAGTCTCAGTCGCAAAGAGTTTGACAGGGTCCAGCACCTACGAACTACACGTGAAATTTGGACAACCTTGAAAACTTTTCATGAGGGCACTACTCAGATTAAGGCTAGGAGGCGGAGCACTTATAATCAAGAATACCAAATGTTTGTGCAAGGCTCGAGCGAATCTGTAGATGCCATGTTTGTGCGTTTCAATGGAATTGTGAGTAATTTGCGCTCCACCTAGACTTTGGCTTATTCTGACCATGATAGGGCGATCAAACTTCTCTATGCTCTTGATCGTAGCATATCGGAGGTGAAGATCTCTAGTATTGAAGAGTCGGCGAGCTTTGACACTCTGACTTGTGACGAACTCTTTAGTAAGCTTAAATCCACCGAGATTGCCAAGGTGTCTCGACCAGAAGTTGGAAAATATTTGTTGCCTTCGATTGCCTTAGTTTCTAGTCCTGGCAGTGGTACCTCATCTGGAGGTAATTTATCTAGTGATTCTGGAGTTTGTGCTTATTCTGGTGGTTTTGTCTTGTCCTCCCTTGTCTCTGTCACAAAAGAACAAGTGGACACTCTAAATGATGAGGAGCTAGCTCTCATTGTCAAGAAGTTCACTCACTTCTATAATGATAGACGAGACCAAAGGAGAGGAGGGTTACAGGGTTGTTTTGTATGTGGAGATCTTTCTCACATAAAAGCGAATTGCCCTAAGTTAAAAATGAAAAATGAAAATGAGCACAAGCACTAGAAATGGAACAAGAAACATTACTTTAAAGGGAAGCGCGGAAAAGTGGCTAAAAGAGTAGCCAGAGCTTTTGTGGTTGCCCTTAGCGACATTGACGGTACATCAAGTGAGGAGACAAGCTCGGAGGAAGAGGAGTCTCCCAAGAAGGATAAGAAGGAGAAGAAGGAGAAGAAGACAATGGACCTCACCAACCTTTGCTTCGTGGTTGACGGCAACGATAGCAGCGACGAGCTCGACACTTCTGAGGTATATCTATCTCATGATCAGCTTCTTGTTCAAAATGATGAATTGCATGATGCTATTTGTTCTAACGATAGATTACTTAAACTTGCTGCTAAAGAACAAAAGAACTAAAATTCAGACTTGAATCTATTTCCACTGAACTTGCAATTTTGAAATCTAAGTCTGATGATGACGAATGTGAGTCATGTCTTATTGTCATGAATGAACTTGCTCATCTGCGTTTTACACATGCTCAAACTATTGAAAAAACTTGAATTAACTGAAAGCAGCTTTTGGTGGTGGAGTCTAGTCCTGCGGTCATCAACGAATGCATGAACTGTCTTTTACTTGTTGAAACTATTAATTTGAGAGATAGGCATGTTGATGAACTTAAGGCTAGATTGGAGAGTGTTGAGTGTTCTAAGGATGTGCAGCCGGCGTGTCCCACCTGCATCACTCTTAAGGACCAACTCATCTTTGTTAGAGAGCAAGTCGAAAAACTGAAATGTGAAAATGATTATCTTCTCTCCGTGGTTGAGAAATGCACTGAAGGAAAGGGTAGGATGGATTTGCTTTTGGCTAAAACAAAATTATGTGCTAACAGGGCAGGGTTAGCTCTCGGGTTGGGCTATGAGAGAACTACTTCAAACACCTTGAGCGAAACTGTGTTCACTCCTCCCACTACCCTTGAGAAAGAGAGAGCCCAGTTAGACACCGATCAAAAAGCCAAGAATCCTACTCAACTTGTAAATAAAGCTTTAACTTCACCAGATGAACCTCCTCAGCAAAAACCCAAGAAGACTATGAGATTTACGCTTGAGACCCATGCTGACACACCCAAGAGAGTGTATCACTGCTCCTATTATCATTGGGTGGGTCAGTTAGTTGGGTTTTGCTTTCGTCGTATCAAGGATGAACGACGTTCTTTTGCGATGAACTTTCAGGACATGCATTACTCATCTTTAGGTATGCATAAGTCCGCTTTTCACTCTTATCGTACTTTTGAGGCTCCACATGGTTTCATGAGAGATTATGCCCCTCGTGATGTACACCATGCTTCATATGGTGCTAGACCAAGTGTAAGAGGCTTTGATTCTTGACAAGTTGGGAGACTTCGTCGTTTTCCAAGTTCGTGCTTTATAGATAGACCACACACTTTTTATCATGGTTCATACCCTGTGCATGATCAGTCTACTACTTTGCCTAGTTCTTGAATTTTACAATACTAGATTCCAAAACAATTTTTCACTCACCCCAACACTAAGGATTCAAGATCAGCTAGCATGTTTTGAGGGGGAGTTGTGTAGCACTGCATGAGCTTCTGTTATATGATTAATTGCTTTTACATGTACATGCTTTGCTATGCATTTGAAGAATTGTCTTTAATACTGTTGATTATACTTAACTTGGATACATCTGATAATTGTCTTGAGCATGGCTTTTATTTGTGAAAAATTGAAAATGATCACTGCTTAGTCTAGAAACTAGCATGAATAGGTTGGGGGCTTTTGCTATCTTTTACATACCTGATAGCTAGGTCCTTTTCTCTTGGATGCTAATACGCAACTTGATCATATCAAAAATATTATGCTAAAAATTAAAATGAATGAAAAATGATTGATATGCATGCTTTTGTGTGCTAAAATTGAAAAGATCAAGGTGGGTTTGCTTTGTCGCACTGCTTTGTTTTGGATTGCTTATCATAGCACTTTGGTATGAACTGGGACATTGAAGTGTATGTCGTGACCATTTCTTCAAGCTTCTGATGGTTTCAACCTAGGCTTAGCTTGGTCGATTAACATAAGGTTGACATGCAAATAACCCCTGGCACTAAAATGAAAAAACTTGAATCAATTTCATATCAAGTTTGCTGAAGCTCCTTGTAGTGGGATATGCTTATCTGGTTAGTATTTGATTAGCTTTTGCATCTCATGCCTTGCCATGTCTAGTATGCTAGTCTGAGTAGTGATGCTTTTATTTGCTATAAACTGAAAATGCTTGCTCGTGCCTTTTGTTTAGATGGTATTCATCTGAGTGTTTCATACAGTACTTTTAGATAATAGTCAAGGCAAATGATTGGTTGTACTGTAATTGGAATTGCTCATGTTTCAGAAGTTTGCATCTATACTCTACCCTTACACCCCTCTTTGCATCTTTTTATAATCTTGATGCCTGCATTGCCAAAGGGGGAGAAATAGTTTACATGATGCTTTTGGAGGCTTTTGGATGATTGCTTGGTTAAGGGGGAGTAATTGGATTTATTGGCCTTCATGATGCTTTAATGCTTTTGCCAACAAAGATGCTTTGATTTGCATGAGTTGTTTGCCCAAGGGGGAGATCTTTTATCAAGTGACATGTTTTGCTCTTTTCTGAGTTTTATGGTTACTTGTGCGCTTAACTTGAATATTTCATCATGTCTCTGTTTGGGGTTGTCAATGCACTCATTAAGGGGGAGATTGCGAAACCAAGGGTGGTTTCTGTCTGTATGATGAGTGATTGACAAGGATGAGTGGTTGAGCGATTGGTTGAGTGCTGGGTTGTGTGCATCGAAGGGTTCGATGTACGAATAAGGTTTGTGTGCCAAGGGATTCGGTGGTGCGTCGCGTTCTTGTTTTGGCTTATCTTGAATGTGCAGGGTGGAGATGCTGACCAACTGTCAATGGCGAGTGATCGAAGGTCAAGCGGGGAGCTCGATGCCAGAGGATCAGGGAGGCCGGGTGAAGTTGGAGAAGATCTTAAGAGTGCACGAAAAGATCAAGCAAGACTTGGACGGACGGATGGTTGCAACGGCGTGATAACCGAGTCTGTGAAAGGGAGGCCAAGACAAGTAATCAGGTGGCTTGAGGGTATCGAGAGCGGAAAATGCTTGCTGGCGCTCGGAGTCACACATCGGTGTCATGAGTTGAAGAGTTGAGAGGTTTTGTCGGTTTTTGCTGAAAACCGTCGAATCACTAAATGTTTTAAATTCAATAAATAGGAGTTTAGTTTTATTTGAGTATTTGAGTTTAATAGTGTAAACTTTTGGTATATTTTTAGAATTGTCAAGTTCTGAAAATATATTAAAAGATTGAGTATAGTTGTATTTTTTTAGTCTAAATGGGGTAATTTTTAGGATATTGTATTCTGAAATTACCTAAGGGTCCTTTTGTAAAAGTGTCTTCTAGAATGTGCCTACTTAAGGGTTCTTATCCTTAAGTTTGGCTAGACATGGATTGAATTTTTTATTCACAAAATATACAAGAACTGTAGTTCGGATGAAACTTCCTGATCCACAACAGTGTTGCCGGCGCCATTGTAGCACGTAAGATTAAATCTGTTTTCAGCACTGGTTTCTTTGATTTCATCTCTGTTTTCGCTGGAACCTCCTAGAACATCTAATCATTCATTTTGGGGATCCAATCCAAGGATGAACATCTATCAACATGCAAGTCTCTATGCATCTATATTAAGTTTTCTTAGCTGGAGTAGTTAATTACTGTTGTTTTGAGAAGTTCTAATTACAAGTGTTGTGGTAGTGATTATTTCTGAACTGGATGTTTTTGAGGTGATAAACTACTTGACCAAACTTGTTGATTGATCTATATTTGTTTTTGCTGTGTGAGGTTGATATATTGCCAGTTTTTTGAAACAATACTTGTTCATCTTATTGTGTCTAATTGAGTTAAAGCAAAGTCATGTTCCTCTACCATGTTCAGTTGCTTTTGATCATGTATTTTCAGACTATTTGCTTTGATGCATCTTTTCTGCAATGATTCAGGTGCCTTGAAGTTTTTGCAATTGATTCTAAAGTTTATAGTCTATCTACTTGATAGGTTTGCCTAAATTGTTTCAGTGTTGTGGGTAATTACTGCTTGTGTCAGTTTTGTGAAGAATTGAGGGATTAGGTTGTTAGCAGGACCAAAACCGAGTATATGAGATGTGACTTTGGTACTACAATTAGTGAGGATGGAGATGTAAGATTGGGAGGCCAAGTAGTACCAAAGAAGGACACCTTCCGTTATTTGGGATCGATGCTTCAGAGAGATGGTGATATTGATGAAGATGTTAGCCATAGGATCAAAGCGGGGTGGATGAAATGGCATCAAGCATCAGGAGTTCTATGTGACAAGAGAGTGCCACAGAAGTTGAAAGACAAGTTCTACAGGACGGCGATTAGGCCTGCTATGTTATATGGGGCTGAGTGTTGGCCTACTAAGAGGCGGCATATCCAACAACTATGTGTCACAGAGATGCGTATGTTGCGTTGGATATGTGGGCACACAAGATTGGACCGAGTGAGAAACAATGACATACGCGATCGGCTAGGAGTAGCGCCAATTGAAGAAAAAGCTTATGCAACACCGGTTGAGATGGTTTGGGCATGTCCAACAGAGACCCCCAGAGGCACCGGTGCACAGAGGTATCATAAGACGGGTCAATAATGTGAAGAGAGGTAGAAGGCGACCAAACTTGACATGGGAGGAGGCAATCAAAAGGGACTTGAAGGAATGGAATATCTCAAAGGAGTTGTGTTTGGATAGAAGTGCTTGGAAAGAAGCTATCCACGTGCCCGAACCGTGATCAGGCCTTTTCCCTTTTAGTGCTCTTAAAAGCTTTTCCCCTCCCCTTTCTCTCTCTCTTTTTGGTGACTTCTTGTTGGGTTTCAACTCTAGCCTACCCCAACTTGCTTGGGACTAAAAGGCTTTGTTGATGTTGATGTTGATGTATGATATAATGTTTTCTCAAGTGGTCAAGGTTTTTATTCTTTAGTTTGATAACTAGATCAGATCACTTACAGAAAATGCCATCTCCAAGTTCTGTAGAAATCTAATCTAAAAAATCTCTGAAATCAATTGATTGATCTGTGCTAGTATCTTTGATTCTCTATTTTTTCCTGATATTTAAACTCTGATAAACAACATTAAACTGAAATAGAGCAAAGTTCTTTTGATTTCAGACTTAACAGAATTTGTATTGTACCAATTCTGTTTTCATCTCAATTCTGATCTAATGTGTCTCATATGTTCTGAATTTGAGAACTGAGCTGTTTGTTAACTTTATCAATCTGAAAAGTTGAGAATATTTTCTATGAACATTTTGGAGGATTAATTGCTGAGATTCAAGAAATCTGATTCAATTTCTACTGTTGTTGATCATGCTCTTGGAGATTTCCTGTTTAAAGAATAGTTTCTAGAAATGCTCTGCTGTGTAATCTGTTCATAGGATTTTTGATTGATGTTGCTTATGACTACTGAAATGTTGTGGATTAACCTGTAGTAGTACTGTACTACATGTTATCTGAAAGTGCATTTAGATCAGTCTAAAACTTGAGAACCTTCTGTTTTTTTGCAGTTAAACAGTTCTCACTATTTTCATTCAGTTTCAGTTAGGAATTCAATTTAGGTCTGTTTTGATTAGAACTCTGATTTGTATTGAAAAGGAAACTTCTGTTTTCAGACATAATTTTGCCAAAGAATTGATGTGAATTCTGCTGTGTACAAAGTACGTTTTCATGTTCTGAAATCTGTTGATGAACAGTTTTGTCAAAAATATCTAAGTGATTAGTTATGATCTGTACAAAGAATGTTCTACAGGTTCTGCAATCTGTTGATGAATAGTTTGCTGAAAATAGTTGAGTTGTGCTAAATACCTCTGCAAATGGTTATGGTCTGAATTTTTAGTACCTTCATTATGTGCTAGAATCTTTGAATTCGTTTTTTGTTAAAAGTTTTGAATAATTCGGCTTGATGCTTTTAGTATAAGAAACTGATTCTGAATATGAATTCAAAACTGTTCTGAACATTTGTTTTATATAAACTTCACTCAATTTCAGATTCAGTCTTTGAATCAAATTTGTGTTCAGTTTTGACCCATTGTGTTGAATTGTTTGAACCATGGTCCAAAGGTCTATAGAATGAACTGAGTGCAGCAAAATGAATCTGTTCATTGTGTGTGTTCACTATGTATGAAATTATTGGTACTATTCATCATCCTGTACTTATCAGAATCTGAGTGTCTTCTACTGAAAATTATTTGAATTGATTCAAACTGTTTTGGCTGGTTGAACTGATGCAAGTTTGACTAATTTGATCAATGGTTGTTGTCTAGTATTGGTTCAAAGTGACAAGTGAATGAGTTAAGAGAGTTTTCTGAATTTTTGGTCTATTTCGGAGTTTCAAACACCAATTTACTTTTGTCGATCATCCAGATGTTGATCTACTCATTGTAGTTCGGAATGCCGATTGTCGACAGAGTGCTTCGACATTTCAAACTCCGAACAAGACTGAATTATGAATTTGAAAAGATTTTGTTGCTATGATTTGTACTGATTGGTTTAAATTTAAATCTTAAATTTAGGAGGTGCGTTGGGTGATTTGAATAGGACATCTGATTCACGAGAATTTCTCAATATGTCTATTCACCCCTCTCCAGTCGCCATTCCGATCCCACACTCATGAAACCATGTGGAGCCTCAAAATCAGGATAAGAGTAAAAAGCAGACTCATGCATACCTAAAGATGAGTAATGCATGTCCTGAAAGTTCATCGCAAAAGAACGTCATTCATCTTTTATACGACGAAAGCAAAACCCAACAAAGTGACCCACCTGATAACAATAGGAGCAGTGATACACTCTCTTGGGTGTGTTAGCATGGGTCTCAGACGCAAATCTCACAATCTTCTTGGGTTTTAGTTGAGGAGGTTCATCTGGTGGAGTTAAAGCTTTCTTTACAAGTTGAGTAGGATTCTTGGCTTTTTGATTGATGTCTAACTGGACTCTCTCTTTCTCAAGGGTACTAGTAGGAGTGAACAGAGTTTCTCTCGAAGTGTTTGGAGTAGTTCTCTCATAACCCAACCCGAGAGTTAACCCTACCCTGTCAGCACATAATTTTGTTTTAGCCAAAAGCAAATCCATCCTACCCTTGCCTTCAGTGCATTTCTCAACCACGGAGAGAAGATCATCATTTTCACATTTTAGTTTTTGGACTTGCTCTCTAGCAAAGCTGATTGGTCCTTAAGGGTGATGCAGATGGGACACAACGGCTGCACATCCTTAGAACACTCAACACTCTCTAATCTAGCCTTAAGTTCATCAACATGCCTATCTTTCAAATTAATGCTTTCAACAAGTAAAGGACAGTTCATGCATTCGTTGATGACTGCAGGACTAGACTCCACCACCAAAAGTTGCTTTTCAGTCAATTCAAGTTTTTCAATAGTTTGAGCATGTGTAAAACGCAGCTGAGCAAGTTCATTCATGACAATAAGACATGACTCACATTCGACATCATCAGACTTAGATTTCAAAATTGCAAGTTCAGTGGAAATAGTTTCAAGTCTGAATTTTAGTTCTTTTCGTTCTTTAGCAGCAAGTTTAAGTAATCTATCCTGAGAACAAATAGCATCATGCAATTCATCATTTTGAACAAGAAGCTGATCACGGGATAGATATACCTCAGAAGTGTCGAGATCGTCGCTGCTATCGTTGCCGTCGACCACGAAGCAAAGGTCGGTGAGGTCCATTGTCTCCTTTTCCTTCTTCTTCTTGGGAGGCTCCTCTTCCTCTGATCTTGCTTCCTCGCTTGATGTATCGTCGATGTCACTTAGGGTGGCCACAAAAGCTCTAGCTACTCTTTTAGCCACTTTTTCGCGTTTCCGTTTGAAGTAATGTTTCTTGTTCCACTTTTGGTGCTTGTGCTCATTTTCATTTTTCATTTTTAACTTAGGGCAATTCGCTTTTATGTGTGAAAGATCTCCACATTGAAAACAACTCTATGACCCTCCTCTCCTTTGGTCTCGTCTATCATTGTAGAAGCGAGTGAACTTCTTGACAATGAGAGCTAGCTCCTCATCATCTAGAGTATCCACTTGTTCTTTTGTGACAGAGACAAGGGAGGACAAGACAAAACCACCAGAATAAGCACAAACTCCAGAAACACCAGAAAAGTTACCTCCAGATGAGGTACCACTGCTAGGACTGGAAACCAAGGCAATAGAAGGCAACAAAGATTTTCCAACTCCTGGTCAAGACGCCTTGGCAATCTCGGTGGATTTGAGCTTACTAAAGAGTTCATCGCAAGTTAAGGTGTCAAAGATTGCCGACTCTTCAATACTAGAGATCTTCACCTCTCATATGCTACGATCAAGAGCATAGAGAAGTTTGATTGCTCTATCATGGTCAAAGTAAGACAAAGTCCCAGTGGAGCGCAAATTACTCACAATTCCATCAAAACGCGCAAACATGGCATCTACAGATTCGTCGGGGCCTTGCACAAACATTTGATATTCTTGATTATATGTGCTTTGCCGCCTAGCCTTAATCTGAAAATTACCCAGCACACTTCAATCAGAAACTCAGACCTAAATGGATGAAACTCTTCACAACTAAATCAAGAAGTACCTTAGATAGGTTCCTCATGCAAAAATCAGATTGAATGGAGGCGCCATGAATCTTATGTGAAGCTTTGGATCAAATCAGCTAGCTGTGACATTGTAGCGTTTCTAGGACACAAATCAGCAAAACAACTAGAAATCTCCAATTGAAATCATAGCCGAAATCACAGCAAAAGTACAAGGTATTAACTCTCTTTTCTGGAAGGATTCACAACTCTCAGAATTTTGTTTCAGAATGACTTCACCCCATGTTCTAGAAAAAGTGGACAACTTTCTTGGACAACACACAAGGTAAAAAGAAAAACAGCTGAATGATTTTTTATCAAAAGTGGCAGCCATCTTTTGGGTGTATATCCCTTTATATAGGCCCACCCAAAGGACAGCTTTACATATAGCCCCTTGCACTTTTCAGTTTTACACAAATAGTCAAGGCAAATTTTCAGATTTAGAAATTCTAAAAATTACCCACATAGACCTGTATTACTATTATTACAAATTGACTCAACTCTTTTAATATATTTTCCGAATTGGGGAATCCTGAAAAAATACTATAAGTTTACACTTACTCTTAAAAAAACTAAACACAAATAGACTCCTAATTCTTGGAATTAAAACACATTTAAAGATGAGTTGGTTTTCAGCAAAAACCGACAAAGCCTCCTCGATCGCCGACGATCGTCGTCAGTCCGTGAACTCGACTGCCAACAAGTCTCTCCCAATCTCGATCCCCTTGGGTTGCTTGATCACTTGAATTGGCCTCTCTTTCGCTGACTTGACCGTCATGCCATCTCGACCAACCGTTCATCCATGTCTTGCTCTATCTCCTCGTGCACTCCTGAGATCATCTCCAACTTCACCCGACATCCATGATCCTCTAGCATCGGGCTCCCCGCTTGACCCTTGACCATCTGCCGCTGATAGTTGGTTAGCATCTCCACCCTGCACACATGAGACAAGCCAAAACAAGAGACGCAACACACACCGATCCCCAAGACATCTACTCTCCATAACCACACATCGATCCCATCGATGCAATCAAGCCATTACTCACTCATTCACTCGATCGCTCATCCTTCTCAATCACTCATCATAAAGACAGAAACCACAGTGCGACCACACTTGGTTTCACAACAATACTTTTCACTTGATACTATGAGAACATCGCCATCGCTATCAGAGTCATCTTTCTTGTTGGCAGTTACCACATTTGTGGATCCTCCATTCTTCTTCAGCGCTGGACAATTTCTCTTTATATGTCCCCACTCCTGGTAGTTGTTGCACAATGGTCCCTTCTTCTTTTTCTTGCCCTTCTTATCTTCTGAGCCATGATCATTCCTGACATGCAAAGCATCCCCATATGACCCTCCTGTTGCATTGTTCTTCTTCCTATGATTATGAGCAAGCAACGCCGCAACAACATCTTCTGACTTGATGGTTTCTTTGCCATATGTCAATGTAGTAACCAAGTGCTCATAAGCATCCGGCAACGAACACAGAAGAATAATTGCCTTATCATCATCCTCAATTTTCACTTCCACCTTAACAAGGTCAGCGATTAATTGATTAAAGACATTAATGTGCTCCACCAGATCTGACCCCTCCTGCATCTTTAAGCCGAACAACTTCTGCTTCAAATACAACTTCTGGGTCAATGTCTTGGACATAAACTGACTGGCCAATTTGTCCCAAATTTTCTTCGGTGAAGTTTCCTCCATGACGAGATACATGATCTGATCCGAGACACACAATCTGATAATCGCAGATGCCTGTGCCTTCATCTCATCCCATTTATCATCATGGACCTTCTTCGGATTCTTTTCAGTGAGAGTCTTCAAGATTCCCTGTTAAGCCAACAGATCTTTCACTCTCGTCTGCCAAAATCCGAAGTTTCCAGTCCCATCAAATCTCATCACCTCGAATTTAGGAGCCATCAACGCCATCCGTCGATCCATGATTATATCGTCTGTCGCCACGATCAAATCATCCACACCGGCTCCACGCGTATCCTCGTCGATCCACCGACGACCACCATCGAGCCTTTCAATGCCTTTGTAGTCTTAAAGCCTTCGACGACCTCCTCACGCCGATTACACAAGACGTGCCTTCGTCGACTGCTCAAAAAACCACCCTTTGATCGAAGGATTTTATTCTCGATCAAGCTTCTCTTCTCAGATCTGCATATTATGGCATCCCTTTGGTACATATGTATACCCCTAAAAATACCCCCAAATCTACAAAAATAGAGACAAATTTGGATAAAATTTGAGTTGTAATCGGACTCCAAATCTAAAATCTACTCAAATTCCTACACATGGGCCTTATTTTCAGTCTGGCCCCTCCTTCCAGCGCATTCCTGTGCCACACCAACCACCTGGGTCGGCTGCCCTCTCCCGCAAGATGGGCCGCGCCAGGCCAGCCTCCGCTTGGGCCAGCGCCTACCGCGCGCCTGAGCCACCAGGCCGGCCAGCTGGGCCACGCCAAGAGAATCTCCCGCCACGGGCCTTAACCAGCCGACGTGTGAAACCAAGTGGGGTCGCACTATGGTTTTTGTATTTATGATGAGTGATTGACAAGGATGAGTGGTCGAGTGAATGAGTGAGTGATGGTTTGATTGCATCAATGGGATCGATGTGTGGTCATGAAGAGTTAATGTCGAGGGGATCGGTGTGCGTCGCATTTTGTGTTTTGGCTTGTCTCATGTGTGCAGGGTGGAGATGCTAACCAACTGTCAGCGGTGGGTGATCAAGGGTTGAGCGGGGAGCTCGATGCCAGAGGATCAAGGATGTTGGGTGAAGTTGGGGATGATCTCATGAGTGCACGAGGAGATAGAGCAAGACATGGATGGACGGATGGTCGAGACGGCGTGACGGTCGAGTCAGCGAAAGGGAGGCCAGTGCAAGTGATCAAAGTGGCTCGATGGATCAAGAGTGGGAGAGACTTGCTGACAGTCAAGTTCATGGACTAACGACGATCGTCGACGATCGGGTAGGCTTTGTCGGTTTTTGCTGAAAACCATCACATCTCTAAATGTTTTAAATTCAATAATTATGAGTATTTTTGTTTTTAGTAATTTAGAGTAATGTGTAAACTTTTAGTATTTTTTCAGGATTTCCCAATTCTGAAAATATATTAAAAAGTTGAGTCAATTTGTAATAAAGAGTAATAGAGGTCTAGGAGAGTAGTTTTCAGAATTTCTAATTCTGAAAATGTGTCATGTCCTTATGTGTAAATTTGAACATCTCAAGGGGATCCATGTAATGCTGCCATCCTTGGGTTGGCCTATAAAAAGGGGGCATCCTCACCCAAGGTGGCTGTCCACTTTTTACCAACTCAAAAATATCTCATGGCTGGTTTATTTTCTTACTTGTGATCCAAGAAGCTTGGAATTCTTTGCTGTTTGTTTGCATCTTGCTGCTGATAGTTGGCGTGTAGATGATCTTGGCTGAAGAGAACCAGATTCAAGGTGATTATGAACTGATAAAGCACCTGTGATCTTCAAACAAAGGTAAGTCATTCAGTGTTTACTTCTGCCATCAGAATCCCTTGCTGAATTGATTAAGAACTCTTATTTAGAAATATTCTCTTCTTGTTGGACTTAGTTTCATGATGGATTAGCAGGAGTTCATTCATCTATTTGAGTATTGTTTCATATGTTTTGAACTGAGTCTAGTTATGGTTGTGTCAATTTTCCTGGATGAACAACAGTGAGAGCATTTTATCTGGGTATAAAAATCCATGAAGAGAGTTGGTTTAGGATCTTTTGGTTGTTTGATATCATTCTGCCTGATTCTTCACTGTCTAGAACCAAAGGTGATCTGATTCAATTTGTGATTTCAATTGCTAAATCATTTCTGATTGAATAGTCACTTTGATCTAAAATTTTGTATGGGCAGCAACCTGATTGCTACTATGCTGCCATATTTGTTCATCATCTAGAACAATTTGTTGGTCTGTTTTTCTTTGTGATCTGAAGTCACTACAAATTCAGGTTTATGGATTGTTTTGTAGTGTTTTAATCACAGTTTTCTGATCATTTTCAAGGCCAAGAACTATTTCTATGGTCTGATCAAAACTATGAATAGGTTGTGTCTAAGATTGAAACTACTCAGTATTGTTTCTGTTTTGGAATCTGTTAAAGTGACTACTGAATATTGAATCTGTTTGAATGGATGATTTCAGTTAGCTTCTTGTCTACTGAGTCTTTTATTTCAAGTTCACTAATGCAGAATTCAAAATCTGAAAGTGAACAGTGAACTTTGTGATTAGGAATATAATCATCTAAATCACTGTTCAAAGGCTCTCTCTGGAAAATTTTTGAGACCGAACTGCAATGTTTTTTCTCTCTTGATCACTTATTATTTTTCTACTGAACAAAGTGGTTCACATCAAGTTTTGATCATCTGCAATACAGAAGTTTTGATCTGAAAAAGTTTTTGCAGAAGTGTAGTATTCTGGTTCATGAACAGTTACTGCATAACATAAATTTCACAAGCTCTGCTGATTTTGGTTTTTAAATCACTCATGTAGTTTCAGCTCTACAAGTGAGATATCTTTGAATCTATTATCTGAAGTTCTGCAATCTTTACCTGAATAGTGTATTGCTGATGATGAGTGAGCTATTTAAGAATATACTCCCTAAGACATGAACTGCACTAGATTCTCTGAGTTTTGAGTAGAGTTTTTAGCTTCTGTTCTGTTCTTTGATCAGTCACTTGATGACAAGACTTTTGAAACTGTTGAGAGTTTCTAAGGGCATGTCTAACTAATCTGTTGAAAGAAAATTCAGAAGTGAATTTTCTGAAACTAAACAGTGCAGTTTTACCACATTGCATTTTCTGAAAAAAATTCAGTCCAAGCTTTTCTGAAATGAAGAGTACTCTTATTGCATTTGTGTTCAGATCAGAACTGAAATCATTTTGAATATCTTCTTCATTTTCATTGTGTTCAGTTTATTCAGATCCTTCTAAGTTGTCTTCTATTCAGCATCATTTGTCAAAGTTCAGTGTTTCCTTGCTGTGAATGCATCACTAAATTAGAAAGTACCTTAGCATCTGAATCTGTTGAAAAGAACTTCAATCTCTGAAAAGTACTATTTCTTATTTGTTGAGCTGAAGTAGAAGCTCTGCTCTGAAGCAATTTCAGTTGAGTCATCTGCACTGTTTGTTATTGGGCTATAGTACACTGTTTTGTCTGAAAATATTTCACTATTTTTTTGTTCAGACGGAATACTCAAAACTGCAAAATGATGTGTGGTCTGAGTTCTTTTACTTGAAGTATATCTGCTCTTGTGAATGAGTAGATGCTGTTAGGTATTTAGTTGTGATCAGATTCTTGCAAATTGGACAGAACTCAAAGTTGCATTACTGAAGCTCTATCTAGTACTGTTTGCTGAATATATACTGTACCTCGTCCGGCACAGTTTGAATTGAATGGAAACTGATTGATTCTCTTCTGAAATTACAACTTTAAGTTTCAAAAATTTCTTGAATGATTTTAGATATGTGTCAGTTTTCAGATCTGCTACAGTAACTTAGTTGTGTCAACAGTTCTAAATCTGAACCAAAACCAAAACCAAAATTGGTAACTCGAAGTCCAACTTAAGTAAATTGGTGTTTCAAAGTCTGATTACTACAATAGTTGGTACTTCATTAACCAATCAAAGAGATAAATCTTTCTGAATTTTCATTGATCATCATTTTGAAATTGAAATTTTTAGAGGAGCCTTGGGTGCTTTGAATTAGGCCATCGAATTCATAAAAAATTGTTGAGTCGCCTATTCACCTCCCCTATAGTCACCATTTCGATCCCACATGGCGCCACGTCCCCTCAGCGTCTGGGCCGGCACTAGATCCTAGGTCGAGCGTTGCCACGCGCCTAGGCCACCAGGCCAGCCAGGCTGGCTGCCCACCTGCGCCAGGCCACGTCTGGGCCAGCGCCACGCCAGGCCGACCGAGGCATCCCACCAGCTAGCGCCATGGACCGCGCGCCAGCCTCCTGTCGTGGCTGCTGATCCCGCCGCCCCGCGCTAGAAAAAACAAAAAAACCGCCCGAGTCGAAAAAACCGCCCAAAAAATCCGAATTTTTTCAGATCTATTCTCTTTGCAGATAAAAAACTCCCACAGATCTCCATGGCTATCACCATCATCGTTGTTTACTCCACCTTGATCCTAACAACCACCGCTCACATCGTATGAGCCGAAGTCCCGCCATCACCACAGTACTTCCCGCCGCAACATCGATCTCCTAGGCGACACGTCTGACTGACCCACCATCGAACAGCAGCCTAGCCACCAATCAACTTAATCTTTCCACGTCTGGTCTGATCCTAGTTGATCGCAGATCATTGGACGGTTCGAGCCACCCGCTCGAAGTGCTCCAATCCTACCGACCGAGTCATCGATCACCGACACATGCTCCATCATCTTGTGCCTTGTGTAATCTCGCGCAAATACGGAACATCATCATGCCTCCAACTTGATCTTCTCAATCCATGGCTCTGATACCACTTGTTATGAAAAATTAAGCTCGTACGGCCTAACGCAACGGAACTAACAAGATCTAAGAGACGCCATGAATAGATCACACCGAAGAGACAACACCGAAACACTATATTTTGGTAACGAATTCTTACGACTCCGGGACATGACTACGGGTGCTCCTCTCCATAAACGGTGTCTACATCAGCATCCGAGCACACCGCGGCAATGCCGCCACCCAAACCGATCACCTAAGTTGTCTACCTCCTCATCATGGTTACACAGGGTTGGCCATCTATTTATATGGCCTCATAGATAGAGTATTAGACAAGGACTAACTATATTCCTAATACAACTCAAAGTCCAATCATAACCTGATTAAACACCTATATTCGACACATATCTCTAACAGTGCGCTTCTCCTATAGATTAAGTATTTAAGTCTTTACGGTATTGGAGCAATGCACATTATGGTTTTCTAAGAGTTGTGAAGTACCCCTCTATCCCCAATAAAACTATTTCTACTATTTAAATTTTGTCTCAAATTTTACAACTTTCGTAGTTTCCTCCTAAGTCTTCTTATTTTACCCTTATTTGGAGTACTAGTTGTATTTAGTACTAATTGCTTTAAGTAGTAGTTAATGAGTAATTTAGATTTTTTCCTTGTATTTTAATAAACATACCAAAGTTTAGAAATGACTATAATTTAGGATAGAGTGTGTACTTTCTTTGCTCTGCTTTACATTACAAGTCTTTTAATTTTTTATTCAAATTTCTTTAACTTTAACTTTGATCAAGTTTAAAGTAAAAATATTGTTGTAGCAATTGTGTTAGCTACAACACAACTTTTGTATGTGTGTATATGGTGTGTAAAATGAACCTCGAAGGGTTCTGTCAGAGGGAGAAAGGATTTATACTGGTTCGGACCTCCCCTAGGGGATAATAGCCCTACGTCCAGTTTGTAGTAGATTTGGCATGGTATGCCTCGGTGTGGTGTAGTGAACTCCAGGGTTTCATGGCCCTGGCTAAGCTATCCTGTTACAAGGGCTTGGCCCTGCTTTTATAGACACGCAGGCCAATGGAAAAGACCAAAATGCCCTCTATAAGTCATAGGCTCATAGGGGCAAAAAGGGAAAAAGGATCTAGCTACTGTACAAAGTGCTTTACAGCTTTACAGACGTGTCAGACAACATCACTTCATGACCAGCTAAACGACATACTAGGGGCAGAGGGGCCCCTGGTATGACTTCTACACTGTAGCAGGGTGCAGATATTTTCTAGGTTCGGAGTAGGGGCCGGAGCTCTTCAGGCGGAGGCTGCAAGGGAGGCTTCGAAGTACACTTCGAAGTGGGCTTCGAAGTATACTCTGAACTAGACTCTGAACTGGGCTCCGAACTGGGCTCCGAACTGGGTTCTCGGAGACTTAACTTTGAATTGGCTGGAAAGGGTCCGGAGACTGGCTCTGAGGGGCTTCGAAGGGAGCTTGAAGGTTAACTCCAAACAGGGTTCGAGGGTTAACCCCAAATAGAGCTCAAAGGTTGACTCCAAGCAAGGCTCGAAGGTTAACTCCGAACAAGGCCTAGAGGCTAACTTCGAAGTTAGCCTGAGACTTAGCTTCTGGCAAACTTTAAGGGATCTTGCGGGCTTCGCTCCGGAGGGCTCCGAAGGGGTTCAGAGGCCTCGCTCCAGAGGGCTTCGAAGTGAATCTTGGAACTTAGAAACAGCTTCTTCAGAAAGGAACAGGCTTCGATAGTGTTGGGCTTCGGGCCGAAGGCTATCAGAGGCTGACGTCATTTGGCCCATTTTCAAGGGAAAACTTATTCCCCCAACAGTAGCCCCTCGCTTGCAGGCCTTCGGGACAAAGGGGTGCGTGCGCCCTTGGGACAAATGACAGAAAATTACAACTTAAGGGAAAATAGGCCTTCAGAGCTTGGACCGAAGGTGGCTTCGAAATGCGTAGGTAATAATTGCCTGCGTCAGCTGTCAGAATGACCTCAGGGGGATCAACCGACCCCACAACGGCTATAAAATTGACTGTTATAGTGCACCAGGCCGCTTCGCCTTCGCTGGAGGCCCACCTGTCAATGGCTTCGGCCCACGAACCGTCGGGATTTTTACCACCTATAAATAGGGGTTTACCGCACACGGCTTTGGCACACTTCTCATTTGCTTTCTTCTCAGCGCCTTGCATCCTTCGCTCTCTTCTCTTCCTTAGCTTCGCGCGAAGCACCCCTCGCAAGCTTTAGCCCCTTCGCGCCGAAGCACCACAAAATGCCGAAGAAGGTTGCTTCGAAGGCTTTGGCCTTGGGCTCGAGCTCTGCCCAAGCGTAGGCAGCGGCAGCTGCGGCAGCGAAGCCTGCACCGAGGTGGTTGGGGCCGAGGGACCTTCGGTCGCCATCCGACAAGTTCGAGCAAACACTGGAGATGAGGGCCTCGATCTCCACAGAGGAGTCCGTACGGAGGGCCTGCGAGGGAAAGATTGCTTCGAAGATTCAACTTAGAGTGTCGGAGAAGTCAGA
Organism: Zizania palustris; assembly: GCA_019279435.1. Lineage (NCBI taxonomy): Eukaryota > Viridiplantae > Streptophyta > Magnoliopsida > Poales > Poaceae > Zizania > Zizania palustris. The sequence goes on along the minus strand of JAAALK010000079.1, from coordinate 34,424,923 downwards.
GGCTATACCGAGGCCTCGGGCTGACGAAGTGGTGCTGTTCGAAGCCTTCTTCAAAGTTGGCCTCAGACTGCTGGTGGTGGGGATGTTGAGCGAAGTCCTGAAGGCTTACAACCTCGAGCTTCCTCAACTTTCGCCCAACGCTGTGGCGAGGCTTGTTGTGTTTGAATGGGCCATGAGGGCCGAAGGTTGCGAGGGCCGCGCAGACGTCTTCGTCGCCCTCCACGATGCCAACTGCCAACCGAAGCCGAGGGAGGGTGTAGACCGTGTCAAGAGGGCTTTGGCCTTCGGAAGCGTCAACTTCCAGCTTCGGAAGGAGTACCAAGATGTCTTCCCGGCGAGGGCCGCCAACAGCAAATGGTACTCGAAGTGGGATCAAGAATGGTTCTACGCCTCCGTCAGCGCGAACTCTCCCTTTCGGAGTACCAATGCCCTTATCTCTTACCAGCACGAAGGCATGGTGAAGACCAGCTCCGACACCCTTCGCTCGAGGATTCGCTCCTTCGGAGGGTTGCCGCGAAGATGAGCATGAGGGACCTCGCTGAGGAGTTCATCACCCTCTGGCTCAGCCCCCTTGTGCGCTCTTGGCCGGAGGGCCTTTTCCAAGCTTCGGGCAGAGGCGGCCTAAACGAGGTGGCATTTGAACGCCTCGGTAAGACTTCAGAGCCTTTCCACTTTCATACTTCACCAAAAAAACTTTACTCTGACTTTGAATCTTGATGAAGCCACTCTTGAAGTGAGGACTCCGGAGGAGGCCATCGCGGCGGCGGAGCGTGTTGTCGGGGACTCGACACTGGAGGAGCAAGCCCAACGGCTTGCTTTGGTGGGGACTTGGGAGCATTGGAACAGGGTGTGGACCCTGCTCGGCTTCGAGGAGGTCCAGGCTCTGCCAGACTTCTCCCACCTTGTACCTTCGACAACCGGCTCCAAGAGGAAATGGGGGGACGATGACGAGCCTGAAATTTCGAAGGCTCGGTCGGAGGCCCCCGCGACCGAAGTCTCAACTCCAGAGGAGGCAATGGTTGCGAACCCTCAAACGGAAGCGGAGCCAGCAAGTGCTCCGGCAACGGCTACCAAGGTGGTAGCGAAGACCTCAACAGCGACGGCTTCGGACGCGGAGGTCGACGCGCCAGCTTCGCAGCGAAGGGATTGGGGGGCACACATTGACACCTCTACCTTCGAAGAAATCTCCGACGAAGGTAAACACTTCAAACATACTTCTCTTTTATATGTGGATTTTGACTTGAACTTTTTTGCAGAAGATGATGTGGGTGCGAGGCCCACCGTTCCGAAGCCAACAGAGGTCTCCAGCAACAGTAGCAGCGACAGCTCAGAGTCCGACAGTTCCTCGTCTGAAGAAGACAGAGCCAACGATCACGACGAAGGGGACCCCCGAGGCGACGAGTACATCGAGGTGGTGGATCGAAGCCCAGCTCTGCCGAAGCCTGTGCAGGCGGTTGCGGCTGAGGAAATTGTCCGGCCTTTGCTTCCGAAGAGGGCCGTGACGGAGACGGCCATCCACAACTCCCGCGAGGGCTGTGCAGCTATGGAGGCAGGAGGCTTGGTGGCTCAACTCAGCCATTCAAACCCCATGGACCTCTTCATCAATGCAAACGAAGCCCTCATCCAGGTGAGCGAAGTCCTACGCAGCCTCCGAGTTATACTTTGGTCTTCGATCAACACTTATGATTTTCTTGAATTCTTTCAGGCCTTCGCACTAAACGCAGCAGCATCAACTTCAGTAGACAGGTGGATGACGCGCTTGGCGGAGGACAAGGAGGCCCTCCGACGCGAAGTCTCGGTGGAAGCCGAGAAGCGAAGGCGGGCTAAAGCTTCAGCCGAGGCAGCGAGGGCCGAGGCCGACAAGGCTAGGGAAGCCTTGGCCTCGGAGATCGACAGGCTCCGAGCAGAGCTTCAAGCTGCGAAGGATGCCGAAGCCCAATTGGCGAAGGAGAACTCCGAGCTTCGCCAAGGAGCTCAGTTCCTTGAAAACTTTGTCGTTGGCAACATCGGCGAAGCCACTCTGAGCCTGAACGAGGTCCTACAACAAATAGGGACCGAGTGTCAGGCTCCAAACTTCGGCGGCCAGGATCCAATTGGGGACCGCGTCGCATTTTTGAAGGTGGTGGCTGCGACGGCGGAGCAATCTTTGAAGGGCTTTGCCTTGATGATCGGCCAAGTGGCGGGTCAATGGGTGTTGCAAATGCTTCACAACGTGGAGTGCAACCACCTTGAAGCAGCAACCTCGGTGACTCCGGTGGCCTTCGGAGGCCAGCACTTGGTGACGCCTCCGGCCGACGTCCGCAGAGCCTGGCGGCGACTTCAGGAGCCTTGGAAGGACCAAGGCTATGAAGCAGTCCTCGAGCTTCAGAAAGCCCTCCGCCTTCGCCGAGCCAGGGTGCATGCTTCGCCAGCTCAGCCTTCGACGTCGGCACCTCCGCCTCCAAAGGTGTAGATCTCCTTAGGCTCCTTGTAATTCTTAGCTATAGGCTTGTAAAAACTTATTAGTTTATTAATATAAATGCGGGGGTGCTTTATACCTGCCCAGGCTCAGTCTCCGAATGTTGACTTCGAAGTACTTGAGGACTCTGAAGAACTTCACCAATTGTGGGCGGTCCTCGAGGTAGCTAGGTCCGAAGGCCCCCTCGGTTTAAACTTCCGAGGGGGCCTAACGGCGAAGCCATCCCAGAAGTAGTCCAGGATCTGCTGGCTATTGTGAAGACGGAGTCCCTTCGGAGTTCTTCATCTTTGCCAGACTTAAGTTGCTTCGCAGTAAACTCACGTAGCGAGGGGATACAACCTTCGCGAACGGCCTTGGCAGGCGATGAAGCCTTAGACTTCTCTACCTTCGACACGGCACCATCTGCCTCGCAGACTTGGAGCGACCTACAAAGTGGAAGACGAGGTCTACGGGCTCCGAGGCGTGGACGAACCGGACGTGGGAGAGCAGGCTCCGACGAGGCTTCGTCCAGCCGAGGGGGCCCTGGCCGAAAGAAGGGCAAGCGAGGGCTGGGGCCTCGAGCTCACTTTTTCTTAGGCTTAGACACAGACTACTCATAATTTTGTTTTCGAAGTATATTTGTAACACACTTCTCAATTATCATTCAATGAATGAGATTTGTTGTATTTGCATACTTCGTCTGCATGCTTCGCATTGTTTGATGGCTTCGTACGTTTTTAGCTTGTCACGCTGTTAGCTAGGGACTTAGTCGTTGCTAGTGCGAGCAATTAAAAATGTGAAGGGGTGCACCTTTTTGGCGGCTTCGGATGCTTATATTACATCGAGCGAAGGCCTCTTTTGGGCTTCGAACACGTTAATTTGGAGCGAAGCAAGGCTTCAGCGTAGCCAAATTAAGCGAAGCATGCTTCGGCATGCTTGGATTTGGATGCTATGCGTGAGCAAGGCTCCGAAACACACTTAGATTTTAAGTGAAGCATGACTTCGAGATGCTTAATTCTTAGATTGGATCACGTCACGCGAAGCGAGGCCTCGGTGCGTGTTTAGATAGCGAAGCAAGGCTTCTTGAGCTTGGTCCTGTAGTGAAAAGGATATTTGGTGTGGATTCACCGAACCTGCGATAGGTTGAGCCACCTTTGACTCTGGATCACCTACGACCCTGGGCCACCTTCGACCCGGGGATGCATCAGGCCAGAGCCTAGAATCTCAGACTTTCCGAGCTGTCACCCAGAAGTCTCAAAGCCCACTGCTACGGGTCCAGAGGCGCTGTGTAGCCTTCGGAGGGATGCTCCGGATTTTGTAAAGTGAAGCAAGACTTCGAATTTTAAACAAGGCAAAGCAAAGCTTCGGGTTTTTGATAAGGCGAAGCAAGGCTTCGAATCTTTAAAAGGAAACGAGGCTTCGATTTCAAAACGTGAAGCATAGCTTCGGTTTTAAAACACGAAGCGATGCTTCAATCTTTCAATTAGATGGAGCAAAAGTTTGCTTTAAAGGCGAAGCAAGGCTTCGAATTTAAGGCGAAGCAGGGCTTCGACTTTATACTAAAGTAATTGCAAAATTGTACATCGAAGTGGCACTTCGGACAGTGTACATACCTCGTAAAGTGGGTGAAAGCTTGCCTTGTAGCCCCTGGGGCTTTGACGGTGTCGCGCCCCGATTTAATAAATCAGGACTTTTATTGAAATTCCAAAGAATATCAATAAACCAAGACGTTCATAAAGCGACCACGTACGATACGGGCAATCATTCGCGGTTCGTAGACCGCATTAATACAAAAGTGAATAAAGATGAAGAGAAACTAATAAAATAAGGGTCCTAGATGAACGCCTCCTTCCAGTCTCGCCTTGACTGGGTCGCTACTCCAGACCTTCATCCTCCTCGTAGTAGACTGGCTCTGATGGTGTAAGTCAACGGGGTGAGTACAGATGTACTCAGCAAGCCACCGAATGCAAGTATAAATGCAAGATAATAACAAGGGAGATAGTGGCTAGTTTAGCGGAAGCAACATATTTGTAAAGCATTTAATGTGAGCAATTTATTAGTACGGAAAAGTAAACATGTGAATGCATCATCATCATCTTCTAACTCGAGGAGTACGTTTTACCTCCTCGCACAACAGTCCTTACATGCCATGAATAACTCATCCATTCAAACAATTGTAAACTAACTGCGAGTAGTCACACAACCCGCCCTTGACCGTGGGCTCGGCTTTTCGAAAAGATTGATTTTACTCTGATCAGAGATGTACCACTGTACCCACAAGGCACGCACTCATCACCTACACCGAAGTGTAACGAGATGACCCATCACACGAGAACTCGTGCCAAAACCTTCCATATGGTCTTCCCCGACTCAACAGCACCCTCTTATAGGTTTCGTACCGTGTCTCGCCATGTCGAGTTTCCACAATACCCCCTCTTGAGCCATCGTCGGTACAAGGCGCCCTGAGGGCTAGCCCCTTGCCCCCTCCACTATGGTGCCGTGAGACGGAGTGTTCCACACTTCCAGTTAGGACTTACCCATTAGACTTGTGGTTGGTACGGAAGTGCTTTGCAACAGATCCCGCAGACCGGTCCTTATAGTGCCCCGGGTGCGACATACCAAAACCCGAGCTTGCACCCGGAACCCACCATACTTATAACATACCTAACTCCAACAGAGTCCAGAGACAAGAATAACAGGGTATTTCATATACCAGAATCCATCTACTCTACGACTCATTCTTTATATCCTATAGCAGTTGTGCCGGTACATTGGGCACTAGCTAATATAATATCTGTAGAGTGACAAGGAGTTGAGGCTCAATAAGCATGGCTTGGGTTTGCACACAGGGACGGGGATCAAATAAATATAAGTGTAGGGCTTGATGTTTGACTAATGCAATATTTATCCTATGGGTTATAGCGATAATTTATTAAAACATGGGCTCAAATATGATCAACTGTTTCCACAGAGGTGGTCGATGACTTGCCTTGCTCAGCAAATGGGGATGGAGGAACCTCGGGGTAGAACTCCTGCTCCTCGACGAACTCGTAGTCTTCTCGATACGGAAAATAAACAGTACATTCAATAAACAGATAAAATTCACCAAATATTAAACACACACAGTTGTAGGTTTTATTATGTGAAGTAATATTTTAATATTTCAAGGTTTTAAAACAGTAAAGTTTAATATTTTAGAATTTACTTTCTGTATTATAAATTTTAACCCTAAGGGATTTTTATCCATTTATTTATTAATAATATTTTGGACAACAGAAACATACTGTTTTTATGGTATTTTTGTGTAGAGAATAATGTTCTGGTTCTAACAAAATTTGAATGGTGAAATTTGGAGTTAAAATGAGCAAGATATGAATTTTTGAAGTTTAAACTATTTTCTGAATTTTATTTAAACAGAAAAACAGTCCCTGGTCCACGGTGAACCAGGTTCACCGTGAACCCGTGACTATGCGCGTGGACCCGAGCGATCTGGGCCGTTGGATCTGGATCCGGCGGCCAGATGCGAGGCGGGGGTTTTAAATGAAAATGAACGGCTGTGATTAAAACGTGGCGAACGGTTACACGTGGATGCCTGAGATCGCTCGGAGGTTTTAAGTGGCGATCGACGGTCGTGATCGCCCGATACCCCTTCGATCAGATCCGAGGGCTTGGATTAAATCCCGAAGGGATTTAATCGTAGCCCTCCGATCGTGATCGGACGGCCACGATCGCGTCCGGCACGGCACGACGTAAGGGGGCGCGTACCCCCTTCGTCTCCGGCAACGGCGGGCTCGGGTGCGGCCATGGCAGCGACGGCGAGGGCCTAGGGGCTTAGCTAGGGCTAAAAATGGAACGCGGGGAGGATGGCGATCACGATGGTACCTCGGGTGGCGACGAAGGGGGCCTGGAGGTGACCGGCGGCGAGCGTAGACGGCGGGGAGGCTTCGGGTGCTCGTCGGTGTCGACGATCCGGTGGTCTTCACGGCCAACCGAGGGGTGGCCGAGGACGGGTGAGCTCAGGTGGTCACGACGGTGGCGACGACGTGGACGGAGGAGGTCCGAGACGACGGCGAGGGCTCGCCGGAGTCTAAACAGAGGAGAAAATCAAAAACGGGGTGGCGGCGCTCTGGAGGACTAGGGCTCGGGCTACGGCGTTGTGGGGTGAGGGCGGCGACCAGAGGGGCTTTTATAGGGGTCGCCGGCGGTGGATATGGTAGGGTTATCGGAGGAAACCGAGAGGGATCCTTTCCATCTCCGGCGAGGTTTCTAAACCTTCGGATCTACTGCCATTTTCACGAATTCCGTGTGGGCTAAGGATGGAATGGAGGCGGTGGCGATCGGGGAAGGTGATCCGGGGCGATCGGATGGGATCTGGCGGCCGGCGGCGAGGGAAACAGAAGGGATCGCCGGGAAGAAGGAAGGGGGTGATCCCCTTCCATCGGAGACGAAGCACCTGACAGGTGGGCTCCACCTGTCAGTGGCGAACGGGAAAGGAAAGGGCCGACAGGCGGGCCACGGCAGTCAGTGGGCGAACGCGGGCGCACGGAGGCTGACTGGTGGGGCTGAGGCGGGGTGCGAGCGGGAGGAGAGAGGGGGGGCGGCGCCGACAGGCGGGTCCCGCTTGTCAGTGAGAGAGTGGTGATGGGCTGGGCCAAAAAGGCCGCTGGGGGGAGTTTCAGGGTTTCGGCCCGTTTAGGATTAAAATTGATTTCTGATTTTAAATAATTCCAGAAAATCAAATATTTGATTAAGGGTTGATTCACTGTTGACAAAAATTTGTAAAAATTCCTAAAATTATATCTTTGTCTCTAGTTCATCTCATAAAATTTTCAAGTCCAGATTTTAAGTATTTCTCCCTGTTTGGCTTTATTCAGGCTCTTTTGTGGTTTTTCCTTTAACAATAAATCCAAAAATGATTTAAATATTATTTTTATTTTTATTTTATTCCTTTTTAATTTCTGGGGTGTTACAATCCTATCCCCCTTACAGAGAATCTCGTCCTCGAGATTCGGATCAATCCTCGAATAGCTCAGGATGCTGTGCCTTGAGTTCATCTTCTTTTTCCCATGTAGCTTCCTCTACTGGATGATTGCTCCACTGCACTTTGCAGAAGCGGATGACTCGACTCCTGGTGGTTCTCTCTTTGACTTCCAATATCTTGACCGGTTTTTCCACATAGGTCAGATCTTCTTGGACATCCAACTGCTGAAGATCCACTTGCTCCGTGGGGACGCGGAGACACTTCTTGAGTTGAGACACATGAAACACGTCATGCACTCCAGCCAACGAGGGCAGTAATTCCAACTGATAAGCCACTTCGCCTTGGCGTCGGACAACGGGAAATGGTCCAACATATCGAGGGGCCAACTTTCCTTTCATGTTAAACCGTTGAGTCCCACGAAGAGGTGTAACCCGAAGGTAGACATGATCTCCTTCTTCAAAGGCTAGGTCTCGACGGCGATTATCTGCGTAGCTCTTTTGTCGCGATTGGGCTGTCTTGAGTCGGTCTCTGATGATCCGTACCTTCTCTTCAGCTTCACGAAGAATGTCGGTTCCGAATACTTGGGATTCACCTGTTTGGTCCCAAAGTAGTGGCATTCTGCACTTACGTCCATATAGGGCTTCGAAAGGGGACATCTGAAGGCTGGCTTGATAGCTATTGTTGTATGAAAACTCAGCATACGGCAAGCTCTTGTCCCAAGTGGCTCCAAAATCTAAAACACATGCTCGAAGCATATCCTCTAGTATTTGATTTACCCTCTCTGTTTGTCCATCTGTCTGAGGATGGTAGGCGGTACTGAAATTCAATCTCGTGCCCATCTCCTCTTGGAGGTTCTTCCAAAAACGAGAGGTAAACTGACTTCCTCGGTCAGACACTATCTTCTTGGGCACTCCATGAAGACATACTATCCGGGCCATATATAGCTCTGCTAGCTTAGGGCCACTAAAGGTCGTCTTGACGGCTATGAAATGAGCTACCTTTGTAAGCCGATCAATGATCACCCATATAGAATCATACCCCAGTTGGGTCTTTGGTAATCCGGTGATGAAGTCCATCCCGATCTCTTCCCACTTCCATTCCGGCACTTTAAGTGGCTGCAACAATCCTGCAGGTCTCTGATGTTCAGCTTTTACTCTTCTGCAGGTGTCACATTCGGCGACGAACTGGGCAATCTCTCTTTTCATGCTAACCCACCAATATCGTTCCTTCAGATCTTGGTACATTTTGGTACTGCCGGGATGAATGGAGTACAACGTCTCATGGGCTTCTCTTAGGATAAGAGTCTTTACTTCAGGTTTATCCGGCACACATATCCGAGTTCCAAACCATATGGTGCCATTCTCGTCTTCTGAAAATCCGGGGGCTTTTCCTTGTCTCATGTTCTTCTTAATGGCAGCTATATCCGGGTCCTCTAACTGAGCTTCACGGATCTGCTCAAATAAGACAGGTTGGGTCTCCAAGGTGGCTAGATATGCTCTGGTGGTCAATCCAAGATTTAATTTTTCCATTTCCCTACATAACAAGGGTGCGTGTACTTGAATCATCATGGCTGTGCAATATCCCTTGCGACTCAGGGCATCAGCTACCACATTTGCTTTTCCGGGGTGGTAGTGTATACCTAGGTCGTAGTCCTTAATCAATTCCAGCCATCGTCTTTGCCTCAAGTTCAGATCTGGCTGCGTGAAGATATACTTCAAGCTCTTGTGATCCGTAAAAATCTCACAGCGATTCCCAACCAAATAGTGCCTCCAAATCTTGAGAGCGTGCACTACGGCGGCTAATTCCAGATCATGGGTCGGATAATTTAACTCATGAGGTCTCAACTGACGGGAGGCATAAGAGATAACTTTCCCATCTTGCATAAGAACACATCCCAATCCTTGGCGAGATGCGTCGCAATAGACATGGAAGTCTTTGCGGATATCTGGTAGGGTCAGTATAGGTGCGGATACCAAACGAGTCTTGAGGGTGCGGAAACTTTCCTCGCATTCAGGAGTCCATTCGAACTTCTCTCCTTTTTGCAACAACTTGGTCATTGGCTTGGCTATCTTGGAAAAATTCTCGATAAATCTTCGGTAATATCCGGCCAGTCCCAGAAAACTTCGTATCTCAGATACGTTCGTGGGTGGCAACCAATCCGTAACTGCTTCTACGGTGGCAGGGTCTACTGCGATTCCTTGCGCAGAGATGATATGTCCGAGGAACTTTACTTCTGCCGTCCAAAACTTGCATTTGCTGTACTTGGCATACAATTGATGTTCCCTTAACTTTCCTAAGGTTAACCGGAGGTGAGTCTCGTGCTCCTTCTGGTCCTTGGAATAAATGAGGATGTCGTCTATGAAGACCACGATGAACTTGTCCAGATATTCCATGAACACTTTATTCATCATATTCATGAAGAATGCAGGGGCGTTGGTCAATCCAAAGGACATAACCGTGCACTCATATAATCCATAACGGGTAGTGAAGGCCGTCTTGGGTATATCTTCTTCTCGAATCCTCAACTGATGGTAACCAGACCGCAGGTCGATCTTCGAGAATACCGTAGCTCCTTTGAGCTGGTCGAAGAGATCATCGATCCGAGGCAACGGGTACTTATTCTTGATTGTTACCTCATTCAAGGCGCGGTAATCCACACACATACGCTTTGCCTTGTCTTCTTTCTTCTCGACGAAGATGACGGGGGCACCCCACGGTGATGTGCTTGGTCTGATATAGCCTTTCTTCTCAAGATCCTCCAACTGTTGCTTCATCTCAGCTAATTCGTTGGCGGCCATTCGGTATGGTCGTTTGTAAATAGGGGTGGTTCCAGGCACCAAGTCAATCCTGAACTCGATGTCCCTCCTGGGTGGCATTCCTGGTAAATCCTCTGGAAACACGTCCGGATACTCACAGACTATTGGTATTTCTTCCAGGGTGATCTGGTGCAGGATTGGTCATCTGATCTTTAGTCTCGGCATCTGAAATGTGACGGCAGTCCCTTCTTCGCTGGTCACGGTCACTTTTCTCTGGGCACATTCTATCACCCCTTGGTACTTATTTAACCAATCCATTCCTAGAATGAGATCTAGGCCTTGGCATTCTATTAGGATGGGGTCGGCCCAAAATATGGTGCCGTGAATATCTATCCATACCTTTGGGCTATAATTTAGGGCTAGGGTTTGTTTTCCTGGGGTGACTATTTGTACGGCTCTGGGTAGATCTTCGGTGTTTAGTTTGTTCTTTTCCACAAAATCAGTTGATATGAAGGAGTGCGTAGCTCCAGTGTCAAATAAAACCACTGCAAGTGCTGAATGTACCAAGAACTTACCCATCACTATCTCTGGTGCGGCCTGAGCTTCTTCCGCGGTGACGTGATTGACTCGGGCGCGGATGGCGGGGTTCGCGGCAACTCCTTGAACGCGCTTAGGATGGGGGCAAGCATTGGAGTAATGCCCCTCCTGACGGCAGTTGAAACAAACCACGGGCTTGCCGTGCTTGTCGCGCAGGATCTCTGCCTTCTTGGCCAGGGCAGCTGGGGCGGTCGGTGCGGCTGAAGCGGCACGAGGTTGGCTGGCTCCGGCATTGGCAGCTGGTGGCGCCGGGCGATACACAGGCCGGGGGTGGTACTGTGGCGCTGGTGGGGGTGGAGCAAAACGGGGTCTCTGGGCCATACCCTGGTTCTGCCTGAAGGCTATCATCCTCTTCTCCTTCAGGTCAACTTTATTCTGTTGAGTCTCTTGCATAATGGCCTTGTTCACCAACTTTTGGAAGTTGGCGAAATCTCCGGAGATGAGTTGTAGGGACAACTCGTCCTTCAGTCCCCTAAGGAACTTGGCCTGTCTGGCCGCGTCTGTACGGACCTCCTCTGGTGCGTACCGGGCCAGACGGTTAAACTCATGTAGATACTCAGTGACAGACCTGCTCCCCTGCTGCAGATCTCGGAACTCTTGTTGCTTCTGGGCAACGATGCCGTCGGGGATGTGGGCGGCACGAAAGGCGGTCGAGAACTCCGCCCAAGTGGGGGCGTGGCCCTCGGGCAGAGTCTCGCGGTGGTTGTCCCACCACTCAGCGGCGGGACCATGAAGCTGGTGGGTGGCGAAGGCCACCCTCTCCTGCTCAGTGCAGGTCAGGAGATCGAGCTTTTTCTCGATCGCCCGCAACCAATCCCCAGCCTCCATGGGGTTGGTGGTGCTCGAGAAGGTCGGTGGGCGGACTCGGAGGAACTCCGAGAGTTGAGTTGCGGGAGCGGGAGCTGGTGTGGCGGGTCGGGGCAGCTCGGGCTGTTGGTGGAGGCGAAAGAAGTGAGCCTGCTGCTCTTGCATCTGCTGCTGCTGCTGCTGCATCTGGTGCAGGAGGGCTGAGACCAACTGATTTTGAGTGGCCATCATTTCAGCCAAGGTGGGGTGGTTGGCGACCGGGGCTTGCCTCTGCCCGGTGGCTCCCCATTGTGGTAGGTTGCCACTATCCCCTCCGTTCTGAGGAGCGTCTGATCCCTGGGTGTTGGTCATCCTGGAATTTTCAATGTGTACACATTTATTTTGGGTGAACTTCTTTATATTTTATTTCAAAAGGATACCGTTCTTGCGGTTACATTTACTTATTCTCTCATTCATGCCTTATATTTTGACATGAATGTTTAACACAAGCAAGCAAATAATAATAAAAAAATAACAATCAATCGTAATACTACGTCTAAGGCAGCTCGGGGGACGGCTCGATCTCGGGCTCGTGGGAGACGGGCGGGGTCGAGGAACTGGACGGTCCGGCGGGTGGTGCGCTGCGGGAGATCCTCTTGGGCCTCACTGTGGGAGTCTGAATGGGTTTCTTCCGGCGAGGCAGAAGAGGTGCGATCTCCTCGATGTCCTTCTTCAACTCCTCGATCTGGTAGCGGAGGTGTGGGTTGGTGGCGACACGCTGTCGAAGGAGCTCATTCTAACGCCGCAACTCCTCTGCCTCGGCAGCCAAGCGGTGTCCCTGCTGGATGCGGCGACGAAGCTCTCCGTTCTCGCGGTTCAGGTCCTCGGAGGAATGGCGGTAGAAGCTGATAGTGTCGCGCTGTCCATTGGCGTCCTGCAGCGCCTCGTAGTGGAGATCATCCATAGCCTCCAACAAGCGCATGGTATGTCCAATCGCCGAATGGCACTGGGAGAGGGTGCTGACGAAGACACTGTGTGGACTCCCTGGGGTGCGAAGAGGTACGAAGCGGAAGTCCGTGTCGTAGAGCTCGCTGTCGTAGATCATCCGGAGCTCCGTAAGTGCCTGGAGAGCGGTGCGCTGACTGGCTACCAGGAAGGTAGGTCCTCCTCCGCGGTAGGTGTGAGCTGTCTGAGGGGAGGGCTGGACGACGACGGTGACCTCGCAGTAGCTCTCTTCCTCGTCGGGGAAGACTCCATGGTACATCGGCTCATGCTCGAATCCGAGGAAACTAACGAGCATGCGTAGCTCGCGGATGAATCCGGTCTCGTCACGAAGGGTCCCGCTCATGGTATGAACCGGCATCTACAAAAGAGAGAAAATTTTGTGAAAAACTTAGAAGATGAGAGGATAAGTAATCTTTTGTAAAATATAGTGAATATATATATAAGTCCTAAGGTCAGGTCTGTTTGGCTTCCTGCAGTCAAGTCGGCTCTGATACCATCTTGTCGCGCCCCGATTTAATAAATCAGGACTTTTATTGAAATTCCAAAGAATATCAATAAACCAAGACGTTCATAAAGCGACCACGTACGATACGGGCAATCATTCGCGGTTCGTAGACCGCATTAATACAAAAGTGAATAAAGATGAAGAGAAACTAATAAAATAAGGGTCCTAGATGAACGCCTCCTTCCAGTCTCGCCTTGACTGGGTCGCTACTCCAGACCTTCATCCTCCTCGTAGTAGACTGGCTCTGATGGTGTAAGTCAACGGGGTGAGTACAGATGTACTCAGCAAGCCACCGAATGCAAGTATAAATGCAAGATAATAACAAGGGAGATAGTGGCTAGTTTAGCGGAAGCAGCATATTTGTAAAGCATTTAATGTGAGCAATTTATTAGTACGGAAAAGTAAACATGTGAATGCATCATCATCATCTTCTAACTCGAGGAGTACGTTTTACCTCCTCGCACAACAGTCCTTACATGCCATGAATAACTCATCCATTCAAACAATTGTAAACTAACTGCGAGTAGTCACACAACCCGCCCTTGACCGTGGGCTCGGCTTTTCGAAAAGATTGATTTTACTCTGATCAGAGATGTACCACTGTACCCACAAGGCACGCACTCATCACCTACACCGAAGTGTAACGAGATGACCCATCACACGGGAACTCGTGCCAAAACCTTCCATATGGTCTTCCCCGACTCAACAGCACCCTCTTATAGGTTTCGTACCGTGTCTCGCCATGTCGAGTTTCCACAATACCCCCTCTTGAGCCATCGTCGGTACAAGGCGCCCTGAGGGCTAGCCCCTTGCCCCCTCCACTATGGTGCCGTGAGACGGAGTGTTCCACACTTCCAGTTAGGACTTACCCATTAGACTTGTGGTTGGTACGGAAGTGCTTTGCAACAGATCCCGCAGACCGGTCCTTATAGTGCCCCGGGTGCGACATACCAAAACCCGAGCTTGCACCCGGAACCCACCATACTTATAACATACCTAACTCCAACAGAGTCCAGAGACAAGAATAACAGGGTATTTCATATACCAGAATCCATCTACTCTACGACTCATTCTTTATATCCTATAGCAGTTGTGCCGGTACATTGGGCACTAGCTAATATAATATCTGTAGAGTGACAAGGAGTTGAGGCTCAATAAGCATGGCTTGGGTTTGCACACAGGGACGGGGATCAAATAAATATAAGTGTAGGGCTTGATGTTTGACTAATGCAATATTTATCCTATGGGTTATAGCGATAATTTATTAAAACATGGGCTCAAATATGATCAACTGTTTCCACAGAGGTGGTCGATGACTTGCCTTGCTTAGCAAATGGGGATGGAGGAACCTCGGGGTAGAACTCCTGCTCCTCGACGAACTCGTAGTCTTCTCGATACGGAAAATAAACAGTACATTCAATAAACAGATAAAATTCACCAAATATTAAACACACACAGTTGTAGGTTTTATTATGTGAAGTAATATTTTAATATTTCAAGGTTTTAAAACAGTAAAGTTTAATATTTTAGAATTTACTTTCTGTATTATAAATTTTAACCCTAAGGGATTTTTATCCATTTATTTATTAATAATATTTTGGACAACAGAAACATACTGTTTTTATGGTATTTTTGTGTAGAGAATAATGTTCTGGTTCTAACAAAATTTGAATGGTGAAATTTGGAGTTAAAATGAGCAAGATATGAATTTTTGAAGTTTAAACTATTTTCTGAATTTTATTTAAACAGAAAAACAGTCCCTGGTCCACGGTGAACCAGGTTCACCGTGAACCCGTGACTATGCGCGTGGACCCGAGCGATCTGGGCCGTTGGATCTGGATCCGGCGGCCAGATGCGAGGCGGGGGTTTTAAATGAAAATGAACGGCTGTGATTAAAACGTGGCGAACGGTTACACGTGGACGCCTGAGATCGCTCGGAGGTTTTAAGTGGCGATCGACGGTCGTGATCGCCCGATACCCCTTCGATCAGATCCGAGGGCTTGGATTAAATCCCGAAGGGATTTAATCGTAGCCCTCCGATCGTGATCGGACGGCCACGATCGCGTCCGGCACGGCACGACGTAAGGGGGCGCGTACCCCCTTCGTCTCCGGCGACGGCGGGCTCGGGTGCGGCCATGGCAGCGACGGCGAGGGCCTAGGGGCTTAGCTAGGGCTAAAAATGGAACGCGGGGAGGATGGCGATCACGATGGTACCTCGGGTGGCGACGAAGGGGGCCTGGAGGTGACCGGCGGCGAGCGTAGACGGCGGGGAGGCTTCGGGTGCTCGTCGGTGTCGACGATCCGGTGGTCTTCACGGCCAACCGAGGGGTGGCCGAGGACGGGTGAGCTCAGGTGGTCACGACGGTGGCGACGACGTGGACGGAGGAGGTCCGAGACGACGGCGAGGGCTCGCCGGAGTCTAAACAGAGGAGAAAATCAAAAACGGGGGTGGCGGCGCTCTGGAGGACTAGGGCTCGGGCTACGGCGTTGTGGGGTGAGGGCGGCGACCAGAGGGGCTTTTATAGGGGTCGCCGGCGGTGGATATGGTAGGGTTATCGGAGGAAACCGAGAGGGATCCTTTCCATCTCCGGCGAGGTTTCTAAACCTTCGGATCTACTGCCATTTTCACGAATTCCGTGTGGGCTAAGGATGGAATGGAGGCGGTGGCGATCGGGGAAGGTGATCCGAGGCGATCGGATGGGATCTGGCGGCCGGCGGCGAGGGAAACAGAAGGGATCGCCGGGAAGAAGGAAGGGGGCGATCCCCTTCCATCGGAGACGAAGCACCTGACAGGTGGGCTCCACCTGTCAGTGGCGAACGGGAAAGGAAAGGGCCGACAGGCGGGCCACGGCAGTCAGCGGGCGAACGCGGGCGCACGGAGGCTGACTGGTGGGGCCGAGGCGGGGTGCGAGCGGGAGGAGAGAGGGGGGGCGGCGCCGACAGGCGGGTCCCGCTTGTCAGTGAGAGAGTGGTGATGGGCTGGGCCAAAAGGCCGCTGGGGGGAGTTTCAGGGTTTCGGCCCGTTTAGGATTAAAATTGATTTCTGATTTTAAATAATTCCAGAAAATCAAATATTTGATTAAGGGTTGATTCACTGTTGACAAAAATTTGTAAAAATTCCTAAAATTATATCTTGGTCTCTAGTTCATCTCATAAAATTTTCAAGTCCAGATTTTAAGTATTTCTCCCTGTTTGGCTTTATTCAGGCTCTTTTGTGGTTTTTCCTTTAACAATAAATCCAAAAATGATTTAAATATTATTTTTCTTTTTATTTTATTCCTTTTTAATTTCTGGGGTGTTACAGACGGCCTTCGACACACGAAGCGGAGCCCCTTGCTGGAGGGTGAGCTTCGAAATGCAAAGGATGGGGGAAGGCGAAGATGACCTTCGAACTGCACCCGAAGCCCCTTGCCAAAGGGTGCGCGAAGCAAGAAAGCTTCGAAGCTCCCCCCTCAAGCGCACTTCGAGTTGCAGACAGTGGCAGAGAACTTAGCTTTTAGGACTAAGGTCCCCACGGACGGCGCCAACTGTTGTAGCAATTGTGTTAGCTACAACACAGGTTTTGTATGTGTGTATATGGTGTGTAAAATGAACCTCGAAGGGTTCTCTCAGAGGGAGAAATGATTTATACTGGTTCGGACCTCCCCTAGGGGATAATAGCCCTATGTCCAGTTTGTAGTAGATTTGGCATGGTATGCCTCGGTGTGGTGTAGTGAACTCTAAGGTTTCATGGCCCTGG
This sequence comes from Zizania palustris, assembly GCA_019279435.1. Lineage (NCBI taxonomy): Eukaryota > Viridiplantae > Streptophyta > Magnoliopsida > Poales > Poaceae > Zizania > Zizania palustris. The sequence continues at coordinate 34,408,117 of JAAALK010000079.1, read as the reverse complement.
CTAAGCTATCCTGTTACAAGGGCTTGGCCCTGCTTTTATAGGCACGCGGGCCAAAGGAAAAGACCAAAATGCCCTCTATAAGTCATAGGCTCATAGGGGAAAAATGGGAAAAAGGATCTAGCTACTGTACTTCGTGACCAGCTAAACGACATACTAGGGGCAGAGGGGCCCCTGGTATGACTTCTACACTGTAGCAGGGTGCAGATATTTTCTGGGTTCGGAGTAGGGGCTAGAGCTCTTCAGGCGGAGGCTGCAAGGGAGGCTTTGAAGTACACTCCGAAATGGGCTTCGAAGTATACTCCGAACTGGACTCTGAACTAGGCTCCGAACTACGCTCCGAACTGGGCTCCGAACTGGGTTAACTCCGAACAAGGCCCGGAGGCTAACTTTGAAGTTAGCCTGAGACTTAGCTTCTAGCAAACTTTAAGGGATCTTGCGGGCTTCGCTCCGGAGGGCTCCGAAGGGTTTCGGAGGCCTCGCTTCAGAGAGCTTCGAAGTGAGCCTTGAGACTTAGAAACAACTTCTTCAGAAAGGAACGGGCTTCAACAGTGTTGGGTTTCGGGCCAAAGCCTGTCGGAGGCTGACGTTATTTAGCCCCTGTTCAAGGAAAAACTTATTCCCCCAACAAATATATTAACATCAAATAAATACAATGTCATGACATATTTAATGATGAATTTAATAAGGAAAAAATTTCAAATTATACCTTCAAAGTATCGAAAGTATCTTTGTAGTTTGAGTAACTCCATAAAGAATATTATTATATAAAAAGTATCAGCGGTATTGCAAAACAATTCAATTTAATATTATAGTTATTACAATATTTTTATATAGAATTAGTTAAATTTATATAAATGTATTTTATAAAAAAAACTAAACAACTTATGACATGAAATTAAAAAATAGAGATAAATTATATACTGAAAAGATGAGCTTCCATATTGCTAGATCCGGAAAGCTGCCACTAGCATTTGCTCGTCATGCATGTACATCAGTTGCCATATTGCAGGCATAACCGCTTCTAGTACTGATTTAGTATGCACTAAAAGCATCGTCAACAACTTTTCTATTCCATTTAGTCAAAAATATTCTCTATCCCATTCCTTATTCTCTTCTCTTGTTCTAAAAAATAAAGAAGGAAACAACATCCCTATCCATCCTTGCGCTCCGTACACACTTCTCGCCAGTAGATCCCTTCCTGCAGTCCGCCGCCAGCTATTGCGCCGCCGGCTCCGGCTGCCGGCTGCCGCGCGCGTTGCCGGGCCCGTGCCACGCGTGATCTTCTCCGTGGGCTGCCCGCCGCTGCCCTCTGCCCGCGTCAGTAGAGGTAAGCGTCGGTCATGTGCCATGCGCCTGTTTCGTATATTCTTTCATTTAGATGTTTTATTTCGGTGTAGTTCTACAAGAGATTAAGAACGAAGAGCACGGCTTTGGATGGATGGACTATGGACAGAGAAGCTGTCACAATGACCATGTCCTCTGGACAGAAGAGCACGATAATGATAGCACAATGGAGGAAACTGAATTTTCTCATGTGCACAATCAGTTAATTTTCAACACTTATTTACTTCTCTTGTGTATAATTAGGTCTTCTTACTAAATGTTTGCTTACCTAGACTTCTTCATTTTAGAAATGATAAAAATCATGACAATCATACATCCTTCATTATGGAGCATTGTGACAAGGACAACACTATGGATACACACGACGTTCTTTTGGTTGCTATGCAAATGATGAGTAATATAATTGAATTAAGTATCTCTTTATGTGATTTAAGAATAGATTATGACTGAATGATTTTATTATTTTTACAAACATTAGAGAGGATCAAAAAGTACATGGAGGAAGGCAAGGAGATGGTGAAGAGCAGCGAGGGCGTCCAAGTTGAGTTGGAAGTCTAATTCACTTCTAGCTCAAGTCCATCTCGAATTTTAGGAGCAATATACACTAAAATCATCGCCGTGGCCACGTCCATGTTCCATTTTTGATGTTCTGCATATGCACGAAGAATATTATAAGATTCAACTGATATGATCTTTACGTATATTTGAGTTAATATGCTTTGTTAGAAGCTATTATTAATATAATACTAGTGAAAGTTTCCTAGAGGAGGGGTGAATAGGTGATCTGAAAATTTCTTGTGAAAAACGATTAGTTCGTAAATCCCTAGGCCCAAAAGTTCTGAGTGGAACTGGAAGTTCAGGGGCACCGGAGGTTTGGTGAAAGTTCTAGGGTCTAGAAGTTGTAGGTTGATCTAAAAGTTTCGGACAGAACAGAAAATCACCAAACATATATGAAATTTAATCTAGCTAACAATGTAAATGAATACAAGTATAAGAAAGGTTGTTAGCTACAACTTTTACATGGGAATAAGTTCTTCAAGCTAACTAGTAAGTAGATCAAGCAATATGAAAATATAAGCTAGTAACAATGCGAAGAACACGATGAACACAATGAAGTTATTTTCCGGAGTTCGGATCTACCGATCCTACTTCTCTATTGTGGGGCCCTAAAAGACTAGGTCTCTTGCAATCTTTTTCCTCAACAAACCTTAACCAAACTTAAGTTTGGATTTTCACTAGTTACCTTGTCAAGGTCAAGGTAGAGCTTGTACAAACTTTACCATGCACACCACAATCACTTTCGGTGCTTGCAGATTGACGTTTATACGTCTAAGAGGTAGCATCTCCAAGAGTAACAAATTTATTGAAAGATTTGTAGGCCCAAATATTTTTCTCAAGATTTTTAGGGTAATCAAGGAACTCAAGAACACAAAGTATTCTAAAAGATGGAGCAATAAAATTGCTAGAAAATTTGTGTTGCACTCTCAAGTGAAATCTTAAAGATTTGCTCAAGATATAGCTTTAGGGTGCGTTTGGTTCTGCTTTTCAAATCTGCTTCTGCTGTGAAAAAACAGAAGTTGAACCAAACGGGTTTACTAAAACTACTTCTGCTGTGAAAAAGTAGCTTTTTTCTAGTACAAATTTGGAAGCAGCCTGGACCCTTCTTTTCTGCTTTTGCTTTTCTGCTTTTCTGATTTTTAGTTCAGATTAAATAGTATGAATTCAAGGTGTCTTAATTGATTTAACATTATTATGGTTTGTATTGCATTGCACACTTTTATGAGATAATATGTGGCTGTCGGTTATTGTTGGACCGAAAATGGCGACCAGAGGGGGGGTGAATGAGAGCTTTTAAAATTTCAGGCCAAAAAATAGCCTTCTGTTTTAATTTAGTCTACTGCGGAACAGGCTTCGAACACAACCTTCGAAGTTCTGGTTCGGAGGTATTTGACGGCTCCGAACACAGGCTTCGCAAGGAGCAAAAGTTCGAAGCCAAGAAGACTTCGCTCCACTCACAACCCTGGAAAACCAACTCTGCTAAGTCAGTGCAGGCTCCGCACACAGGGTGCGTCGAGCAGGCTTCGCACTTCACCCTTCGCAAGAGTGGACAACCCTCTGAGGACTTCGACCAAATACTTAGCGACAGCAACTGGTGCTGGGCTTCGTACTACAAAGATCTAAACGCACACTAACAGACTTCGCTAGAGGCTTCGACACGATAAAAACACGGGCTTCGATCAGGGCTTCGCTAGTAAGCAGCGAGGTCTAGCCTCCCGTTACACAGAGCGAACGCACACTGAAACGCACACTTCGCACAAAACACCCTTCGCCAAGACAGGCTTCGGTGCACTACAACTAGCGAGGTATGCAAACAAGTTCAAGCAGAAAGACAACACAATAGCAGGGCTTCGCTGCTTGAACAAGGAACACAGTAAAATTGATCTCACTGTATGAATACAGAGTGGAGGCTAGTACAGGAGCTCAACAGTAAATGCTCAAAGTGTTAAATGTTACCTACCCAGCCCCCATATTTATAGCCACTATTCACCCTAAGTGAAATGACTAGTGAGAAACCAAGGGTTGGTTTCGGTGTTTTTGTGATGAGTGATTGACAGGCTTTTTACCCTCTGTTCGAAGGGTACCTCCGGAGGGGTTTCGGAGGTGGTACCTCCGAAGGTAGTTCGGAGGTGGTTTCACCGGAAGGTGTTCGGTGTTTGCTTGCTGCAGCTGTGCAGCGGAGTGTGCTTGTCGGAGGGGTCCGACAGTACGCAATGACTGGGTTTGTACCGAAGGGTTCGGTACTTTGGGCGGTACACCGGAGTGTGTGCCGGAGGTTGCTAACCCGGAGAGGTCTCCGGAGTACTGGATACACTTGTTTGCTTGTCGGTGGTGCGCAGGGACTTCGGAGGCGACGGACAAGGTTCATAGCAGGTGAACCTGGGTCAAGCGGGAGGCCTGATGCCAGGGGAGCGGGGAGCTCCGTCACGGTGGCTACGAAGGTAGTCCGGGTCGGTCCTCGGGTCGAGGCGCGCCAGGTGAAGGCAGAGAGTGTGGAGCGTGGCTCCGGCTGAAGGTACTCCGAGACAAAGTCCTCGGAGGTGAGGCACTTCGAAGGTACTCCGAATGGAGTGACTTCGGAGTTGGTGGTTCAAGTCCTCTGCGGAGGCAAGGAATTCGAAGTGTGCTCCGAAGGGAGACATTCGAAGGTACCCGACGAAGGTCTCAGAAGTCGAGGCGCATCGAAGGCATGGTCCGGGTGAGGCTCGTCTAGGGGTGTGATCAGGGAGAGGCACTGCGACGAAGGGCTCATGGAATGCCTCATGCGGAGGCCTTGGACGAAGGAGGGACTTCGAAGGGTGGTACTCCGAAGGTGGGGCTTCGGAGTGAGGAAGGCTTCGGAGCGAGGCTAGCTCCGGAGCAAGGTTGACTTGAGGTGCTTCGGCCTGCATGGCTTCGGTACACGGACTGACGGAGTTCGAGCTGAGTGAAGCTGCGAAGCCGTGGTGGTCCACTCCGGAGGTGTTGGTGCGAAGGCCCAAGGGCTTTGACGGCTTCGGCTCAAAACCGTCACTGTATCGAAGGCCATCTTCGGCGAAGCGAAGGCCACCAGGCTCAAGGCTTCTCGCCGAAGCTACCGCACCCCTCGCGTGCGAAGGGAGGCTGCAGAAGGTCAAAGACTGCAAAGGCTGACACTGTCTGTTCTGTAAAAGGCTGACACTGTCCCCTCTGCAAAGCTGACAGAGAAGCCTCCAGAATAAAGGTGGACTACCTTTTGTACCCCTTTGAGCATTTACTGTTGAGCTCCTGTAGCCACACACTTCGTTGTATTTCATCCAGAGTTCAATCTATTTTGTGTTCCTTGTTCAAGCGGTGAAGCCCTGTTTCCTGTGCTTTTTGCTTGAGCTCGAGTTACATACCTCGCCTGTAGTAGTGCACCGAAGCCTGTTGAGGCGAAGGTTGTTTTTCGTGCGAAGTGTGTTTTGTCAGTGTGCATTCGCTCTGTGTAACTTGAGGCCAGACCTCACAGCTTACTAGCGAAGCCCTGATCGAGGCCCGTTTTGCTTCTTGTGTCGAAGCCCTTAGCGTAGTCTGGTTGTGTGTGTAGACCTTCGTGTACGAAGCCCAGCACCAGTTGCTGCCGCCAAGTACTTGGTCGAAGTCCTCAAAGGGCTGTCCACTCTTGCGAAGGGTGAAGTGCGAAGCCTGCTCGAAGCACCCTGTGTGCGGAGCCTGCACTGACTTAGCAGAGTAGATTTTCGAGGGTAGTGAGTGGAGCGAAGTCTTCTTGGCTTCGAACTTTTGCTCCTCCGAAGCCTATGTTCGAAGGTGTCGAAGTACCACCGAACCAGACCTTCGAAGGTAGTGTTCGAAGCCTGTTCCGCAGAAGACAGAACTGAAACCGAAGGCTAGTTTTTAGCCCGAAATTTTAAAAGCTCCCATTCACCCCCCCTCTGGTCGCCGTTTCCGGTCCAACAATTGGTATCAGAGCGGGTTAAGATCACCAGTTGACCTTAACCGGTTTTGTGATCTTTTGGCGACATGGATAGAGGCAGTAAAATTCCTCTGTTCGATGGGACAGATTTTGCATACTGGAAGGTGCGCATGGAGGCTTACTTGTTAAGCCAAGGAAATGCAATTTGGGAGATTGTGGACTCACAATACTCCATCCCTGAGACTCGCACCTCTCAGACTGAGAAGGATCAGTATAATGCCAATTCCAAGGCAAGAAACATACTGTTCGTCGGTTTGAGTAGAAGTGAGTTCGATAGGGTGCAGCACCTTAGGACTGCTAGGGAGATTTGGACAACGCTCACTGTCTTTCATGAGGGCTCTACTCAAATTAAGGCCAGGCGCCAAAGCACCTACAATCAACAGTATCAGCTGTTTGTGCAGGCACCTGGTGAATCTATAGATGCCATGTTTTCTCGCTTTGACGCGATAGTGAGTAACTTGCGCTCCAACGGGACGCTTGCTTACAGTGATCATGATAGGGCTATCAAGCTTCTCTATGCTCTTGACCGTAGCATATGGGAAGTAAAGATATCCAGCATTGAGGAGTCCACAGGCTATGACACCTTGACCTGTGATGAACTCTTTAGCAAGCTGAAGTCCACAGAGATTGCCAAGGCATCTCTTGCAGTGCACAGAAGCTCTTTGCCACAACCATTGGCATTGGTTTCTAGCACTAGCCGTGGCACCACTGCAGAACCAAGCACATCTGGTACTTGTGTTTTTGCAGATGGTTTTGCTTTGTCCTCCCTGGTCTCCGTCACAAAGGAGCAGGTGGACACTCTAGCTGATGATGAGCTTGCTCTCATTGCCCGGAGGTTCACCCGCTTTCATCATGAGAGACGGGATCAGAGGAGAAGTGGTTTTGGTGGTTGTTTTGAATGTGGTGACACTTCTCATATTAAGGCTAATTGCCCCAAGCTCAAAAAGAGAGATGAGAGTGAGCGCCCCAAATACCACAAGAAGGAGAGGAAACCCTTTGTGAAGGGCAAGCGCGGCAAGATGGCTAAGAAAGTAGCCAAGGCCGCTTCCAGAGCTTTTGTTGCTGCTCTCAGCGACATCGACACATCCTCAACTGAGGAGTCGAGCTCTGAGGAGGAGGAGTCCCCAAGGAAGGAGGACAAGAAGGACAAGAAGGGACGAGACTTCACCGGCCTTTGCTTCATGGCCGACAGCGATCACAGCGGCGATGAGCTTGACTCATCTGAGGTAAACCTATCATCTGACCAGCTACTAATTAAATTAGATGAGCTGAATGAAGTAGTGCTTGGTCAGGATAGATTACTTGTGCAAGCCGCTAGAGAAAGAAAAGACCTTAGACTTAGGCTAGAAAATATTTCTACCGAATATGCCATGCTTAAGTCTAAATTTGATGATGCTGAATGTGAATCTTGTTCTGTTGTCATGAGTGAGCTTGCTCAGTTGCGTTCTGTTCATGCTCAAACTCTTTCTGAGCTTGAGACTGCACAGAAGCAGCTTTTGGAGGTGGATTCTAGACCTCATGATGTAATTGATTGCATGAACTGTTCATTATTGCGCGATAGCATTAATTTACGTGATAAGCATGTTCATGATTTGGAGGTTAGATTGGAGAGGGCCAGTAGTTCTAAGGATGTGCAACCTGTTTGTGACACTTGCATCACCCTTAAGGACCAGCTAGGCACTATTAGAGAGCGAGCTGAAAACCTCATGTCAGAAAATGAATACCTCCTTTCCGTGGTTAATAAATACACTGAGGGAAAGGGTAGGATGGATTTGCTCTTGGCCAAGACCAAGATGTGTGCTGACAGAGCAGGGGTAGCTCTAGGTTTGGGTTTTGAGAGGATACCTTCAGTCAGTGAAAACAAAACTGTCTTTACCTCTCCCACCACCCTAGAGAAAGAGAGAGCTCTGTTGGACACCCCATCAGCTAAAAAGCCTATCCATCCACAAAAGAAAACCACTCCTCCTGCCAAGAAAAATCCTCCCAAGAAAACCACACAGAAGAAATCCAAGGAGCCTGTGAGAGTTGCTCCTGTGACCCATGAGAGTGCCCCCAGGAGAGTTTTTCATTGTTCCTATTGTCAGCGGGCGGGTCATTTGGTTGGGTTCTGTTTTCGTCGCATCAAGGATGAGCGACGTGCACAGGCGATGAGTTACCAGGACATGCATTACCCATCTTTAGGTATGCATGAGTCTGAGATGTACTATCGTCCTGCTTTTGAGGCTCCTCATGCTTCTCGGAGAGGTTCTGCACCTCGAGGTGTTCACCATGTTCCATATGGTGGTAGACCTCGGGCTAGCAGATTTGTACCTCGTCAGAGTAGGAGACCTCGACATGTTGTTCGTTCACAGCATGTAGGTAGACCTCGCACTTTGCATCATTCTGATTATTATGTGCGTAGACCGTCTATTTTTACTGTGCCTACTACTCGTGTCACTCAGTGCTGGATGCCTCGTCATTATTTCACTCACCCCAGCACTGAGCGATCGAGACATTCTTTTCGTATGTAGGCGACAGATCGAGGCTTGGAGGGCACGTGGATCATGGACTCCGGTTGTTCGCGCCACATGACCGGAAATGCAGCATGGTTCTCCAGCCTCACCACAACCAAGCAAAGGGAACATATCACCATCGGAAACAATCGAAGGAGTAGAGTGAAAGGTAAAGGTGTGGTAAGAATTAATTCGAACTTCACTCTCAAAGATGTTGCTTTGGTTGAAAACCTGGGATACAATTTGTTGTCTGTATCTCAGTTGCTTGATGAGGGCTTCGAAGTGCGATTCCATCGCGATACTTCGCAAGTGCTCAATTCTGATGGCGTTGTGGTGTGTAAGATCTTTAGAGTTGGGAGAGTTTTTGGAGCTGATTTTTCAGAGTCATCTGGTTCTTCTCATTGTCTTGTTGCACATTCGACTTCTGAGCTTTGGAAGTGGCATAGGAGACTAGAGCATATGAGCTTTGAATTGCTCGCTCGTCTGAGCGCCCTAGTTCTGATCCGAGGATTGCCCAAGCTCAAGTTTGAGAAGAATTTAGTTTGCGCTCCTTGTCGACATGGAAAGATGATTGCCGCTTCGCATTCGTCAGTCACCACAGTGATGACTGAACAGCCCGGAGAACTTCTCCATATGGACACTGTAGGTCCCTCTCGGGTTAGTTCTTTAGGCGGAAAGTGGTATGTTCTAGTAATTGTCGACGATTTCTCTCGCTACTCTTGGGTCTTCTTTCTTGCCAGCAAGGATGAAGTGTTTTCACACTTTCGGAGCTTGGCTTTGAGACTTTTCACTGAACTCCCTGGTACATTAAAATTCATTCGAAGCGATAATGGCACTGAGTTCAAAAACAGTCTCTTTGTTGATTTTTGCATGGAGCATGGCATAGAACATCAATTCTCTGCTCCGCGGGTTCCTCAACAGAACGGTGTTGTTGAGAGGAAAAACCGCACTTTGGTTGAGATGGCTAGGACGATGCTTGATGAGCATAGGACTCCTAGAAAATTCTGGGCTGAGGCCATGAACACTGCTTGTTACATCTCAAACCAAATCTTCTTGCGCTCAATTTTAAATTTGACATCTTATGAGCTGCGTTTTGGGAGACAGCCCAAGGTTACTCATCTTCGAGTTTTTGGCTGTCGCTGCTTTATCCTAAAACGTGGTAACTTGGATAAATTTGAGTCACGCTCTTCTGACGGGATCTTTTTGGGTTACACAACACATGGTCATTCTTATCGTGTTTATAATTTGGAAACTAACACTGTCATCGAGTCATGTGATGTGACTTTTGATGAATCAACCCCCTCTGTTAGTTCTGCTTTTGAACAGGCAAATGAACACGACATGGAACATACCTTATTCGAAGAAGAAGATCCCGGAGAATTCGAGAATGAACCCCTACTACCCTCGACATCGACCCCCGAAGCTGACCCCGCTTCAACTACTTCGGCACGAGGTCCCGAAGCGACTACCTCAACATCGGTCATCTTGGACCACTCCAACGCACAAGTTGAGGGGGAGACTGCATCCCGCCGCGAGGCTCCACACCATGTTCAAAGGATGCACCCTCCCGAGCAGATCATTGGTGAGCTTGATCAAAGGGTAACACGTTCTCATGCCCATTTCACTAATGCAGCTTTTGTTGCTTCTTTCGAGCCCTTAGATGTTAGTCATGCACTTTCTGATTCTAGTTGGATCAATGCCATGCATGAGGAACTTGAAAATTTTGAGAGAAACCAAGTCTGGACTTTAGTTGATCCTCCACCAAATGTTCATTTCATTGGAACAAAATGGATTTTTAAAAATAAACAAGGGGAGGATGGGACAATTGTTAGAAACAAGGCTAGACTTGTAGCTCAGGGCTTTTCTCAACTAGAAGGGATTGATTTTACTGAAACTTTTGCACCTGTTGCTCGCCTTGAGGCCATTAGGATTTTGCTTGCCTTTGCGACATCCCGGGGATTCAAACTCTATCAAATGGATGTCAAAAGTGCTTTTCTTAATGGCTTCATAGGTGAAGATGTTTATGTAAAACAACCCCCTGGTTTTGAAAACCCCAAGTACCCACATAAAGTCCTTAAACTTCATAAGGCTCTTTATGGACTCAAGCAGGCCCCTCGGGCTTGGTATGATAGACTTAAGTCTTTTATGCTTGAGCGAGGGTATTTGATGGGCTCTGTTGATAAAATATTGTTTACTCTCAAGCATGGCAAAGATTTCCTCCTAGTACAGATTTATGTGGATGATATCATCTTTGGTGGCTCTTCTCAATGTTTGGTTGTCGAGTTTGCAGATACCATGAGCAGGGAGTTTGAAATGTCAATGATGGGTGAACTCACCTTTTTTCTTGGTTTGCAAATCAAGCAAAGCAAACAAGGTACTTTTGTTCACCAGACAAAGTACACCAAGGACCTGCTCAAGAAGTTCGACATGTCCGATGCGAAGCCCCTCGCCACTCCGATGGCTACATCTGTAGCATTGGACCCTGACGAAGATGGAGAAGCAGTAGATCAGAAGGAGTTCCGGAGTATGATTGGCTCCCTCCTCTACTTGACTGCCACGAGGCCGGACATACACTTCGCAAGTGTGTCTGTGCGCTCGTTTTCAGGCTTCACCACGAGCTTCGCACCGCCAAGCGGTAAAACGGATCTTAAGGTATCTCAAACACACCCTTGAATTTGGCATATGGTATTCAGCGTCTTCATCTTTATGTCTTCGAGGTTATTCCGATGCGGATTTTGCTGGGTGTAGAATTGATAGGAAGAGTACCTCTGGTACTTGTCATTTTCTGGGTACTTCTCTGGTTTACTGGTCTTCCCGCAAATAGTCTAGTGGTGCACAATCGACGGCTGAGGCCGAATATGTTGCTGCAGCTAGTTGTTGCTCTCAGATTTTGTGGATGGTTTCCACTTTGCGGGATTTCGGGTTAGATTATAAGAGTGTTCCACTTTTCTGTGATAACACTAGTGCTATTTGTATTGCAAACAACCCGGTTCAGCACTCCAGAACCAAACACATTGATGTACGGTATCACTTTCTCAGAGATCACAATGAGAAGGGTGATATTGAACTTCAGTATGTTGATACCCAACACCAGCTTGCCGATATTTTTACAAAACCCCTCGATGCTTCTCGATTTGCCTACTTGCGTGGGGAACTTGGCATTTGTCACCCTTACGACATTTTGTGAGGGGGAGCTGTTTTAGATGGATGTGCCCTTTGTTAATTGTGCTGAAATTGCATTTATATATTTTGCACTTATATGCCTGCTTATAATTCATGAAATCATGTCAGCTCAGCTCTTGTTAATTCATCTAGAACATTCATGTGCATGGTGTTTTATTTTCAAAATCAAATCGTGCTCACTGCTTAGTCTTGAATCTAGCATGTTTAGGTAGGACTGCTTTAGCTATCTTTTATCTGCTTGATAGCAAGACACATTTCTTTGGATGCTAAAAATTGCAACTTGAAAAATTGTTCTCAATTTTCATGGATATTCATAATGTACCAAACAATTGGTTCACTTGGTTAAAATCAAAAAATTCCATGATTTGTATGCTTTAAGTTAAAAGATCCAGGTGGGTTTGTTTGTCGCACTACCCTATTCTAGACTGCTTACCATTGCACATTGGTCTGAACTGGAATAGCGTAGTGTATGCCAAAATCTATGCCTTAAGCTTCTTATGGCTTTCATGCCTAGGCTTGGCCGGATTGGATAGTATAAGGTGGACAAACAAATAACCCCTGGCACTAAGAAAAGAACAACAAAATTCATTGATTATCAAGTTTGCTTTTCAAGCTTCATTTGAACTGGACTTGTCTGTCTAGAGTAGAAATTGATTAGCGTTGTGCAGTCCTGGCTCTTACTTGTCTAGTTTCCTTGACTAAGTGGTGATGCTTTTATTTAAAAATTGATCAAATCACATGCTTCATCATGTTTTTAGAGAAAATTAATTTGAGCTGAGCCCATGATCATTGGTGTTACTGTTGGCATATTTTTGCTTCATATGTCTTTGCTATTCTGCTCAATTCGAATCTTTGCATCTTTTACTTGCTCCTTGATGCTTGCATTGCCAAAGGGGGAGAAATTCCTCAAGGGGGAGTCACTTGCTTCGTTCTCTGCCACAAGGGGTATAATTTCCAAAGGGGGAGAAATCATGACATAAAGGCTTTTTGCTTGCCAAAGGGGGATAATTTAACTCAGGGGGAGTTTTTATTGCCGAAGGGGCTTTTTACTCTTTTGAGAAAGGGGGAGGAAAATTCTTTTATCAAGTGACATGATTTGGCTCTTTTCTGAGTTTTTATGGTCACTTGTGTGCTGAAAGTTTTTAAATTTTCTTGAACTTGGATTTGGTTGTCAATGCACTCATCAAGGGGGAGATTGAGAAACCAAGGGTTGGTTTCGGTGTTTTTGTGATGAGTGATTGACAGGCTTTTTACCCTCTGTTCGAAGGGTACCTCCGGAGGGGTTTCGGAGGTGGTACCTCCGAAGGTAGTTCGGAGGTGGTTTCACCGGAAGGTGTTCGGTGTTTGCTTGCTGCAGCTGTGCAGCGGAGTGTGCTTGTCGGAGGGGTCCGACAGTACGCAATGACTGGGTTTGTACCGAAGGGTTCGGTACTTTGGGCGGTACACCGGAGTGTGTGCCGGAGGTTGCTAACCCGGAGAGGTCTTCGGAGTACTGGATACACTTGTTTGCTTGTCGGTGGTGCGCAGGGACTTCGGAGGCGACGGACAAGGTTCGTAGCAGGTGAACCTGGGTCAAGCGGGAGGCCTGATGCCAGGGGAGCGGGGAGCTCCGTCACGGTGGCTACGAAGGTAGTCCGGGTCGGTCCTCGGGTCGAGGCGCGCCAGGTGAAGGCAGAGAGTGTGGAGCGTGGCTCCGGCTGAAGGTACTCCGAGACAAAGTCCTCGGAGGTGAGGCACTTCGAAGGTACTCCGAATGGAGTGACTTCGGAGTTGGTGGTTCAAGTCCTCTGCGGAGGCAAGGAATTCGAAGTGTGCTCCGAAGGGAGACATTCGAAGGTACCCGACGAAGGTCTCAGAAGTTGAGGCGCATCGAAGGCATGGTCCGTGTGAGGCTCGTCGAGGGGTGTGATCGGGGAGAGGCACTGCGACGAAGGGCTCATGGAATGCCTCATGCGAAGGCCTTGGACGAAGGAGGGACTTCGAAGGGTGGTACTCCGAAGGTGGGGCTTCGGAGTGAGGAAGGCTTCGGAGCGAGGCTAGCTCCGGAGCAAGGTTGACTTGAGGTGCTTCGGCCTGCATGGCTTCGGTACACGGACTGACGGAGTTCGAGCTGAGTGAAGCTGCGAAGCCGTGGTGGTCCACTCCGGAGGTGTTGGTGCGAAGGCCCAAGGGCTTTGACGGCTTCGGCTCAAAACCGTCATTGTATCGAAGGCCATCTTCGACGAAGCGAAGGCCACCAGGCTCAAGGCTTCTCGCCGAAGCTACCGCACCCCTAGCGTGCGAAGGGAGGCTGCAGAAGGTCAAAGACTGCAAAGGCTGACACTGTCTGTTCTGTAAAAGGCTGACACTGTCCCCTCTGCAAAGCTGACAGAGAAGCTTCCAGAATAAAGGTGGACTACCTTTTGTACCCCTTAGTTGTGTAGAGTCAAAATCAATGTAAACCCTAGGGGTAAAGTAGTCATTTCCTTTGGGTGAACTGTGGGCTATAAATATGGGGGCTCGGTAGGTAACATTTAACACTTTGAGCATTTACTGTTGAGCTTCTGTAGCCACACACTTCGTTGTATTTCATCCAGAGTTCAATCTATTTTGTGTTCCTTGTTCAAGCGGCGAAGCCCTGTTTCCTGTGCTTTTTTCTTGAGCTCGAGTTACATACCTCGCCTGTAGTAGTGCACCGAAGCCTGTTGAGGCGAAGGTTGTTTTTCGTGCGAAGTGTGTTTTGTCAGTGTGCGTTCGCTCTGTGTAACTTGAGGCCAGACCTCACAGCTTACTAGCGAAGCCCTGATCGAGGCCCGTTTTGCTTCTTGTGTCGAAGCCCTTAGCGTAGTCTGGTTGTGTGTGTGTAGACCTTCGTGTACGAAGCCCAGCACCAGTTGCTGCCGCCAAGTACTTGGTCGAAGTCCTCAGAGGGTTGTCCACTCTTGCGAAGGGTGAAGTGCGAAGCCTGCTCGAAGCACCCTATGTGCGGAGCCTGCACTGACTTAGCAGAGTAGATTTTCGAGGGTAGTGAGTGGAGCGAAGTCTTCTTGGCTTCGAACTTTTGCTCCTCCGAAGCCTGTGTTCGAAGGTGTCGAAGTACCTCCGAACCAGACCTTCGAAGGTAGTGTTCGAAGCCTGTTCCGCAGAAGACAGAACTGAAACCGAAGGCTAGTTTTTAGCCCGAAATTTTAAAAGCTCCCATTCACCCCCCCTTTGGTCACCGTTTCCGGTCCAACAACTAGTTTACCCCTAGGGTTTACACCAGTTTTGTCTCTACAGAACAGAGGGGTACAAAAGGTAGTCAACTTTATTCTGGAGGCTTCTCTGTCAGCTTTGCAGAGGGGACAGCGTCAGCTTTTTGCAGAGCAGACAATGTCAGCCTTTACAGTCTTTGACCTTTCCGGAGCCTCCCTTCGCACGCGAGGGGTGCGGTAGCTTCGGTGAGAAGCCTTGACCCTGACGGCCTTTGCTTCACCGAAGTCAGTCTCTGATACAGTGACGGTTTTGAGCCGAAGCCGTCAAAGCCCTTGGGCCTTCGCACCAACACCCTCGGAGTGGACCACCACGGCTTCGCAGCTACTCCCAGCTCGAACTCCGTCAGTCCGTGTACCGAAGCCATGCATGGCCGAAGCACCACAAGTCAACCTCGCTCCGGAGCTAGCCTCGCTCCGAAGCCTTCCTCACTCCGAAGCCCCACCTTCGGAGTACCACCCTTCGAAGTCCCTCCTTCGTCCAAGGCCTCCGCACGAAGCATTCCATGAGCACTTTATCGAAGTGTCTCTCCCCGAGCACACTCCTCGACGAGCCTCACCCGGACCATGCCTTCGATGCACCTCGACTTCTGAGACCTTCGTTGGGTACCTTCGAATGTCTCCCTCCGGAGCACACTTCGAACTCCTTGCCTCCGCAGAGGACTTGATCCACCATACTCCGAAGTCACTCCATTCGGAGTACCTTTGAAGTGCCTCACCTCCGAGGACTTTGTCTCGGAGTACCTTTACCCGGAGCAACGCTCCGCACTTACTGCCTTCACCTGGCGCACCTCGACCCGAGGACCGACTTGGACCCCTTCGCAGCCACTGTGATGGAGCTCCCTGCTCTCCTGGCATCAAGCCTCCCGCTTGACCCAGGTTCACCTGCTACGATCCGTCCGTCGCCTCCGAAGTCCCACCTTCGCACAACAGACAAGCAGACAAGTGTATCTAGTACTTCGGAGACCTCTCCGGGTTAGCAACCTTCGGCACACACTCCGGTGTACCGCCCAAAGTACCGAGACCTTCGGTACAACCCAGTCATCGTGTATTGTCGGACCCCTCCGACAGGCACACTCCGCTGCAACACCCGCAACAACCAAACCACCGAAACCTTCGGAGTTCCAACCTCCGAACCCCCTTCAGAGGTACCCCTTCGAACCAGAGGGTAAAAGCCTGTCAATCACTCATCACAAACACCGAAACCAACCCTTGGTTTCTCAAAATATTTTATAAGATGAACTATGCACTTTTTTATTTATCTAATATATTTTTTAGTTATTTAGTTGAATCAATGTTGAGTGTTTCCTATTTATATATATATGTATAGAATATTATAATGATGAAAATTATGTAAGTTACAAAAAATAGTCAGCTCACAATAGTTTTTTCACATCAGCTTCAACCAAACGTCTTTTAGTTTTTTCACAGCAGACAACTCACAGCAGCTTTTTTACAGCAGACAACTCACAGCAGCTTTTTCACAGTTTACAGCAGAACGAAATGCACCCTTAGAAGAATGAGAGAGTGTTTTGGAATATTTTCTCAAGAGTTATGTTTTTATTTCAAAATGAGGAGAGGGGGTATTTATAATCCTCACTCAAAAAGTGGCAGTTTGAAGATATTTTGTTTCTATTCATACAAAATTTCTGGATCAATATGAAAGTTTCGTACTCAAGAACAAAATCAAACAGAATAACTCTCTCAGAAGTTCCAGGCTTCAGCCGAAAGTTCATGGCCAAAATTAATTCCATACAGAATGACTTTTTCGGAAGTTTCACGTATAGTAGAGCCGAAAGTTTTGGGCCAAAAAATAAATTGATACATAATGATTTTTTTAACATTTCGGATAGAGCTAGAAGTTTCTGGCTATAAAATAAATTGATACAAAATAACTTTTTTGGAAGTTATGGGTAGAGCTAGAAGTTCCCGACCAACAAAAACTCAGAAATGAAATGATGTTTTTGGAAGTTCCAGGCATGCTAGAAAATTAACCAACTTCCAATGTATCCCTCTTTATAGTACAATGTTCTAGACTCAAATTTATATGTAATTTATCATTTTGCGCCATGTAGCCTATTTTGGACTAAACAAATCTTTTCTTCAATTTTTTTAATTGCAACACCATTTTTCTTAGAGATGAAATTTTGACAATTTAGCTCCCCATAAATGCATGCAACAATTCAAAAACAAAAAATACGACATTTTTTCATTTAGGGCATCACATATCATATATCTCAAAATATTACAATATGAGCAAAATGATTCACAAGTTATCACAATATGATCAAACTAAACTTAATTATACATTAAATTTAAAACATCCATATTGTTCACATCCATGTCATACAAAAGAGAAAATGCATCAAAACACCATTATAAGCCAAACAGTCCATGATACGAATTACAACATGGAATCAAAGGATAGATAGCTAAACTAAGACTAGCAGGATGGCTCACTCGGAGTCGCCCTCACCCTCCTAATCCGCTCCCTCATCCTCCTCCTCGAAATAAGATGACTAATGAGGCTGCTGCCAGGATCTTAAGCCTTTTCCCTAAAAAAGTACGAGTAGGGATCGTCGGTGCAGTCGACTGCTAAGGTGGGGTCGAAGAGATCCTCATGAATAGGCAAGGGCTCCATAGGAGGATGCATTGACTATTAGAGAAGCAAATTGATTATCTCATGCTTCTGTTTGTCATCCTTCCTACACTATTATTCGACCACGTGTTGATGCTAAGATTTGGTAAAAACCTAGGCCCATAAAAGATGTCGTGAGGTCAATAGAAGTCAAAGAGGTCTGGTCAAAGATGGTCAAAGAAGCTCGTCCATGTTGTTACAACGTGACCGGATGCAGAGGAGCCGATGGAGATTAAAGTGAGAAGATAAATATGATCTAGAATCAGTTAAGATAGGCTACTTGAACGGCAAGTCTCCGGACTATAGACAAAACACAAAAAACTCAACATCAAGTCAGGGAGTCGATGATAATATATTGCAAAAATACAATGTTTACACCAGACACCATTACAAGAAAATATCAAGACAAAGCATACTAGATGCCTTCGATCGCCCGCAGCTAGATCACGTCGACACTCCGGATGATAGCACGATATTCGACATCAGAGCCGAGGACGTCTTTGAGGGAACGATGTCGATGCTACGCAAGGTGGACGACACAAGTGAGTCGGCGTCTTGTGGCCTCGATCTGGTCCGGAAGGGAGGCTAGGGCATTCTCCTTCGTGGCGATCCTCGCCCGTACTCCATCCAACCTCAAGGCTAGATTAGCCTCCTCCATCCAAAGTCGGTCCAATTCTTGCGGTATGACTGACAACTCACCCTAGAGCCAATCCAGAAGGGTGCATTTGATCACCGCCATTGCAACATGGACTTCGATGGCCTCCAGTTGCAACTCATAACTGGCTCGATCGGCCATCTATTTCAACACCCACCTCACGTTTGGTCTATGGAACTCTAGGTATGCGGTCGGTGTAAGTACATCAGCCAACTCCAGGGGAAGCAAGTTCAGGATGTCGTTGATACACCCCCTTATCGGCCCTGAGTCATTGACCAAGAGCTCTACCGGGTTCTCAAGGCAGCACAATAGGTCTGATAGAACATCCTTCACCTTTGGGGGGAATTGGGCCACAACCGATGCAGGAGTATTTGTGACCTCCTCATCGGCCAAAAGAAAATGACGGACATCGAAGGGGAATCTCCAAGAGAAATACTGGAAGAAGGAAAGGAGATTAAATAGGAGGCAACAATGTCACAACAATAGAGCATAAAATGCTTACGTCAGCAAGCCTCACAGAGTCGGCCGATTGCGAAGCACCATTGGTAGGAGAAGCGACGACATCATCCTCCTCAATGCCCTGGGGGGCAGATGAACCCGTGGGGTCTAGCATCGGCTACGTTCAAATCCAGGACATATTACAAGAAAAGTTAAACAAAAGCTAACCATGTGACAACCACAAGTATAGGAGAAACTTACATCAGCGGGCCTAACAAGGGTGGCTGATCACGAGGCATCACCAATAGAAGAAACAGTGCTGTCATCATTGACTATAACCACCGTAAGGATATGAGAGCCTTCCTCTTAAAGACCGCCCTGGGAGTAGACGAGCCCATGCTGTTCGGCATTGGCTGCATCCAAAACCGATGTAAGTTACAAGGAAAGTGATAAAAATATGAAAAAAAGAGTACCTAGTGAGAGCTGTCAGCGAAAGGAGCCCTGGCATCGGTCTCAACATTCAGTATGATAGTAGCCGCCGACCCACCATCCGGTGCGTCAGCCCCAACCGGTGCAACTATGGTAGCAACGTCGGCCAATAAGCCAAGGTCAATAATGAAGACTCCTAGAGTATCGGCCTCGATGACAGACTCTACAGCGGTGTCTCTGACAGTCAGAGCCAACTGAGTGTCAGCTAGATCATTGGCCACCTGATCAAATTGCCACATAAAGGAGCATGTCAACAAGAAGAGAAGACGATAAGTATCGAAAGCAAAGAAACTACCATACAACCAAGACATACACACTTGGGACGATGGAGGTACATCGGCAGCAGTAGGGGCTTGCACATCTAAAGGGCCAGACGACATCGTCTAAAGATAAAAGGAGATGTTACAAGGAATTCTTGTGGAATAAGATTGGGAGAAGACCAGGAGCGGCAAGAACAAAGCAGCGAATTACCTGACCAAAGCGAGCCTTGGTGGATCGGCTGGTCACCGTGTCCAGAGCTTTACGCTTGTGGGCCGGGATCTTAATCCGTCTCCTAGTGAGACACCCCATCTGGGTAGGAGCTCCGATGCCCAAGGTGGTTATCTTCAATTCAACGTCATATCTTATCTACTATCGGGAATCCTCATCGTCCCATATGCATGAACTGCCTATCTCATCGGTGTTATCCGCTCATGATTGTTCTATCTTCACCACAGTCATTGGCTTGACAGCCGACCTACTTTGCTATTAATGATATTTTCTTATCAATTGTAGGGTAAAATTGATTGACACGCCTTGTACCCTTCTTCTAAGATTGTAAGACATGCACTCGAGTTAAACAGATCTTCCAGACCATGCGTGTGTCAAAGTGTGACAAAAAAGACACCAACACCACAATAAGGTTGCAGTACATCTTGGACAACAATGACATTATCTTCTTCACTAGAGAAGAAGAAGATGAGCTAGACTAGTGCTCGCCCTTATGAGTAGGAGGAGCATGCCTAGAGCTGCTAGGGCCTGATGCTACTAGAAGAGGAGTTGCTATTACTGATGGTTGACTAGGCGGTAGCGACCTAGCGTCTTGGGCACCTTTGGTGTGAAGTCTCAATGCTCTACCTAATGAATCATCTGAAGTCGGGTGACTCGGTGGATCACTAGTTGTAGGTATGGGGTGTATACATAGCTCCTCTCTGGCAACACTGAACAAATGTAGATCTCGCTCCAAAGAAAGTGTTCCATCTAAAGGTGGCTTGTCCTCCCTCATAGCACTTAGTATGTTTCTCACATTGGATAATAGTTGTATGACCGAGAGTAGCGACCAGAGGGGAGTGAATGAGTGTAAAAACAAAAGTTGCAAAATTTTGGAAAACAAATGTTATCACTCTCCTGTCAGTTGAGATGTGTAAAGACAGTTTGAGAGATCACAAGCATTCAGATGAGATCAAAAAATTTTGCCCACAAAAATACCACAAGGGTTCTATTGACAAAGAAACGCACAAAGCACTAAGAAACATTCAATCAAAACATTTGTCATGCTTCATATACTCACAAACATTTCAACATACATGTGTCATGCATCTCGAAACAAGTCATTCATTTCATCTAACACTTGGCATGGGCAACGAAACACATTTCATCAAATTGTCATTTCTCCAAACACTTGAAGTGCACAAGTAACAAGAAGAGATAGATGTATGTTCAAGACCGGTGCAGAAACTAGTGACCAGCCGGGTGAGCAATAGCCGGTGACACGAAAACTAAAGCCAGAGAGAAAACGCAAGCAGGCAAGGGATGCATAGAGAAGCTGGCTTCGGGCTCGAAAACTGCAGGCGTGGCCAATCACTTCACTGATCGCACGCCGATCGAGAAACAAGGTCACATACGAGTTGCTAGTTGTTACACAGGCGACGAAATCCAGAAGAAAAGCACATAAGCCAACAGATAAAACAGACCACGGTAATCAGAGGCAAAACCAGGCAACCAGCGGACTGGCTGAACAGCGAAGACCAGATGGGTACGTACTGTACTCCACACGCGCAGGATTCTAGATAGCACCAAAACAGTCAAAGACACGTTGGTGCGTGTGCAGTCAACAAAGGACAAAGCAATGACAGACTGCACAGCTGCACACCTTGGGCATTCAAACGGCGTGGCCTACTTCAAGTAGGGATGGATTCGGATCGGATACGAATGAAAATGAATTTGGATAGCACTATTTACCACATTTTAATTCGAATGTGAATACGGATTCGGATCGGATACGAATGAAAATGAATTTGGATAACACTATTTACCACATTTTAATTCGAATGTGAATACGGATTCGGATGTTCTCGAATACGAATACAAAACGGATGTTTCGAATACGAATATGTATTCGGATGTTTACTTGGTTTAACTCCAAATGTTCGTTGTTTCACAAAATTTTTAAAAGTCCAAAGGGTCCAATATACCAAATTAGAATAATAATTAATAAGAAACAATGATACACAATAAATCATGCACAAAATAAATTTTTAAACAACACTAGCTAAAATTAATCATACACAACAACCAATAAGAACTACATAAAGTCTTGAACCGAAATTCATCATACATTTCAACCAACAAGAACACACAAATTGAGTCCAGGCGCGCAAATGCAGAAAAAACAGGTGGCAATTTGGAAAGAATTGGCTGAATTTTATTGTTTTTAAAAATTAAAAATTTTCAAAAATTTATTAACATCCTATATGATAAATTTCTCAAAACATTTTCAAAATTTTATCATGATATCTAAGTATAATATTATAACACTATGACAAGTCTCATATTTTTCAGATTTTATTTGATTTTTTTATAATTAAAAAACCCTTAAGCTCCACATTACGGATGAAGTGTTGTAACATAATTTTTTTAACATTTCTTTAAATTTAGTGGATAAGAACTAAAAATGGACACAAAATAGTGAATGTGATTTTTATATAAATTTTAGTGCATTATTTTAGGTACTTGCAGTTCAAATTTCACGTATTCCAATTTAAATACTAGAAAAACAATTAATGACTTAAAAATAGCAAATAGATATAGAAAAATACAAAACAATTATATGGTATGAGATATGTTGTATTTTAATTATATAAAAAAATTCAAGTTAAAACAAACATTTAACCATCAATTTACTTTAAACCATAGTCTATTCCTTCTCAAAACTATATTTCCTCTCAAGAGAATCTCAGATTTCTTAACATCATATATGATAAAATTTTCGAAACATTTTAAAAAATTTATCATGATATCTACGTATAATATTATAACACCGTGACAAGTCTCGTATTTTTCAGACTTTATTTGATTTTTTTATAATTAAAAAACCCTTAAGCTCCACATTACTGATGAAGTGTTGTAACATAATTTTTTTAACATTTCTTTAAATTTAGTGTATAAGAACTAAAAATGAACACAAAATAGTGAATGTGATTTTTCTATAAATTTTAGCGCATTATTTTAGGTAATTGCAGTTCAAATTTCACATATTCCAATTTAAATACTAGAAACACAATTAATGACTTAAAAATACCAAATAGATATAGAAAAATACAAAACAATTATATGGTATGAGATATGATGTATTTTAATTATATAAAAAAATTCAAGTTAAAACAAACATTTAACCATCAATTTACTTTAAACCATAGTCCATTCCTTCTCAAAACTCTATTTCCTCTCAAGAGAATCTCAGATTTCTTAACATCCTATATGATAAAATTTTCTAAACATTTTAAAAAAATTATCATGATATCTACGTATAATATTATAACACTATGAGAAGTCTCGTATTTTTCAGACTTTATTTGATTTTTTATAATTAAAAAACCCTTAAGCTCCTCATTATCAATGAAGTGTTGTAACATAATTTTTTAATATTTCTTTAAATTCAGTGGATAAGAACTAAAAATAGAAACAAAATAATGAATGTGATTTTTCTATAAATTTTAGTGTATTATTTTAGGTACTTGCAGTTTAAATTTCACATATTCCAATTTAAATACTAGAAACACAATTAATGAGTTAAAAATAGCAAATAGATCTAGAAAAATACAAAACATTTATATGGTATTAGATATGTTGTATTTTAATTATATAAAAAAATTCAAGTTAAAACAAATATTTAACCATCAATTTACTTTAAACCATAGCCTATTCCTTCTCAAAACTCTATTTCCTCTCAAGAGAATCTCAAATTTCTTAACATCCTATATAATAAAATTTTCGAAACATTTTAAAACAATTATTATGATATCTACGTATAATATTATAACACTGTGACAAGTCTCGTATTTTTCAGACTTTATTTGATTTTTTTATAATTAAAAAACCCTTAAGCTCCACATTACTGATGAAATGTCGTAACATAATTTTTTAACATTTCTTTAAATTTAGTGGATAACAACTAAAAATGGACAAAAAATAGTGAATGCGATTTTTATATAAATTTTAGTGCATTATTTTAGGTACTTGCAGTTCAAATTTCACATATTCCAATTTAAATACTAGAAACACAATTAATGAGTTAAAAATAGAAAATAGATCTAGAAAAATACAAAAAAATTATATGGTATGAGATATGTTGTATTTTAATTATATAAAAAAAATTCAAGTTCAAACAAATATTTAACCATCAATTTATTTTAAACCATAACTTATTAATATTCACTAACTTAAGTATTCCATAATTATATAAATAACAAATAAACCATTAATATAGTGATAATATATTATCTTGAGTCTAAGTTTAATCTATGTGAAATCCTAAAACGAATACGGATGTATTCATTTTCATATCCATATTCAGCAAAATTCGGATATCCGTTTCCATATCCATATTTGTAAAACGAATTCGGATATTTCCGAATGTTATCCATATTTAATTCGAATACGAATACGGATATCTATATTTACAGTTATTCGAATACGAATACGGATAATTCGAATATTCTGACATCCATATCCGTCCCTAGCTTCAAGCCACACAGAAACCACGGTGCCAGAAAAATCACAAGAAACAATGACTCAAGAATCGAGGGGAGAAAACAAACGATGGCCAAGATAAAAACAAGCGCACTCACGAGCAGCAAAAATCTGGTTTGCACAGACAGAGCAAAGACCAAGTGAGTGTGTCGGCATGAAAAACCTCACGCGTGCACGGTGGATGCTTTGCACGTGGATCGAGACTGAAACATGGACGCCAAGCACGGTGGCCGGGCGCTTTCGGCAAGGCCGAATGTTCTTGGTGATGCCAAGGCATGTAGATCGATGTGACTATAGATAAACTTAGGCCTGTGGATAGATGTGACCGGCGGGCGGTGGTGGTTAAGGGACTGTTTGGATTCAAGGGGCTAAAATAAAATAACTAAAAAAAGAGTTAAAATTTTAGTCAACTTCTGTTTGGATCCAAGGGCTAAAACATTTATTGATGTATATAATGACTGAAATATCCCTCATTTATTGTTTTTCTTTTCATGAATGCATGCATGGTGGGGGTATGGGTCGAAAAGGGACATTTTAGCCCCTCTAACTCTTCCTTGGGGGCTAATGGGCTAAAAGTTTTAGTCTCTTTTTAGTCTTGGTGTTTGGATTTTTAGCCCCTAAAGGGGCTAAATTTTAGCCCTTTTTGCTTTAGCTCTCGGATTCAAACACCACCTAAAGCTCACACACCGACGACAGGTAAAATCGCCGATTGGGGTGCAAGGAGACGGAGAAAGGGAGAGGTTGAACTAGTTAGATTAACTGTGATTAAACCCTAGAAGGGCAATCTATAGCTATTTATAGCTACAAAAACAAGAAAAGACACAAATGCCTCTAGGGTATTTTTACGGACATTTTATCTGATGCTCTGTTTTCGTGACTTTCACGGTTTCGCATCGCGATCATCGGAACTCAGATGTGTGGTTGACGATTTTGAGCGCAAACTGCCAAAACGCTTGTCACCTTTGCACTGGGTATCCAGATTGGACCACCACGACCTCGCAGCTCTCTCAGCCCGACAATCGCCCGTTCATCTACCTAACTCATAACCGGCCAATGCCATGGCAAGTCGCTTGTCGTCCTTGCGCCGTGTACCCGGATTGGACCACCACGACCCCATAACTCCTTTAGCCCAGCGATCGCCCGTCCATGTACCTGAGTCACATGACCGATGCAACGACAAGTCCTCTTCCTTCAAAGTGTCTCCCTTCGGAGGGTTTCCTTATCTTCTCTTCCATTGACAATCCCTCATCATTTGGAGCCATGAGGCCCACGGTCTTCACCATAGCTCCTAAATATCCCTCTTAATGAGTGCATTGTCAACACACCGTTGTTCACCTTTTCAACCTATAATCAAATGTGGAAACACAAAAACAAAAACACAAGAGAATAGAAAGAAAAGAAAGAGTTTAACCTAATGAGCAAAAGCCAAACAAAAACATAAAAGGTTGGCCAAATAGAAAATAAATCAACAAAGATTTCAAATGAAAGTTATTGGGGATATGATCCAAGGTACCTCACCAAGTGGTTTTACTCGGGTCGTCGACTGCTGGCCAGGCCAGCCCACAAAGGATTTCCCGACCGCCAGGCCTCCCACTCGGGAGTGATTGCGCCTGAGTGGTGAGATGCCAACGGTCGAACTAGGGCCATCTGCCCAACGGTTATCTCCAATCAACGCCGATGGTTACCCTCAATATTGTCATCTCTATAGCAGCAATTAGCACCATTTAGAAGTAGTTATGCGGCTGTTTCCGTTGGATATCAATGTCATGATTATTCTTGTAACTCCCTAATCCTTCTCATATAAAAGGATTAGTGGAGGCCCTAACAGAGGGCAACACCACAAGCTAGCACATACGAACAACAACAAGCATCACGCTACGCCACATAGCACAGTGCTGAGACCAGCACTAAGGGTTGATTCATAGACACCCCATTCATCCATACACACACATAAGTATGGTTATTATTCTCCGGGAGGCCTGAACCTATCTATAAACTCTCTTGTGTCTATCCCCTTATTGTCTCGGTCCACGTCCTATCCCATTCGGTTGGGGTAACCATCGAATCCATAGTCGTGACTCCTCCCCTCTACCAATAACAAACCACACTACGGGTACCCCCTGTAGGCTTTCCATTCCCACACAACGATAGATGGCACGCCAGGTAGGGGTAGAGTTCTATGGCCCGCTGATCAGATCGATGGCCGTCGTCTGCAAGTTCAACACCAAGGTGCCCTAGTGCACCATCTTCGCTTTCGAAAGCCTGACTTTCGTCAGCAACTGCATGAACTAACTAGTTCCCACCACTTTTCCATTGCAGGTGAAGGATTCGCTCGCGCCGTTGGCGACAACTACTTCACCGACAACTCGATGCCGCGATGGACCACTCTGCCGAAGACACTCTCCAAGGATCATCTGTCGGGGTCCTCCGACACACCAATAGATTTCATCATCTTCACAAACTCTGGAGGGCGCACCGTCCGACGCCGATGGTTCTCCATGATCACCAACGACCGACGCCATCAACGGACCACGCCGACTGCTCGGGTGCCTCCCGCGGTTGTCGTCATGGTAATCGTCGGAGCTGTCTTCGAGGATGAACCTTCTAACGACACCAAGTCCAGTGCCCACTACCGAGAACGTCGGAAGCGAAACTCCGCTAGGCGCGATCGGCACACTAAGGCTCAAGAAAGATCAGGAGTCCAACGACAAGATGGACCCGCTGCATACACCGTGGACTTTGAAGGTCATGACGTGTAACGAAACGCTTACCGCCAACCTCGTCGCCATCGAGAGAGCCCTCGCGATGCTCCCTGACACGCCTGAGCTCCAAAGGGCCCGAGCTATGACCCAGGCCATTTTAGCACAGCTAGCAGAGCCACCGCTCTCTCGATCACCACTGTCGCCATCTCAGAGCCACCACTCCCGGTTGTCTAGGCCAAGGGAGCATGGATGACCTAGCGAGCATGGAAGAAGCTCGCTCATTGGAGACGCCCGTCAGATCATCAATGGAAGTATCAACGCTCGCAACCTCCTTCTTCAGGAACAACAAGGACGGGAGCGGGGGGAGCCACGTCGTTGTTGATAGAAAAAAATGGCATTAATGTCCGAGATTGTCAAAATATCAATTTTGGTAATTTGGGCCAAAAATACACATGTCTGGGGTTAGGCCGAAGCCCTATAGGGCCGAAGGTCCATTGGGCTGTGGGCTCCGAAAGCCTCTGGCCAGCCCATGGCCTTCGGCCAGGAAGCCTTCGGAGGCCCACGCCACCGAAGCTTCGGCCTGAGGAGCAGGCCTCGACGAGCCTGGCCGAAGCCCACTTCAGCAGAGATAGAGTTTGATGAAATTTCGGCTAAGTTTTTATCTCTATCCAAGCTGAATTATAGCAGATTAGATCTGAAGTTTGGCCCCTATAAATAGAGAGGCGAGGCCAGCTTAGAGGCCCCCAACACAAATCAAACCCAAAGCCCTAGCTTTGATCGCATTTACTTTACCTTTATTTTTCCTGTACCTCTTCGTGGGTTTGCCTGGAAGCCCTCCATCGGCCACTTTGGAACAATGATAATCCTTGTTAATTCGCTTGTGAAGTATCCGTTAATCTATGTAATAGATTGCTTCACCTTGTTACTTCACCTGTGAAGTATCCGCTAATCTGCATAACAGATTTCTACCTTCGCTACTAGTGCAACACTTAGCAGAATTCGGTCCTCAGGCCGAATTGGTACTTCGAATCCTCTCTGCTGCAGGTTTCTGAGTTCGGAGCTACTTCGTCGGAGGCTTCTGGAGCTAAGAGATTGGTTTCGGAGGTCGCTGGAACACCCTTCGGCGAGACTACGGGCTTCGACAACAGGCTTCGCCAGCATACTTCGTCACAACAGGCTTCGCCACAATCGTACCCCACTTTGGACGAAGTTACGCCCTCGCGTGGCCCTCGCGCTATCATTCTGTAATTTGCTATATCAGAGACCTCACGCCGAACCCCGCTGTTCGGAGGTGATCGTCACGTCCAGATCCGTTCGGAGTCCATCTTCGGCCGGATCAGTGTGAACACCGAAGCACCCTTCGGCGGGATACTTCACACCAGACGCCGAAGGTACACTGGAATGACCATGATTTCTCCGGCCCCCATGCATATGGCCGAGACTAATCATTACACTTACGGTCAAACTAGCACTGCGTACCATGCACCACCATCTGCGCCGGTACCCATGCTGCCCGCACCGCATGCGCAGGCACCTGGACACGAGCACGTCATGCAGATAGCACATAGGGAAGAGGCCCATGGCCTACACGCCGATATTCCACCATGTGTCGCGCCCTCGCATGAGAGGCGCGCGCAGGCAACATGCCAAGATGACATAGAGGAGCGGGTCCACGCACTATTTAGGGAGTGTGCCGGCTTCGTGCCCAAGGGACGGGTTAGGGTTTACCGTAAGCCATACCCCAACCATCTTGATACAATACCCTACCCCCGCGGCTATAGAATCCCTGAATTCACTAAGTTCGATGGCGAGGGTAGCAAAACTACACTAGAGCATGTTAGTCAATTTTTTGCGCAATGTGGAGAAGTTAGCGGGATAGATGCCCTAAAAGTTAGGCTATTTTCTCTCTCGCTCTCCAGGACCACTTTCACTTGGTTCTCGGCGCTCCCGCCGAACTCCATTCAGACGTGGGACGATTTAGAGCGGAAATTCCATGATTACTTCTACACGGGTGAGACAGAACTTAGACTTTCACATTTGACATCGGTTAAGCAGAAATCTAACGAGAACGCCCCTGAGTACATCAAGCGTTTTAGGGATACTAGAAACCAATGTTTTAGCCTTAATATTTCGGAAAGGGACTTGGCGGAACTAGCTTTTAACGGGTTGCGTTCCGAGATTAAAGAGAGATTAGACAACTGGAACTTTTTAGAAGTTAGCCAAGTCTTACAGCAGGATCTGGTCCAGGAAGGCCGAACCAAAGATAATAAGTTTATTAAGACGTTTAATAAGCCTAGGGCTGAAATTCACATCATGGAACGCTCTGACGAGGAGGAATCTGAAGAGGAGGATTCGACCGACATGTACGCGGCTGAGTGGGTTTGGAGCGCTAAGAATAAACCTGTCACTTGCTCTGAGTTACGACCATCCCCCACAAAGAATCGACCTAGTGAGGTCAAGTACTCATTCGATATAACCAAGTGTGATAAAATATTTGATTTTCTCTAAAGGGTTTTTTAGATATATGCCATTACAATTATCGTGCTTTGAAACTTTGCCACTATAATTCATCTATTTGGATATATGCCATTCCGGAATTGCAGCTCTCACAAAATCTAATGGCATATTTCAGATTTCTCTAAAATTGTAATGGCATATTTCAGATTTTTCTAAATTTATAATGGTATAGTTCAGAGTTCTCTGAATTTATAATGGCTGAATCTAAATATGTGAATTGTAATGGCATTTTTCCAAAGTCGCAAAATTGTAATGGCATGGATCCAAATTTCCATTCTCTAAAAAAGTCTGCTTCTCAGGTTGCCTAAGAGTCAAGTCATTCCATCTACCGACGAGTTAAAGAAGCATCCGTACTATAAGTGGCATGATTCACATTCACATAATACTAATGACTGCAATGTTTTTCAATGACAGAACCAATCGGCCATAGAAGAAGGACGATAGAAGATAGACCATAATCCGAAGATGAAGCTGGATAAAGATCCTTTTCCCGTCAACACCGTTGACCTCGGCGAAAAGAAGGTGTTGATTTGGCCAGAACAGGCCGAGTCGGCTAAGGGGAAGGATGTAATTATTGGAGAGCCACTCACTCGCACGCTCATACCAAAGAACCCCGAGGTAGGAGTGTGGAAACAGAACGTTAACACCCCTTCGGCTAATGCTCGCAAGAGGCCAAAGGTAACATACAACATGCTGTTGGACAAGCATCGAAGAAGGGCCAGGGAAGCATGTCCCCGCACTAAGAAGCTGGGACAGCCGAAGGGTCCAAGACTTTCGGAGGGTGACTTCGGACCAAAGCAGCCGAGCCCTCCGCACATCGGCTTCGAGCCACAGTGGCCTAACACTCCGTTCGGCGGCTTCGAGCCTCAGTGACTAGACCCCCTATACAGCAAC
Source organism: Zizania palustris (assembly GCA_019279435.1). Lineage (NCBI taxonomy): Eukaryota > Viridiplantae > Streptophyta > Magnoliopsida > Poales > Poaceae > Zizania > Zizania palustris. The sequence continues at coordinate 34,378,033 of JAAALK010000079.1, read as the reverse complement.
TTCGGCCCCCAGTGGCCGAACCCTGCACCGTTTTGGACGAACTCTCCAACGGGGGGCTTCGGCCCACACTGGCCGAACGTACCTCCGACGTGGTGGGACCCTTCGTTGGTATGGTCTGAGACACCGTCGACTCTGCTGAACCCCCCTCCGGGTAGCGGGTTCGACTCACAGTGGGCGAGGCCACTAGAGCCACCTATGCCTCCGCCATAACACTAGGCAGGAACTCCGTGGGCTCCGCACGTGTCTGGGTCAGAGTACCCTCCGCAACTTAACACTATACCTTGTTTTCCTTCGGAGTATTATGGATGGCAGGGACGAGCAGACGCAGCGGAGGGGAACATAGTGTATAGACTATTCGTGGTGCCTCCGAATCGGACCATGCAAAGCGAAGTCGAAGGGTACATGCGCGAGGAGGCTGAGGAAAGGGAGTCCAAAGCCATCACCATCAGAGTGGGGTCTCAGGAAGTACCAATCCCGAAGACTTTGTCACCGAAGTCTGGCGGAGGTAAGTCCCATGCTTCGGTCGGGCTCTGCACCGAAGCCTGGTTCGATCGGCCGAACAAGACCAGTCCGTCTGCCGAGGTTTGCAGCGAAGGACCCTCCGAACACAGGGTGCACAAGGCCGAAGGGCGCGGTACCACTTTCGCCAGAGTTGATAGAAGCCGAACAGTAGCACCTAGCACCAAGCCGCAGCCATCTTGGGCACCTCCAGGCATGTCCAAATCATAGAAGAGATGCCTACAACGACTACGGGCACAAGAGATGCACGAGAAGGAAGCTGAGGATGAGCGTGACGCTATCTTCGAAGAAATCCGCCCTCGGCCAGCTACAGGATAGGTATGGAGGGAGAAGCCGGTTGAGATAACCAACCTGGCTCCTAGTCCAAGCGACGACGATGACGACATGCTCGACGACGATTACTCGCCCGTCTCCGAAGGGCCCACACCCCAGGAGATGGACATCAACATCATCACGCTGTCCGCCAAGTTCGCTCTGCCACAGGATGAGGCCGAGGTCGCTCAATTGAACCTCGGCCCGCGCAATGCCATCTTCGAGAAGCCCGAGGACTCGGCTCGCCATCTGAAACCCCTCTACATGAGAGGCCACATTGATGGAAAGCCGATTTCCCGAATGCTCATCGACGGCGGCACCACCGTTAACTTAATGCCTTACTCGTTGTTGAAGAAACTTGGCAGGGACGAGGATGATATGAAGAAGACTAACTTGATGCTCAACGGCTTCAACGGCGAGAGCTCCGAGGCCAAGGGCATACTCTACATGGAGTTGACGGTAGGCAACAAGACATTGCCGACATCATTTTTCATCGTCGATGTACAAGGTAACTACAGCGTGCTTCTCGGGCGCGACTGGATTCACGCGAATTGCTGCATTCCTTCTACTCTACACCAGTGCTTGATACAGTGGGATGGCGATGAGGTAGAGGTCATCCCTACGGATACTTCGGCCCAAGTAGCATTGGCTGATGTATCGGTGGACGCCATCCATAACAAAGTAGAGTGTCTGTCAGGTAGAGATCTTTCGGATTACGATTTTGTTAGCGTATCTGGAGGATGTTTTGTTCCAGTGTCTGTAAAGCCGGCTGGAGTAGCACGGCTGTTTTTGTATTAATAGTCATGTCTAGCAAGAGTAATCTAGATTGGCTAAAGTCTCGTGTGGAGCAATACCGGTCTAGTAAAGACGGTATTGCCGAGGCCATCGAAGACTTTAGCGAAGTAGAGAAGTTAGGGCAAGGTTTTGCGTCGGCTGATCCCTTGGAGGAAGTTGACATAGGTAATGGCAGCATCCCGGGGCTGACTTTTGTAAACCAACATTTATAGCCCGATGAGAAGGTTGAAGTAATAAAGTTACTTCGGTCGTATGTCGATTGTTTTGCATGGGAGTATAGCGAGATGCCAGGACTAAGCCGTGAGCTCGTGGAGCATCGACTGCCTATCAAGTCCGGATTTAGGCCTTATAAGCAGCCTCCCCGTCGTTTTAACTTGGCCGTCTATGACCGAGTTAAAGAAGAGGTAGAGCGACTACTCAAGGCTGAATTTATTAGGCCGTGCAGGTACGCGGAATGGGTTGCTAACATTGTGCCTATAGAGAAGAAAGGGAGCGGCAAGATACGAGTATGTATTGATTTCAGGGATCTGAATAGAGCCACCCCAAAGGATGAGTATCCAATGCCGATAGCCGACATGCTAATCAATGATGCTTCAGGACACAAGGTACTAAGTTTTCTTGATGGCAATGCTGGTTATAATCAAATCTTTATGGCCAAAGAGGACGTCTACAAGACTGCCTTTCGATGCTCTAGTTTTGTCGGTTTGTTCGAGTGGGTCGTCATGACTTTTGGTTTGAAGAATGCTGGCGCCACGTATCAGCGCGCTATGAACTTGATCTTTCATGACTTGCTAGGGGTCATGTTATAAGTTTACATCGACGATGTTGTAGTCAAATCGGACGCTATGGGAAACCATTTAGCCGATTTGAAGGTTGCTTTTGATAGAATGCGACAGTATGGTTTGAAAATGAACCCACTCAAGTGTGCTTTTGGTGTGTCAGCGGGTAAGTTCTTAGGTTTCATGATTCACGAGAGAGGCATAGAAATTGATCCTAAGAGGCTTGATAAGATTAGAAACATTGCGGCGCCGACATGCAAAAGGGATGTACAAAAGCTGCTAGGCAAGATGAACTATTTGCGTAGCTTTATATCCAAATTGTCCGGCAAGATTGATGCCTTTGTCCCCATACTCCGGCTAAAGAACGAAGCCGAGTTCACTTGGGGGGAAAGCCAGCAAAGTGATTTTGAGAAGATCAAGGAGTGCTTGTCATCGCCACCTGTAGTGAGAGCACCCAAAGCCAAGATTCTGTTTCGGCTATACATCGCTGCTGAAGATAGCGTGATCGGGGCCGTGCTAACCTAGGAGGTAGAGGGAAAAGAGTACATCATCACATTCTTGAGTCGCCGCCTGCTGGACGCCGAAACCAGGTACGCGTTTGTGGAACATTTTTTGTTTATCACTTTACTACGCGTGCACCAAATTACGCCATTATCTTCTCCCCACTACATGTGTTGTGGTTTGCCAAACTGATGTTATAAATCACATGTTACAGAAGCCAATTCTAAGTGGAAGAATCGGAAAATGGGCTTACGCGTTGATCAAATATGATTTGGCCTACGAACCCCTGAGAGCTATGAAAGGTCAAATCGTAGCCAACTTTATAGTTGATCACCACATAGATGTCGGCTGGAGTAACAATGTTGCTCTAGTTGAGGTAGTGCCATGGAAACTCTATTTTGATGGTTTGGCTTGCAAGAGTGGCCAAGGTATTGGAGTGGTTCTCTTATCACCTAATGGAATGCACTTTGAGACTTCGCCCCTTCTAGAATTTCCTTCCACTAATAACCAAGCCGAATACGAAGCTTTATTACTAGGTCTTGAATTACTAGAATCTGTAGGTGCTAGACATGTCCACGTGTATGGTGATTCCTTGTTAGTAGTGCAACAAGTAGCTAAGAGTGCTCAATGCTTTAACGACTTGCTGAATAGTTACTTGGATAAATGCCTAGACATAGTTGCTGTTTTTGATGACTTCAAAATCTCACACGTGTCAAGAGAAGCCAATTCGATTGCAAACGATTTGGCTCAGCAAGCATCTAGCTACCAAGTCAAGAGGGGGAAATTTTCTGTATTGGAGAAACCAATGCTTGGTCTCACTGCCGAAGCTAGTGACAGCAGGCAAGCACACCCTCCAGGTCGGAACCCTCCGGCTGCCGAAGGTCACTACGTGCTGAGGTTCTTAGACTGGAGTACTCTGCCCACCGAGGGACCTGACGCGCCGAAGGCCGTAAGCTAAAGGTCCCCGCACGGTGAGGGCTCCCGAGAGTCCGAACCCCCCGAAGGGCTTCGGCCTAGCACACTCCGAATGGCCAGCCTGACCAGGCTTCGGTAGGAGCAGGAACGGATCGGGGGGCACCTCGAAGTCAGTAATTTAGAATTTTTTTCAGAAAATGAGCCAGTGAGACCCTCTGAAACCTATAAGGGCGATTGGAGAATCCCAATCGTCCAGTATTTGAGAGACCCTAGCCAAAGGGTTGATCGGAAGGTTCAGCAACAAGCATTCAAATTCGTGTTGATAGACGACACATTGTACCACCGAACCATCGATGGAGTACTATTGAAGTGTTTAGACCACGAACAATCCCAAGTGGCTACGGGAGAAATCCATGAAGGACTTTGTGGCACTCATCAGTCGGCCCAGAAAATGAGTTGGATGCTCAAAAGAGCAGGGTTTTATTGGCCGACTATGACTGAGGATTGTTTTAAGTATTATAGAGGGTGTGAAGCATGTTAGAGGTTTGGCAATATCCATCTAGCTCCTGCCTCATTACTCAACCCTATTGTCAAGCCATGGCCATTTTGAGGATGGGGTTTAGACTTCATCGGCTAGATTCACCCTCCTTCCTCAAAAGGGCATCGGTTCGTGTGGATGGCGACAGATTACTTCACTAAGTGGACCGAGGCCGTGCCTCTCAAGAACATGACTCACAATGAGGTGCGAGATTTTATCTTGAAGCATATCATACATATGTTTGGCATTCCTCAAACTCTTACTACGGATCAAGATAGTTCATTTGTTTCTGGAGAAGTGAGGGACTTCGCTGAATATTATGGTATTAAGTTGATAAACTCTTCACCTTACTATACTTAGGCTAATGGTCAGGCCGAGTCTAGTAATAAAATCGTGATTTAGCTCATTAAGAAGAAAATTGAAGAGTTTCCTAAGAGGTGGCATGAAGTGCTTTCCATGGCGCTATGGGCTTGTAGAATTGCAAAGCACGGTGCTACCAAAGTCAGTCCATATGAGTTGGTATATGGACAAGAAGCTGTTCTTCCTGTAGAGGTAGATCTTGGCTCCTTAAGAGTGTTAAAGCAAGATGGCTTATTGGTCAGCGAGTATGAGACTCTTCTGAAGGATAATCTAGAGGGAGTGACTGATAAGAGACTGAGGGCTTTAGAAGCCATAGAAGTAGATAAGAAGAGAGTAGCTAAAGCCTACAATTAGAAGGTTAAACCAAAATCATTTCAAGTAGGAGATTTGGTGTGGAAGACGATTTTACCCTTAGGCATGAAGAGTCCCAAATTTGGTAAATGGTCACCTAGTTGGGAAGGTCCTTTTAAGATAGCCGAAATCGCTCCCGGCAGTGCATACATGTTGGAATCTCTACAGAGAGAGCGGTTTCAAAGAGCTTTGAATGGTAGGTACTTGAAAAGGTATTTCCAAAGTGTGTGGAAAACAACGTAAAGGGTTTCGAAAAGCCGATATGGACGGTATCATCTTTAGCTCGTTGTGCTTTTAGTTCACTCAGTTCACTAAAAGGTAGGGGACATTTTTTGATAGCAGAAAATGGCATTAATGGCCGAGATTGTCAAAATATCAATTTTGGTATTTATGGCCAAAAATACACATGTTCGGGTCAGGCCGAAGCCCTATAGGGCCGAAGGTCCATTGGGCTGTGGGCGCCAAAAGCCTCTTGCCAGCCCACGGCCTTCGGCCAGGAAGCCTTCGGAGGCCCACGCCACCGAAGCTTCGGCCCGAGTAGCAGGCCTCGACGGGCCTGGTCGAAGCCCACTTCAGTAGAGATAGAGTTGGATGCAATTCCGGCTAAGTTTTTATCTCTATCCAAGCTGAATTATAGCAGATTAGATCTGAAGTTTGGACCCTATAAATAGAGAGGCGAGGCCAACTTAGAGGCCCCCCAACACAAATCAAACCCAAAGCCCTAGCTTTGATCGCCTTTACTTTACCTTTATTTTTCCTGTACCTCTTTGTGGGTTTGCCTAGAAGCCCTCCGTCGGCCACTTCGGAATAGTGGTAATCCTTGTTACTTCGCTTGTGAAGTATCCGTTAATCTACGTAATAGATTGCTATCTCCTTGTTACTTTGCTTGTGAAGTATCCGCTAATCTGCGTAACAGATTGCTACCTTCGCTACTAGTGCAACACTTAGTAGAATTCGGTCCTCAGGCCGAATTGGTACTTCGAATCCTCTCTGTTGCAGGTTTCTGAGTTCGGAGCTACTTCATCGGAGGCTTTCAGAGCTAAGAGGTTGGTTTCGGAGGTCGCTGGAACACCCTTCGGTGAGACTACGAGCTTCGACAACAGGCTTCGCCAGCATACTTCGTCACAACAGGCTTCACCATGATCGTACCCTGCTTTGGACAAAGTTACACCCGCGTGCGGCCTTCGCGTCATTATTCTGTAATTTGCCATATCTGAGACCTCACGCCGAACCTCGCTGTTCGGAGGTAATCGTCGCGACCAGATCCATTCGGGGTTCATCTTCGGCCGGATCAGTCCGAACGCCGAAGGCACCCTTCGGCGGGATACTTCGCACCAGACGCCGAAGGTATAATTCGGTGACCCCTTTGCACCAGACTTCGAAGTAGACAGGTTCCGACCGGTTTGCTGATTTTATACTGTTTAATATATATCTTTCGGCTAATTGGATTATTTTGTGTGATCTGATTGCCTGGTGACTCCACCCCCCTTATCACGACTAAGGGTAGTCGGAACACGACGTCGGTACTGCGTCACGCTTAGGCCTGTTCCTAAGTATCCGTGCACTTTTGGATCTTCGAACTGACCCAAGTGCGATGGCACATTTTTGTGTCAACAGTCGTCACAATCAGAACGATCGTGACCACGAGGTCCCGAATGAAGGCAACGTCGACTACCACGGCCTTCGCCACGATGGGTTCCTCACCTTCTCTGCACGACTACGTCACATTGAGTGGCCACGCCACTTTCGACCGACTGAAATCACTCCATATGATGGTAAAACTGACTTGTCTCAATGGCTACGACTATACTACACTGCCAAGCATGACTGAGAAACCAAGTGAGGCTTTCATTGTGGTTTTATCTTGATGATGAGTGATTGAAAAGATTGTTTGACTAATTTGGTTGGTTGTGTGAGTCATGGTATGGGTTGCATGGAGTTGCGTGTTTTGCTTGTCTCGTGTGTGCAGGGTTGAGATGCTTGTCAACTATCAATGGCGGGTGACCAGGGTCAGGCAGGGAGTCTGATGATAGATGGTCGAGGATGCCAGAAGAAGTTTAAGGTGATCGCAATGAGATTGATAGGGTCTAGCACCTACGAACTGCACGTGAAATTTGGACGACCTTGAAAACTTTTCATGAGGGCACTACCCAGATTAAGGCTAGGCACTAAAGCACGTATAATCAAGAATATCAAATGTTTGTGCAAGGCCCTAGTGAATCTGTAGATTCCATGTTTGCTCGATTTGACGGGATTATGAGCAATTTGCGCTCTACTAGGACTTTAGCTTATTCGGATTATGATAGAGCGATCAAACTTTTCTATGCTCTTAATTGTAGCATATGGGAGGTGAAGATCTCTAGTATTGAAGAGTCGTCAAGATACAACCCATTGACTTACGATGAGCTCTTCAGTAAGCTAAAGTCCATCGAGATTGCCAAGGCATCTCATCCAAGATTTGGAAACTCTTTATTGCCATCTGTTGCTTTAGTTTCCGGTCCTGACAGTGGTACCTCATCTGGAGGTAATTTTTCTAGTGGTTCTGGAATTTGTGCTTATTCTTGTGGTTTTGACTTGTCCTCCCTAGTCTCTGTCACAAAAGAACAAGTGGACACTCTAGATGATGAGGAGCTAGCTTTCATTGTCAAGAAGTTCACTCGATTCTACAATGATAGATGAGATCATAGGAATGGAGGGTCTCGGGGATGTTTTGAGTGTGGAGATCCTTCTCACATAAAAGCTAATTGCCCTAAACTAAAACTAAAAAATGAAAATGAGCACAAGCACTAGAAGTGGAACAAAAAGCCTTTCTTTAAAGGAAAGCACGACAAAGTTGCTAAGAAGGTAGCCAGAGCTTTTGTGGCCGCCCTCAGTGACGTCGACACTTCATCAAGCGAGGAGCCAAGCCCAGAAAAGGAGGAGCCTCCCAAGAAAGAGGAGAAGAAGGAGAAGAAGAAAATGGATTTCACCGGCCTTTGCTTCATGGCCGACAACATCCATAGCAGGGACGAGTTTGACACATCTGAGGTATATCTATCCCGTAACAAGCTTCTTGTTAAAAATTGATGAATTACATGATGCTGTTTGTTCTCAGGATAGATTACTTAAACTTGCTGCTAAAGAACGAAAAGAACTAAAATTCAGAGTTGAATCTATTTCCACTGAACTTAAAATTTTAAAATTTAAGTCGGATGATGTTGAATGTGAGTCATGTCTTGTTGTTATGAGTGAACTTGCTCAGCTGCGTTCTACACATGCTCAAATTGTTGAAAAACTTGAAATTACTCAGAAGCAGCTTTTGGAGGTGGAGTCTAGTCCTGTTGTCATCAACAAATACATGAGCCGTCCTTTACTTGTTTACAACATTAATTTGAGAGATAGACATGTTGATGAACTTAAGCCTAGATTAGAGAGTGCTGAGTGTTCTAAGGATGTACAACCGGCTTGTCCCACCTACATCACCCTTAAGGACCAACTCAACTTTGCTAGAGAGCATGTCGAAAAACTAAAATGTGAAAATGATTATCTTCTCTCTGTGGTTGAAAAATTCACTGAAGGAAAGGGTAGGATGGATTTGCTTTTGGCTAAAACAAAAATATGTGCTGACAGAGTAGGGTTAGCTCTAGGGTTGGGCTATGAGAGAACCACTCCAAACACTTCGAGCAAAATTGTGTTCACTCCACCCACTACCCTTGAGAAAGAAAGAGCCCAGTTAGACACCACACAAAAAGTAGAGAATCCTACTCAACCTACTAAGAAAGCCCTATCTCCACCAAAGGAAACTCCTTAGCAAAAACCCAAGAAAACTATGAGATTTGCACCTAAGACCCATACTTATACCCCCAAGAGAGTGTATCATTGTTCTTATTGTTAACGGGTGGGTCATTTGGTTGGGTTTTGCTTTCGTCGTATCAAGGATGAACGACATTCTTATTCGATGAGCTTTCAGGACATGCATTACCCATCTTTAGGTATGCATGAGTTTGTTTTCACTCTTGTTCTGATTTTGATGCTCCCCATGGTCCCATGAGAGATTATGCCCGTCGTGGTGTAAACCATGCTTCATATGGTGCTAGACCGCGTATAAGAGGCTTCGATTCTCGATAGATTAGGGACCTCATCGTTTTCTAGGTTCGCGCTTTGTATGTAGATGAGAAACCAAGGGTTGGTTTCGGAGTCTGTGATGAGTGATTGACAGAGTTTATCCTCTGGCTCGAAGGGGTACCTCCGAAGGGGTTCGGAGGTGGGACCTCCGAAGGTGTTCGGAGGTGGGTTTGGTTGCTGCAGCTGTTGTAGTGGAGTGTGCCTGTCGGAGGGGTCCGATAATACACGATGACTGGCTTGTACCGAAGGTCTCGGTACTTTGGGTGGTACACCGGAGTGTGTGCCGAAGGTTGCTAACCCGGAGAGGTCTCCGGAGTACCGGATACACTTGTCTGCTTGTTTGTGGTGCGCAGGGGACTTCGGAGGCGACGGACGGTTCGTAGCAAGTGAACCTGGGTCAAGTGGGAGGCTTGATGCCAAGGGAGCGGGGAGCTCCATCACGAAGGTTGCGAAGGGGTCAAGGTCGGACCTCGGGTCGAGGTGCATCAGGAGAAGGCAGTAAGTGCGGAGTGTGGCTCCGGGTGAAGGTACTCCGAGACAAAGTCCTCGGAGGTGAGGCACTTCGAAGGGTACTCCGAATGGAGTAACTTCGGAGTATGGTGGATCAAGTCCTCAGCAGAGGCAAGGTGTTCGATGTGTGCTTCGGAGGGAGACACTAGAAGGTTACCCGATGAAGGTCTCAGAAGTCGAGGTGCATCGAAGGCATGGTCCGGGTGAGGCTCGTCGAGGAGTGTGCTCGGGGAGAGACACTGCGATGAAGTGCTCATGGAATGCTTCATGCAGAGGCCTTGGACGAAGGAGGGACTTCGAAGGGTGGTACTCCGAAGGTGGGGCTTCGGAGTGAAGCAGACTTCGGAGCAAGGCTGGCTCCGGAGTGAGGTGGACTTGAGGTACTTCGGCCAAGCATGGCTTCGGTACACGGACTGATGGAGTTCGAGCTGGGAGAAGCTGCGAAGCTGTGGTGGTCCACTCCGAAGGTGTTGGTGCGAAGGCCCAAGGGCTTTGATGGCTTCGGCTCAAAACCGTCACTGTATCGGAGGCTAACTTCGGTGAAGCGAAGGCCGTTAGGCACAAGGCTTCTCACCGAAGCTACCGCACCCCTCGCGTGCGAAGGGGGGCTTCAGAAAAGTCAAAGACTGTAAAGGCTGATAGTGTATGCTCTGCAAAAAGCTGACGCTGTCCCCTCTACAAAGTTGACAGAGAAGCCTCCAAATAAAGTTGACTACCTTTTGTACCTATCTGTTCTATAGAGACAAAACCAATGTAAACCCTAGGGGTAAAGTAGTCAATTCACTTGGGTGAATAGTGGCTATAAATATGGGGGCTGGGTAGGTAACATTTAACACTTTGAGCATTCACTGTTGAGCTCCTGTACTAGCCACCACACGTTGTATTCATCCTGTGAGTTCATCTATTGTGTTCCTTGTTCAAGCAGCGAAGCCCTGCTTCTGTGTGCGTTTTTTGCTTGAGCTTGTTTTGCATACCTCGCTGCATACTTCGATCCTTAGTGTGTCACCTCGAGTGACTTGCGGTAGTTCACCAAAGCCTGTTTGGGCGAAGTGTGTTTGTGCAAAGTGTGTTTTTCAGTGCATTCGCTCTGTGTAACTGGAGGCTAGACCTCGCTGCTTATTAGCGAAGCACTGTTCAAAGGCTGCTTTTCTTCCTGTGTCATAGCCCTTAGCGAAGTCCGCATAGTGTGCGTTTAGACCTTCAAAGTACGAAGCCCAGCACCAGTTGCTGTCGCTAAGTATTTGGTCGAAGTCCTCAGAGGGCAGTCCACTCTTGCGAAGGGTGAAGTGCGAAGCCTGCTCGAAGCACCCTGTGTGCAGAGCCTGCACTGACTTAGCAGAGTTGATTTTTTGGGGTTGTAGGTGGAGCGAAGTCTTCTTGGCTTCGAACTTTTGATCCTTGCGAAGCCTGTGTTCGGTGCCGTCAAAAACCTCCTAACTAGAACTTCGAAGGTTGTGTTCGAAGCCTATTCCGCAGTAGACTGAATTAAAACAGAAGGCCATTTTAGCCTGAAATTTTAAAAGCTCCCATTCACCCCCCTCTAGTCGCCGTTTCCGGTCCAACAATTGGTATCAGAGCAGGTTAAGATCACCAGTTGACCTTAACTGGTTTTGTGATCTCTTGGCGACATGGACAGAGCTAGTAAAATTCCTCTATTCGATGGGACTGATTTTGCATACTGGAAGGTGCGCATGGAGGCTTACTTGCTAAGCCAAGGAAATGCAATTTGGGAGATTGTGGACTCACAATACTCCATCCCTGATACTCGCACCTCTCAAACTAAGAAGGATCAGTATAATGCCAACTCCAAGGCAAGAAACATACTAATCATTGGTTTGAGTAGAAGTGAGTTTGATAGGGTGCAACACCTTAGGACTGCTAGGGAAATTTGGACAACACTCACTATTTTTCATGAGGGCTCAACACAGATCAAGGCCAGGCGCCAAAGCACATACAATCAACAGTATCAGCTGTTTGTGCAGGCACCTTGTGAATCTATAGATGCCATGTTTTTTCGCTTTGATGCGATAGTGAGTAACTTGTGGTCCAACGGGACGCTTGCTTACAATGATCATGATAGGGCTATCAAGCTTCTCTATGCTCTTGATCGTAGCATATGGGAAGTGAAGATATCCAGCATTGAGGAGTCCGCAGGTTATGACACATTGACCTGTGATGAGCTCTTCAGCAAGCTGAAGTCCACAGAGATTGCCAAGGCATCTCTTGCGGTGCACAGAAGTTCTTTGCCACAGCCATTGGCATTGGTGTCTAGCACTAGCCGTGGCACCACTGCAGAACCAAGCACATCTGGTACTTGTGTTCTTGCAGATGGTTTTGCTTTGTCCTCCCTGGTCTCCGTCACTAAGGAGCAGGTGGACACTCTGGATGATGATGAGCTTGCACTCATTGCCAGGAGGTTCACCCGTTTTCATTATGAGAGACGGGATCAGAGGAGAAGTGGTTTTAGTGGTTGTTTTTAGTGTGGCGACACTTCTCACATCAAGGCTAATTGCCCTAAGCTCAAGAAGAGAGATGAGAGTGAGCTCCCTAAATACCACAAAAAGGAGAGGAAGCCTTTTGTGAAGGGCAAGCGCGGCAAGGTAGCTAAGAGAGTAGCCAATGCCACTTCCAGAGCATTTGTTGCTGCTCTCAGCGACATCGACACTTCCTCAACTGAGGAGTCGAGCTCTGAGGAGGAGGAGTCCCCAAGGAAGGAGGACAAGAAGGACAAGAAGGGACGAGATTTCACCGCCCTTTGCTTCATGGCCGACAGCGATCACAGCGGCGATGAGCTTGACTCATCTGAGGTACCACTATCCTATGACCAGCTTTCAATTAAACTAGATGAACTGAATGAAGTAGTTCTTGGTTAGGATAGATTACTTGTGCAAGCCGCTAGAGAAAGAAAAGACCTTAGACTTAGGCTAGAATCTGTTTCTACTGAGTATGCCATGCTTAAGTCTAAAGTTAATGATGCTGAATGTGAATCTTGTACTGTTGTCATGGGTGAGCTTGCTCAGTTGCATTCTGTACACGCTCAAACTCTATCTGAGCTTGAGACTGCACAGAAGCAGCTTTTGGTGGTTGATTCTAGACCTCATGATATAATTGAATGCATGAACTGTTCTTTATTACATGAGAGCATTAATTTACGTGATAAACATGTTCATGATTTAGAGGCTAGATTGGAGAGGGCCGGTAGTTCTAAAGACGTGCAACCTATTTGTGACACGTGCATTACCCTTAAGGACCAGCTAGGCACTGTTAGAGAGAGAGCTGAAAACCTAATGACTGAAAATGAATACCTTCTATCCGTGGTTAATAAATGCACCGAGGGAAAGGGTAGGATGGATTTGCTCTTGGCCAAGACCAAGATGTGTGCTGACAGAGCAGGGTTAGCTCTAGGTTTGGGTTTTGAGAGGACTCCTTCAGATAGTGAGGCAAAAAGTATTTTTACCTCACCCACTACCCTAGAGAAAGAGAGAGCTCTGTTAGACACTCCATCAGCCAAAAAGCCTACCCAAACACCAAAGAAAACCACTCCTCCTGCCAAGAAAATCCCTCCTAAGAAAACCACTCAGAAGAAGCCCAAGGAGCCTGTGAGAGTTGCTCCTAAGACCCATGAGAGTGCCCCTAGGAAAGTTTTTCATTGTTCCTATTATCAGCGGGCGGGTCATTTGGTTGGGTTCTGTTTTCGTCGCATCAAGGATGAGCGATGCTCTCAGGCGATGAGTTACCAGGACATGCATTACCCATCTTTAGGTATGCATGAGTCTGAGATTTACTATCGTCCTGTTTTCGAGGCTCCTTGTGCTTCTCGGAGAGGTTTTGCTCCTCGAGGTGTTCACCTTGTTCCATATGGTGGTAGACCCCGGGCGAGTAGCTTTGTACCTCGTCAGAGTAGGAGACCTCGTCATGTTGTTCGATCACATCATGTAGGTAGACCTCGCACTTTGCATCATTCCGATTATCATGTGCGTAGACAGTCTTCTTTTACTGTGCCTACTACTCGTGTCACTCAGTGCTGGATGCCTCGTCATATTTTCACTCACCCCAGCACTGAGCGATCGAGATTCTCTTATCATGTGTAGGTGGCAGATCGAGGCTTGGAGGGCACGTGGATCATGGACTCCGGTTGTTCGCGCCATATGACCGAGGATGCAGCATGGTTCTCCAGCCTCACCACAACCAAGCAAAGGGAACATATCACCTTCGGAAACAATCGAAGGAGTAGAGTGAAAGGTAAAGGTGTGGTAAGAATTAACTCAAATTTCACTCTCAAAGATGTTGCTTTGGTTGAGAACCTGGAATACAATTTGCTGTCTGTATCTCAGTTGCTTGATGAGGGCTTCGAAGTCCGATTTCATCGCGATACTTCGCAAGTACTCAATTCTGATGGCGTTATTGTTTGTAAGATCTTTAGAGTTGGGAGAGTTTTTGGAGCTGATTTTTCAGAGTCATCTAGTTCTTCTCATTGTCTTGTTGCACATTCTACTTCTGAGCTTTGGAAGTGGCATAGGAGACTAGGGCATATGAGCTTTGAGTTGCTCGCTCGTCTGAGTGCCCTAGGTCTGATCCGAGGATTGCCCAAGCTCAAGTTTGAGAAGAATTTAGTTTGCGCTCCTTGTCGACATGGAAAAATGATTGCCGCTTCGCATTCACCAATCACCACAGTGATGACTGAACAACCCGGAGAACTTATCCACATGGACACTGTAAGTCCTTCTCGGGTTAGTTCTTTAGGGGGCAAGTGGTATGTGTTTGTTATTGTCGATGATTTCTATCGCTACTCTTGGGTCTTCTTTCTTGCCAGCAAGGATGAAGTGTTCTCACACTTTTGGAGCTTGGCTTTGAGACTTTTCACTGAACTCCTTGGTGCACTGAAATTCATTCGAAGTGATAATGGCACTGAGTTCAAGAACGGTCTCTTTGTTGACTTTTGCATGGAGCATGGCATAGAACATCAATTCTCTGCTCCACGGGTTCCTCAACAGAATGGTGTCATTGAGAGGAAGAACCGCACTTTGGTTGAGATGGCTAGGACGATGCTCGATGAGCATAGGACTCCTAGAAAATTCTGGGCTGAGGCCATGAACTCTGCATGTTACATCTCAAACCGAATCTTCCTGCGCTCAATTTTGAATTTGACATCTTATGAGCTACGTTTTGGGAGACAACCCAAGGTTACTCATCTTCGAGTTTTTGGCTGTCGTTGCTTTATCCTAAAACGTGGTAATTTGGATAAATTTGAGTCGCGTTCTACTGACGGGATCTTTTTGGGTTACACTACTCATGGTCATTCTTATCGTGTTTATAATTTGGAGACTAACTCTGTCATCGAGTCATGTGATGTGATCTTTGATGAATCGACCCCCTCTGTTAGTTCTGCTCTTGAATAGGCAAATGAACACGACATGGAACAGACCATCTTCGAAGAAGAAGATCCCGGAGAGTTCGAGGATGAACCCCTACTACCCTCGACATCAACCCCTGAAGCCGACCCTGCTTCGACCACTTCGGCACAAGGTCCCGAAGCAACTACCTCGACATCGGTCATCTTGGACCACTCCAATGCACAAGTTGAGGGGGAGACTGCATCCCGCCGCGAGGCTCCACATCATGTTCAAAGGATGCACCCTCCCGAGCAGATCATTGGTGAGCTTGATCAAAGAGTAATACGTTATCATGCTCATTTCGTTGATTCAACTTTTGTTGCTTCTTTCGAGCCCTTAGATGTTAGTCATGCACTTTCTGATTCTAGTTGGATCAATGCCATGCATGAGGAACTTGAAAATTTTGAGAGAAACCAAGTCTGTACTTTAGTTGATCCTCCTCCAAACGTTCATTTTATTGGAACAAAATGGATTTTCAAAAACAAACAAGGGGAGGATGGGACTATAATTAGTAACAAGGCTAGACTTGTAGCTCAGGGTTATTCTCAATTAGAAGGGATTGATTTTACTGAAACTTTTGCACCTGTTGCTCGTCTTGAGGCCATTATGATTTTGCTTGCCTTTGCGACATCCCGGGGATTCAAACTCTATCAAATGGATGTCAAAAGTGCCTTCCTTAATGGCTTCATAGGCGAAGATGTTTATGTAAAACAACCCCCTGGTTTTGAAAACCCCAAGTACCCGCATAAAGTTCTTAAACTTCATAAGGCTCTTTATGGACTCAAGAAGGCCCCTCGGGCTTGGTATGACAGACTTAAGTCTTTTCTGCTTGAGCGGGGGTATTTGATGGGATCTGTTGATAAAACCCTGTTCACTCTCAAGCATGGCAAAGATTTCCTCCTAGTTTAGATTTATGTGGATGATATCATCTTTGGTGGCTGTTCTCATGCTTTGGTTGCCAAGTTTGCAGATGCCATGAGCAGGGAGTTTGAGATGTCCATGATGGGCGAACTCACATTTTTCCTTGGTTTGCAAATCAAGCAAGGCAAACAAGGTACTTTTGTCCATCAGACAAAGTACACCAAGGACCTGCTCAAGAAATTCGACATGGCCGATGCGAAGCCTCTCGCCACTCCAATGGCTACATCTGTAGCATTGGATCCTGACAAAGATGGAGAAGCCGTAGATCAGAAGGAGTTTCGAAGCATGATCGGCTCCCTCCTCTACTTGACTGCTACGAGGCCGGACATACACTTTGCAGTGTGTCTGTGCGCTCGTTTTCAGGCTTCACCACGAGCTTCGCACCGCCAAGCGGTAAAACGCATTCTAAGGTATCTCAAACATACCCTTGAGTTCGGCATTTGGTATTCAGTGTCTTCCTCCTTGTGTCTTCGAGGTTATTCCGATGCGGATTTTGTTGGTTGTAGGATTGATAGGAAAAGTAACTCTGGTACTTGTCATTTTCTGGGTACATCACTGGTTTGCTGGTCTTCCCGCAAACAGTCTAGTATTGCACAATCAACGGCTGAGGCCGAATATGTTGCTGCAGCTAGCTGTTGCTCTCAGATTTTGTGGATGGTTTCCACTTTGCGGGATTTTGGGTTAGATTATAAGAGTGTTCCACTTTTCTGTGATAACACTAGTGCTATTTGTATTGCAAACAACCCGGTTCAGCACTGCAGAACCAAACATATTGATGTGCGATATCATTTTCTTAGAGATCATAATGAGAAGGGTGATATTGAACTTCAATATGTTGATACCCAACACCAGCTAGCCGATTTTTTCACAAAACCCCTCGATGCCTCTCGTTTTGCCTACTTGCGTGGGGAACTTGGTATTTGTCACCCTTACGACATTTTGTGAGGGGGAGCTGACTTTAATTATATTGCATATGCTCATCATGTGTGAAATTGCATTTACATCTGTTGCACTTATATGCCTAATTTTAATTCATGAAATCATGATAGCTCAGCTCCTTTTAATTTATCTGAAACATTATGTGCATGATTTTTCTTTCCAAACTCAAATCATGCTCACTGCTTAGTCTTGAATCTAGCATGTTTAGGCAGAACTGCTTTAGCTATCTTTTATCTGCTTGATAGCAAGACACGTTTCTTTGGATGCTACAAATTGCAACTTGAAAAATTGTTCTACATATTCATGGTTATTCAGAAAGTGCTAAACAATTTGTTCATTTAATCAAATTTCCAAAAATCCATAATTTCCATGCTTCAAAGTAAAAAGATCCAGGTGGGTTTGTTTGTCGCACTACTCTATTCTAGACTGCTTACCATTGCACATTGGTCTGAACTGGAAAAGTGTAGTGTATGCCAAAATCGTTGCTTTAAGCTTCTGATGGCTTTCATGCCTAGGCTTAGCCTGATTGGAAAGTATAAGGTGGACAAACAAATAACCCCTGGCATTATGAACAGAACAACTCAATTCATTGCTCATCAAGTTTGCTTTTAATGCTCCACTTGAACTGGACTTGTCTGTCTAGAGCAGAAATTGACTAGCTTTGCGCAGTCCATGCGTTTACTTGTCTAGTTACCTTGATTAAGTGGTGATGCTTTTACTTCAAACTGATAAAATCACATGCTGTCATCATGTTTTTAGAGAATGTTAAATTGAGCTGAGCACATGATCATTGGTATTATTGTTGGCATATTTTTGCTTTATATGTCTTTGCAATTCTGCCCATTTCGAAGCCTTGCATCTTTTGAATGCTCCTTGATGCTTGCATTGCCAAAGGGGGAGAAATTTTTGAGTTCTCTGCAGCAAGGGGGTAAAATAACTCAGGGGGAGTTTTTATCTTGCAAAGGGGAGATTTGCCAAAGGGGCTTTTAATCTTCTGGAAAGGGGGGAGGAAAATTCTTTTGTCAAGTGACATGATTTGGCTCGTTTCTGAGTTTTTATGGTCACTTGTGTGCTGAAACTTTTTCAAATTTTCTTGAACTTGAATTTGGTTGTCAATGCACTCATCAAGGGGGAGATTGAGAAACCAAGGGTTGGTTTTGGAGTCTGTGATGAGTGATTGACAGAGTTTATCCTCTCGCTCGAAGGGGTACCTCTGAAGGGGTTCGGAGGTTGGACCTCCGAAGGTGTTCGGAGGTGGGTTTGGTTGCTGCAGCTGTTGCAGCGGAGTGTGCCTGTCGGAGGGGTTCGACAGTACACGATGACTGGCATGTACCGAAGGTCTCGGTACTTTGGGCGGTACACCGGAGTGTGTGCCGAAGGTTGCTAACCTGGAGAGGTCTCCGGAGTACTGGATACACTTGTCTGCATGTCTGTGGTGCGCAGGGGACTTCGGAGGCGACGGACAGTTCGTAGCAAGTGAACCTGGGTTAAGCGGGAGGCTTGATGCCAGGGGAGCGGGGAGCTCCGTCACGAAGGCTGCAAAGGGGTCAAGGTTGGACCTCGGGTCGAGGTGCATCAGGAGAAGGCAGTAAGTGCGGAGCGTGGCTTTGGGTGAAGGTACTCTGAGACAAAGTCCTCGGAGGCGAGGCACTTCGAAGGGTACTCCGAATGGAGTAACTTCGGAGTATGGTGGATCAAGTCCTCAGCAGAGGCAATGTGTTCGATGTGTGCTCCGGAGGGAGACACTCGAAGGTTACCCGACAAAGGTCTCAGAAGTCGAGGTGCATCGAAGGCATGGTCTGGGTGAGGCTCATCGAGGAGTGTGCTCGGGGAGAGACACTGCGACGAAGTGCTCATGGAATGCTTCATGCGGAGGCCTTGGACGAAGGAGGGACTTCGAAGGGTGGTACTCCGAAGGTGGGGCTTCGGAGTGAAGCAGACTTCGGAGCAAGGCTGGCTCCGGAGTGAGGTGGACTTGAGGTACTTCGGCCAGGCATGGCTTCGGTACACGGACTGACGGAGTTCGAGCTGGGAGAAGCTGTGAAGCCGTGGTGGTCCACTCCGAAGGTGTTGGTGCGAAGGCCCAAGGGCTTTGACGGTTTCGGCTCAAAACCGTCACTGTATCGGAGGCTAACTTCGGTGAAGCGAAGGCTGTCAGGCAGAAGGCTTCTCACTGAAGCTACCGCACCCCTCGCGAGCGATGGGGGGCTTTAGAAAAGTCAAAGACTGTAAAGGCTGACAGTGTCTGCTCTGCAAAAAGCTGACGCTGTCCCCTCTGCAAAGCTAACAGAGAAGCCTCCAAATAAAGTTGACTACCTTTTGTACCCC
Organism: Zizania palustris; assembly: GCA_019279435.1. Classification (NCBI taxonomy): domain Eukaryota; kingdom Viridiplantae; phylum Streptophyta; class Magnoliopsida; order Poales; family Poaceae; genus Zizania; species Zizania palustris. The sequence goes on along the minus strand of JAAALK010000079.1, from coordinate 34,358,768 downwards.
TCTGTTCTGTAGAGACAAAACCAATGTAAACCCTAGGGGTAAAGTAGTCAATTCACTTGGGTGAATAGTGGCTATAAATATGGGGGCTGGGTAGGTAACATTTAACACTTTGAGCATTCACTGTTGAGCTCCTGTACTAGCCACCACACGTTGTATTCATCCTGTGAGTTCATTTATTGTGTTCCTTGTTCAAGCAGCGAAGCCCTGCTTCTGTGTGCGTTTTTTGCTTGAGCTTGTTTTGCATACCTCGCTGCATACTTTGATCCTTAGTGTGTCACCTCGAGTGACTTGCGGTAGTTCACCGAAGCCTGTTTGGGCGAAGTGTGTTTGTGCAAAGTGTGTTTTTCAGTGTGTTCGCTCTGTGTAACTGGAGGCTAGACCTCGCTGCTTACTAGCGAAGCACTGTTCGAAGGCTGCTTTTCTTCTCGTGTCATAGCCCTTAGCGAAGTCCGCATAGTGTGCGTTTAGACCTTCAAAGTACGAAGCCCAGCACCTGGTGCTGTCGCTAAGTATTTGGTCGAAGTCCTCAGAGGGCAGTCCACTCTTGCAAAGGGTGAAGTGCGAAGCCTGCTCGAAGCACCCTGTGTGCGGAGCCTGCACTGACTTAGTAGAGTTGATTTTTTGGGGTTGTAGGTGGAGCGAAGTCTTCTTGGCTTCGAACTTTTGATCCTTGCGAAGCCTATGTTCGGTGCCGTCAAAAACCTCCTAACTAGAACTTCGAAGGTTGTGTTCGAAGCCTATTCCGCAGTAGACTGAATTAAAACAGAAGGCTATTTTAGCCTGAAATTTTAAAAGCTCCCATTCACCCCCCCTCTGGTCGCCATTTCCGGTCCAACAATTGGTATCAGAGCAGGTTAAGATCACCAGTTGACCTTAACTGGTTTTGTGATCTCTTGGCGACATGGACAGAGCTAGTAAAATTCCTCTGTTCGATGGGACTGATTTTGCATACTGGAAGGTGCACATGGAGGCTTACTTGCTAAGCCAAGGAAATGCAATTTGGGAGATTGTGGACTCACAATACTCCATCCCTGATACTCACACCTCTCAAATTGAGAAGGATCAGTATAATGCCAACTCCAAGGCAAGAAACATACTGTTCATTGGTTTGAGTAGAAGTGAGTTTGATAGGGTGCAGCACCTTAGGACTGCTAGGGAAATTTGGACAACACTCACTATTTTTCATGAGGGCTCTACACAGATCAAGGCCAGGCACCAAAGCACATACAATCAACAGTATCAGCTGTTTGTGCATGCACCTGGTGAATCTATAGATGCCATGTTTTCTCGCTTTGATGCGATAGTGAGTAACTTGCAGTCCAACGGGACACTTGCTTACAATGATCATGATAGGGCTATCAAGCTTCTCTATGCTCTTGATCGTAGCATATGGGAAGTGAAGATATCCAGCATTGATGAGTCCGTAGGTTATGACACATTGACCTGTGATGAGCTCTTCAGCAAGCTGAAGTCCACAGAGATTGCCAAGGCATCTCTTGTGGTGCACAGAAGTTCTTTGCCACAACCATTGGCATTGGTTTCTAGCACTAGCCGTGGCACCACTGCAGAACCAAGCACATCTAGTACTTGTGTTCTTGCAGATAGTTTTGCTTTGTCCTCCCTGGTCTCCGTCACTAAGGAGCAGGTGGACACTCTGGATGATGATGAGCTTGCACTCATTGCCAGGAGGTTCACCCGTTTTCATCATGAGAGACGGGATCAGAGGAGAAGTGGTTTTAGTGGTTGTTTTGAGTGTGGCGACACTTCTCACATCAAGGCTAATTGCCCTAAGCTCAAGAAGAGAGATGAGAGTGAGCGCCCTAAATACCACAAAAGGAGAGGAAGCCTTTTGTCAAGGGCAAGCGCGGCAAGGTAGCTAAGAGAGTAGCCAAGGCCGCTTCCAGAGCATTTGTTGCTGCTCTCAGCGACATCGACACTTCCTCAACTGAGGAGTCGAGCTCTGAGGAGGAGGGGGGCTTCAGAAAAGTCAAAGACTGTAAAGGCTGACAGTGTCTGCTCTGCAAAAAGCTGATGCTGTCCCCTCTGCAAAGCTAACAGAGAAGCCTCCAAATAAAGTTGACTACCTTTTGTACCCCTCTGTTCTGTAGAGACAAAACCAATGTAAACCCTAGAGGTAAAGTAGTCAATTCACTTGGGTGAATAGTGGCTATAAATATGGGGGCTGGGTAGGTAACATTTAACACTTTGAGCATTCACTGTTGAGCTCCTATACTAGCCACCACACGTTGTATTCATCCTGTGAGTTCATTTATTGTGTTCCTTGTTCAAGAAGCGAAGCCCTGCTTCTGTGTGCGTTTTTTGCTTGAGCTTGTTTTGCATACCTCGTTGCATACTTCGATCCTTAGTGTGTCACCTCGAGTGACTTGCGGTAGTTGACCGAAGCCTGTTTGGGTGAAGTGTGTTTGTGCAAAGTGTGTTTTTTAGTGCGTTCGCTCTGTGTAACTGGAGGCTAGACCTCGCTGCTTACTAGCGAAGCACTGTTCGAAGGCTGCTTTTCTTCCCGTGTCATAGCCCTTAGCGAAGTCCGCAAAGTGTGCGTTTAGACCTTTGAAGTACGAAGCCCAGCACCAGTTGCTGTCGCTAAGTATTTGGTCGAAGTCCTCAGAGGGCAGTCCACTCTTGCGAAGGGTGAAGTGCAAAGCCTGCTTGAAGCACCCTGTGTGTGGAGCCTGCACTAACTTAGCAGAGTTGATTTTTCGGGGTTGTAGGTGGAGCGAAGTCTTCTTGGCTTCGAACTTTTGATCCTTGCGAAGCCTGTGTTCGGAGCCGTCAAAAACCTCTGAACCAGAACTTCGAAGGTTGTGTTCGAAGCCTGTTCCGCAGTAGACTGAATTAAAACAGAAGGCTATTTTAGCCTGAAATTTTAAAAGCTCTCATTCACCCCCCCTCTGGTCGCCGTTTCCGGTCCAACAGTTTTCATGAGTTTTGTCCAAAGGGGGAGATCTTTTATCAAGTGTTGGGGGAGATAATCCCGACGGATGAAGGGGGCCCACAACCAGGGGGTCCGAAGCCTGGTGCCGGAGGGGCCAGGGCCTACGGGCGAGGATGTCGGAGGCCACCTTCCGGAGAAGGATGCCGGAGGCCACCCTCCGGGAGAAGGATGCCAGAGGCCACCCTCCGGGAGAGGACTGCCGGGGGCCATCCCTCGGCCCGCGGCAGTGAATCCGGAGGGAGTGTTGGCGGGAAAAGGACTGGACAAGTATACGGGGAGACAGGATCGAGATCCTCTGAGCCGTGTCGGGCGGCGCAGGCAGCATCTGACACGGCTGATATGCTGTCAGAGTCGAATCTTCTTGTCTGTACTGTGTATAGTCCATTTTGTCTGTACTACCGACCGACGTCTGGCCATATAGCGGTTGGCGGTCCAGAGGCGCTTGGTCCTTTGGACGGGGTGCCTTATAAATACCCCCCAACTACAGTTGTAACGACACACGCAAAAAGAGCACTAAATACACTACGTCCCTACATTTCCACTAAGAAAACCTGCTGGTCTGATCCGTTGTTCCAACAGTTGGCGCCGTCCATGGAGATCCTAGTTCAAGAAGCTAGCGTCCTCTACATCCACTCACCAAAGCATGTCGGGTCGGAAGGGGGCGAGCACGGTTCCTCTGCGCCGGTCGACCCGCATCGCCGGGATCGAGCCCCCTCTAGTCCCCGACCCCAGTCCTCCGGCTCCCACTGTTGCGCCCATCGGGGCGCCCTCCCTGGAGCCGACCTAGGTGCCGGAGGGGACGCCCGAGGCTCGGGGCCCTGTTGGCACACCTGAGCCAGCCTCCGTCAACCTGGCAGGGTTACCGAAGGGGCCGCCGGAGGGGCGTCCTCCGAGCGGGCCCTCGGTGGTGTCCCTTCGGACCGACTACATCCGCTCGCGAGACCCCGATACCGCGTCAGGAGGAAGCGGGAGCCAAGCTGATGCCTTGGCCGCCGAGAACGCTCGGCTGAAGGCAGAACTGGCTCTGTGGCGCCAGGAGGCGTCGCTCCACCCTCCGGAGCCCCTCCGTGCCGCAAAAGCTGTGGCCGTGACGCTGAGCGATGGCGAAGATCCGGCGGAGGAGGAAAATGCATCCTACGACGAGGAGTCCCCCCTGCACCCGGACCTCCAGAGGGTGCGCTTTGGTTCGAAGTTTCGCGCTACCAAGCTCCCCAAGTACTCCGGCGATTCCGACCCTAGAGAGTTCTCCCGCTCGTATGCTCTGGCGATAGAAGCGTCCGGGGGGAGCCGGGACACCATGGCTAAATGCTTCCCCCTAGCACTAGAAGGGATCGCTCTCCGATGGTTCTGGTCGCTCCGACCTGGGACCATCCATACGTGGGACCAGCTGAGGAAAAAGTTTGTCAACAATTTCCAGGGGACCTTTGTGGCCCCAATGTCCACCGGGAGCCTCTTCCAAGTAAAGCAGCAGCCCGAAGAGACTTTACGGCAGTACTCCCAACGCTTCGCACACACCAAGGCCCAGATCAAGGGGCTCTCGGCTTCCTCGGTCATCGACGCTGCCCGGGAAGGCGTCACCCACCCAGGCCTCCTCGACAAGCTCCACCAAAAACCTATCTCCTCGGTGGCACAGCTTATGACGTATTTTGAGGAATATGCCCGGTCCGAAGAAGGCCAGATGCGCCGACAGGTGATGATAGTCCCTGTCCGGACCTCGAGCGCTAGGGCATACGAAGCCCCGCCAGACCTCAGCAGGGGAAGCCGCCCCACTCCCAACTTCCGCCGCCAAGATTTCGGTCGGTAGGACTTCGTCCACCGGGACTCCCGGCGGGGCCAAAAGCATCTTCGGGGGGAGGTTCTCAGTATTACACCTCGAGCCCCCGCTAAGCACCTGCACACGCCCAGCGGAGGCCGCTCCACCAGGGCCAAGGATCCGTCTCAGGCACTCTCCAGAGGAGCCACCTTCTACTGCAGCGTCCACGGCGAAAACTGGAGCCACGACACCGACTCCTGCTGGACCATACTCGCCCTCCGAAGCGACTACCTCGAGGGCAGCGTCGGCCATGGTTCCACCGACAGGGGGATCCCTATCCCCCGCCCTGAAGCGGTCCAGGAAGTCAGGAACCACGATGAGCCGGAAGTCATGGGCCTAGCCCCGGAGTTCGGCAGGGCCCCGGCCCCCAAGCTCGAGGATGCGCCGGATCGGGGGAAGCGAGTGGTCCTCCCCATATCCGGAGGGGGAGCCCTAGGGGCCCTCTCCAAGCGACAGCAGCGAGACTACGTCCGAGAGGTCGAGCATATCGGCACATCTGACTCCTCGACCCTCCCCGAATGGTCCCATGTTCCCATCTCCTTCACCACCGAAGATGCCACCGGAGTCAAGTTCCCGCACACCGACCCCCTCGTCATCTCAGTGGACATCGTCGGAGTTGAGGTGCGTCGCATCCTGGTTGACGGAGGGAGTTCCGCTGAGATCATCTTCGTGCAGACCTTCGATCAGCTGTGCCTATCGCGCAAGCACCTACTACCGGCTTCCCATCCACTCCAAGGCTTCGCAGGCCCCCCGCTCGATGCCCTGGGCCAGGTCACACTGGAGGTGACCTTCGGCGACTCCCCCTTCGGCGCTGCGAGGAGATCCTGTTCGACGTAGTCGATGCTCCGTACGCCTACAACGCCATCTTCGGAAGGGGGATGCTCAATCGCTTCGGAGCCATCGCGCACCATAACTACCTATGCCTCAAGATGCCGACTCCAGGAGGGGTGTTGACGATCCTGGGCGACCAGGCCGCAGCCCGCCGGGTCGAGTACGGTCACTCGGCGCTGTTGGAGCCACGGCAGATTCACAGCGTCCGTGAAGGTACAGGAGGAGCCAGCATCACCGTAGGCGAAGACCCCGGGCAGAAGGGCCGCCCAGCAAAACCCCTCCCGGAGGGAGAAGTCATTACAAAGATCTTAATCCAAGACGGGAAGGAGTACCCAATCAAGTTCGGAGAGGGTCTAGAGATGGAGGTGTCGGCACAGCTCGAGGGCATCATCCGCGGCAACCTCAACATCTTCGCATGGTCTGACGAAGACCTTACCAGCGTCGATCGCTCGATCATTGAGCATTCGCTGGCGGTCGACCCGAAGGCTCGGCCGGTCCGCCAGGGGCTCCGGAAGCTTTCCATCGAATGGGCCGAGCTCGCCAAGGCTGAGACAGAGAAGCTGCTTCGAGCGGGGGTCATCCGGGAAGTGGGTCATACCGAGTGGTTGTCCAACCCAGTGTTTGTCCAGAAGAAAACATCTGGAAAGTGGCGCATGTGTATCGACTTTACTTCTCTGAATAAAGCTTGCCCCCGTGACCCCTACCCCATGCCCCGCATTGACCAGCTAGTCGATTCCACAGCCGGAGCAGAGCTCCTCAGTTTCCTTAATGCTTATTCTGGCTATCACCAGATCTGGTTAAAGCCCGAAGACCAAGTCAAAACAAGCTTCGTCACCCCCACCAGAGTATTCTGTTACGTCCGGATGCCTTTCGGCCTCCACAATGCCGGAGCTACCTTTTCAAGGTTGATCTCCAAAGATTTGGGTCATCAGATGGGGCGTAATGTGGAAGCATACATGGACGACATCGTCATCAAAAGTAGCACCAAGAAACATCACGGCTCGGACATAACTGAGACTTTTGACAGCCTTCGGCGGTGTGGAATCCGACTAAACCTAGAGAAATGTGTCTTCGGAGCACGCGCGGGGAAGCTGCTCGGGTATCTGGTTTCCAGCCAAGGCATCGAAGCCAGCCCAACATAGGTTAATGCATTGCAGAACATGTCCCCCCCTCAGAACTTGAAGCAAGCGCAGAAGCTAGCCGGGCGGTTGGCAGCCATCGGCCGATTTTTAGCAAGATCAGCGGAACGAAGCTTGCCCATCTTCAAGGCGCTTCGAGGTTCTAAGCATTTTGAGTGCACCCCCGAATGTCAGGACTGCTTCGAACAGATCAAGGAATATATCTTCGGTCTCGTGGCCCTCGCCACACCCCAGGCCGATAGTCCCTTATTGGTCTACCTCGCCGCCTCCAGCAGTGCGGCAAGTGCGTCTTTAGTCCAAGAGGAGAAACTCGACGGGAAGTTGATTCAACGCCCCGTCTACTTCGTTTCCGAAGTCCTCGCCGGAGCTAAGGTCCGGTACTCCGAGCTCGAGAAGGTGGCCTACGCCCTCGTCATGGCATCCTGGAAGCTTCGGCACTACTTCCTGGCTCATGATGTCATCATCCCGACTGCCTACCCACTAGGCAACATGTTCCGGAACAAGGATGCCACCGGCCGCATCGGGAAGTGGGCGGTGGAGTTGGCCCCATTTGGGATCTCCTTCGTCGCTAGAACTGCCATCAAGTCCCAAATCCTCGCCGACTTCGTCACGGAGTGGACGATGGCCTCTGATCACGCCAGCACCGAAGCAAGCGAGGGAATCTGGACCGTCTATTCGGACGGCGCTTACTAGGCTTCGGGGGCTGGGGCCGGAGCAGTTATCGTCTCCCCCTCCGGCCAACAGGCCCTGTATTCCGCTCGGCTAAACTTCAAGGCTACCAACAACATCGCCGAATACGAAGGAGTCCTTTTGGGTCTCCACAAGGCGCACACGCTAGGAGCGGCACGTGTCGTCATCAAGACCGATTCCCAAATAGTCGCCGGACATATCGACAAGAGTTTCCAGGCTAGGCACCCGGACCTCGCTTCCTACCTCGACGCCATCCGCAGATTCGAAGCTTCCTTCAAGGGCATATCCGTTCAAAACATCCCACGAGGCGAAAACGGCCAAGACGATGCCCTCGCCAAAGCCGGAGTAGGAGCCCAAGCGCTTCCCCCGAACACCTTCTTCGAGGAAATTTTCCAACCTTCGGCGCCCTCTCGCGGCGAGGCATCCACCTCTACATCGTCTGAGCCCCCGCCGTTGCCCTGGCCAGCTCCGGTCTTGTGTACGGTCGGCGACGATTGGCGGGAGCCCATCCTGCGCACGCTCGCGGGCAGCGAAGATGATCATCCTAGTCTGGACCAAGTTCGCCTCCAGCTCCGCGCCAGGTCCTTCTAGGTCATCGATGGCATCCTATACAAGTCGGGAGTATGTTCTCCGCTACTCCGTTGCATCTCTCACTCGGACGGAGTGACCATGCTCCGAGAAATCCATGAGGGGCTATGTGGAAGCCACCTGGCTCCATGGGCCCTCACCGGCAAAGCTCTCCGACAGGGTGTGTACTAGCCCATGATTGTTGCCGACGCCGAAGGCCTCGTCCACACTTGCCAAGGGTGCCAGTGGATGGGGCGGCGGAGCCACCGTCCCCCGGTCAGCCTACGGCCTATCCCCCTGGTATGGCCGTTGGCTCGATGGGAGATGGACCTCATTGGGCCATTTCCTAGAGCAAAAGGCAATTTGCGCTTTGCTGTTGTCGCCGTCGAGTACTTCTCTAAATGGGTCGAAGCCGAGCCACTGACTTCCATCACATCCCGGAGTGTCCAGAAATTCTTCTGCAGAATATCATGTGCCATTTTGGAGTACCCAGACAGCTCACATTGGACAACGAAACACAATTCGACGCTGGGGCCTTCCGGACATTCTGCGACGAATTAGGAGTCCAGCTCTGTTTCGCCGTAGTACGGCATCCTCAGTCTAATGGAGCTGTGGAGCGAGCCAATGGGCACATACTCTCGGGCCTCAACAAGCGCATCGTGGGACTAGCCAAAGGCTTGTGGCCTGAAGAACTACCGAAGATCTTGTGGTCCATACAAACCACCCCTTCTCGAGCTACCGGATTCACCCCGTTCCGCCTCCTCTTTGGCGACGAAGCGATGACCCCAACGGAGCTTCGAGCCGGCTCGCTACGCGCCATAGCACCTGAAGCTGATCAGGAGCGCGCCGTCTCCCTAGACCTGGCAGAAGAAATGAGGCTCCGAGCCCTGACCAATCTCTCCCAGTATCAAAAGGAGACGAGTGCTTGGTACGATCCCAAAGTCAAGCGCAATGAGTTCCAGCCAGGGCACCTCGTCCTTCGCGCGGTGGCCACTCCGATGAAACTGGACAACAAGTGGGAAGGGCCATACATCGTAACCAGTTCCGGCCGCCCCGGCTCCTACTGACTCGCTACCTTGGAAGGCGAGGAGCTGAAGCATGCTTGGCACGCGGAGCACCTGAAGCGATACTTTCCGTAATTGCATACGTGTATTCCGCCAGCGGCCGATAACGCCTGCTCTTGTATCCAAAATAAGTAATGAAATCGTCAGCAATCGTTTTCGCCCGTCATGATCGCGCAACAACACTAAGAGTTTCGATTCACCAAGCGCATTGGATTCCGAGCCCCGGCTCGATGCGTCTTCACTCAGGTTCCGAGCTCCGGCTCGACGCACCCCCGAATTGGCTTCCGAGCCCCGGCTCGACGCGCCTTCACTCGGGTTCCGAGCTCCGGCTCGACGCACCCCCAAATTTGCTTCCGAGCCCCAGCTCGATGCGCCCTCACTCAGGTTCCGAGCTCTAGCTCGACGCACCCCCGAATTGGCTTCCGAGCTCCGGCTCGACGCGCCCTAACTCGGGTTCCGAGCTCCGGCTCGATGCACCCCCGAATTGGCTTCCGAGCCCCGGCTCGACGCGCCCTCAATTGGCTTCCGACCCCGGCTCGACGCGCCCTCAATTGGCTTCCGAGCTCCGGCTCGACGCACCCCCCGAATTGGCTTCCGAGCCCCGGCTCGACGCGCCCTCACTCGGGTTCCGAGCTCTGGCTCGACGCACCCCCAAATTGGCTTCCGAGCCCCGGCTCGACGCGCCCTCACTTGGCTTCCGAGCCCCGACTCGACGCGCCCCCGAATTGGCTTCCAAGCCCCGGCTTGATGCGCCCTCACTCAGGTTCTGAGCTCCAAGGTACCTTACCCTCGTTGGTACAGCATACCCATCGAGCCTTTCCTCCTAGCCAATTAGTGACCACCCGGCAAACCGCCTACTCGCTAAGGAGGGGAGGGGGAAAGGAGCAAGGAGAAAAGCCTCAACCATCTATATTGGAAAAAGCAAAAAGGTGGCATACAACGTACAGTGTTTGTCACGAGTCAAGAGCGAAGAAGAAGGATTAAAAGAAGCTTTCATCTAAGCCGAGCAGGAACCGGAGGCCCTTCCGGTCGGACGAACCGCCAAGGCCAGAATGCGCTCCGGCCTGAGGCCCCGGCACGGTTCGCGTGGACCTCTCCTTCCTCTTCCACCGTTCCTCCTCTTTCTTCCGGGCGCGAAAGGTCTTTTGGTCTTCTTGAAGTTGAGCCCAGCTGTGCAGATTGCCTCCCTTAGAGGGCGCGTCGTCTGGACCAGCTTCCGTGTCAGACCAGTCCACCGGTTCGGGAGACGAAGATGGCGCACGGAGCCCTTCCTCTTCTTCCTTGACAAGGCTCAGAACCCCTCGAAGGACGTCAGGGTCCGGGAGCCCGTCGCTACCGCGAGGAAGGGCGAAGCGTGCAGGCCAGTTCGCTCTGAGGGCTTCGAGGATAGCCCATTGGTGTCGAAGAGCATCGTCAAGTTCGAGTACTTCGACATCGCAATGACAAGCATGGACACCCTGAATGACCCCAAAGAAAGTACTCTTTATTGATATATAACCAAGTTTCTGGAACTATTACAGGGTATATAGCGCGAGGGTCCTGAGGAAGCTACACCTTCGGGTCTGGCTGGTAGGCCGAGGCTGAAGGTTTCGAAAGGGCCGGAGGACCGCCGGAGCGAAGCGCTTCCTCTAGCCAGGTCTTGATCGCTTCGGGGCCCTCGGTCTGCTAGATCTCCTTAAGCGCCCTCCAAGACTGGGTCACCATTGGGCTCAGCGATCGGAGGTGGTCCCCTACGAAGTTGACCGGATGTGGACTCGAAGGCGAAGGAAGAGGGAGCCCAGAAGCCTCGAGGTGTTGAAGAAGTCCGAAGGCGGCCACCCGAGTAGACACCTCACCGTACTTCGACACGGTGAGGTGTATTTGCCGTACGGCTGCTTAGATAAACTTTACCCGGCAGACCAGGGGTTCCCGGGCGATGTCGAACGCGCCGCACCCAGTGCCATAGCGCGCTAGCACCCTCCTGAGGGACACCGCTGTGTCAGCCACCGTCTTCTCCGCCTCCGCGAGCGCCTCGGTTACCTCCCCGTTCTGGGCAACGAGGTCCACCTCAGCCCGCTCCAAATGAAGCACTCGGGCCCCGAGGACCTCGGCGTTAGCTGCCGCCTCTCGAAGATTGTCCATCTCCGAGACTTGAGCCCGGAGTGCAGAAACTTCTCCTTCGAGTCGTTCCGCTTCTGCGGCTCGAGCCCGAAGCCCTTCCGCCTCGGCGGCTCGGACCCGTAGGGCGTCAACTTCTGCCTCCAGCTCGTCCGCTCGAGCGGCCCGAGCCCGGAGCCCTTCCAACTCCGCAACGCGGGCTTTGAGGGAGTCCATCTCCGCCACCTGGGCTTCGAGCGCCTCGACCCTGGTGGCCCAGAGCCGAAGGCCTTCGATCTTCGCCACTTGCTCATGGACCAGCCCCTCGGCGGCGTCCACTCGGGCAGCAAGCCCCAAGGAATCTGCCTCGCGGCGATGGCGTTCGGAGAGCAGGGAAAGCAGCGATCCCTGCGCCAGCGCGACTAACTGCGCGCGAAGAAGAAGATCAGAAAGAAGAAGGGCTAGGGGCTTGTTGAAGGGCGCTTCGGGAGAATACCTGGCCCGCATCAGTATCGATGGCCCTACCGGGCTCCAATCCGTCCGTCAACCCTAGCTCGTCTATCACTGGAGCCTCGCGCAGGTGCAGGTAATAGTCGTGAACTGGAGCCACCTTGGACGCGAAGTCCTCGCCGATCGACAAGTAAGGGCGCAAGAGGGGCACGCTGGAGCGCACGCCCCGAGGGCTGGAGGTGGGCCGGGGACGAACCCCTTCGTCTTCAACAGCCTCCGAAGAGGCCCTTTTGGAGGCTCCAGACTCCGCCCCGCCCTGCGGCCCCGCGGTCCTCGTTGTGTTGGCAGGGGCTCTGGACCTCGCATTCGCGGCGTCCTCAGGAGGTGGAACAGTTGGATTGACATCCTGGACGGACGTGCCTGCGCGAAGCGAACAAGGGCTAAGGACGAGAAGGCCCGGTGTTTCGGGAGAAAGGGTTCGGCGAGTTAGCATACCTTCGTTCGCGACCTCGGTAAGGTCCCCCGAAAGCTGGGCGTGCCCCGAAGGGCTCGGGCGATAGAACAAGTTATCTATCGAATTCAACGGGGAGCCCGCCGCCGCCGTAGCGAGCTCGGCCTCCACGTCGGTGCTCCCCTCGATGGTGCCGAGCGGGTCGACCAGCCCTCCTCTGTCCAGGCTGTCTGTCTCCCTGCTCTCCCGAGAGCTGGCAGAGACCCCCTCCGAAGCCGGCTCACGCGGGGGAGCAGTCTTGGGAGGCGGAGTAGCTTCGGTGGCTGGCGCCTCCCGCTCGGTCCTCGGCACGGATGTCGTAGGGTCTGGACGAGAGAGGACATCTTCGGCCCTTCCGGCGCCCAGCCGGACCGATCGACCCAGGTTCGGAGCTATCGGGGGGTCCTCGGACTCCGATCGTGCCCCGTCGCTAGAGCACCCCCACTCGGAGTGGGAGGCGGAGGAATGGCTCGGGGAAAGCCGCTTCGGGCCCTTCGCCACCTTTTTCTTCTTGGAAGGGCGCCAGGGGGAGAGGCCACCGTCGGGATCAGCCACCTTCCTTTTCGAGATGGTTCGGAGGGCCTCCCCCTCTGGGAGAGGCGGAGGCGAGAGCTCAACTGCCCCCCACACTCTGTTAAAGCGCTCCCAGGAGCCCACCAACTCCAGCCGCCGGGTGCATTCGGCCAAGGTAGGGACTCCAAGGATCCGCTCCGTTGTGCGGGCCACCTCTTCGGGGGTCCGGGCGACAAGCGACCCTGTATTCGAGGATCAGGGCCGGAGCATTTTTCGAAGCACGGAAGAAGGAAGCAAGGCTAGGGAATGCAGAAGCTTACCGAGATGACGGGAGAGCTCTATCGGTGTTGATTCATCCTGGCTGCTCCGCAGCGACGCCGGCCACTCTTCCTTCAGCGAGGGAATTTCGAGGGCCACGAACTCCTCTGCCAGGTCCCGCATACTCATCCGACGGGTAACTATCTGGAGGAGTTGGATCCTTGCGGAGATCGAGCTGGCGTTGGCCCCGACGCGCGCCTCCCTCCGAAACCAGATGTGGCGCGGGGGCCCGGCGAGACCGGAGCTGAGCCCCACGTGGACATAGAACCAGCGGTTCACCCACTTGGAGTACCATCTTTCGTTGATGGCCTTCGCCGGGAAGGAGTCCGCATACCTCCTCCGGAGCTGGAAGTTGATGCTCCTGAAGGCCAGAATTCACCCCCCTTCTTCTTCGGCTGACAGAGAGCTTCGTGCATCTGCGCGAAGACCTCCGCTCTCCCCTCACAGCCTTCAGCGCGTGTGGCCCACTCGAAGATGGCGAGGCGGGCCACGGCGTTTGGGGATAGCTGCGGGAGCTCTAGGTGGAAGGCGTCCAGCACCCCAGCGAGGAGCTTTGAAGCAGGGAACCCCAGTCCCGCGTTGAAGAAAGCCTCGAAGACGACGACTTCGCCCTCCCGCGGCTGCGGGACCGTTTCCCGTCCCGGCTTCCTCGCTAGTGCTTCAGGGCCGAGGCGGGCTCTGGTCACTTGCTCGATCGACGCGTCGGTGCACGCCGATGGGCCGAGCTCCAGTGTCTGCTCCCGAAACCGCTCCGAAGCGGGACGAAGCTCTTGTGCGTCACGCATCTCTCCTGCACCGGGCGCCGTCGTGGCCACTGCAGCCGCCGCCGCCATCTGGCGTTGCAGGAAGCGGGGGTCCATCGCCACAGCTGGGGCTGCATTCCCCGCCATGATGAAAGGAGGCGAGAAAGAAGCAAGGAGCAAGCGCTCAGAGAGCAGGCAGTTGCTGCCGAGAGTGAGGAGAAAGAGTGCGACGAGTGGGCGGGGGAAGTATAGGCTGTGCGCCGTGCGGCGGGGTATATTTAAGCGCAAGACCGCCGCCGGTCCATCTTCCGCTCGCTCACCGCGTGCGCGCAACGGTCGCGCAGCGCCCGCATTTAAGATACAACTAGCGCCTCGGGCATGCCAGTTCCTGACGGTTCGCCTCCCCGACGCCGTTTGCGCATGCGTGACATTAACTGCTTCAGGCGGCGCTTGGCCGCCTCCTCGGGGCCGGGACCCTGCGGTCAAAGGCGCGTGGGCACCCATTGGGCTCGGTCAAATTCCGCCCGACTGCTTCGGAGCATCCCCACACCAGTCAAAGAAGGCTACGTCGCAGCGGGATCCCGCACCTCTGTGTAAGTAGTTTTCCCTATGAAAGTTATCAGAATTATCATGTGCGCTTCCACCATCTCTTAATGCAGGGCCCTCGAGAGGAAAGAAGCGAGGGGCTACTGTTGGGGGAGATAATCCCAACGGATGAAGGGGGCCCACAACCAGGGGGTCTGAAGCCTGGTGCCGGAGGGGCCAGGGCCTACGGGCGAGGATGTCGGAGGCCACCCTCCGGGAGAAGGACGCCAGAGGCCACCCTCCAGGAGAGGACTGCCGGGGGCCATCCCTCGGCCCGCGGCAGTGAATCCGGAGGGAGTGTTGGCGGGAAAAGGACTGGACAAGTATACGGGGAGACAGGATCGAGATCCTCTGAGCCGTGTCGGGCGGCGCAGGCAGCATCCGACACGACTGATATGCTGTCAGAGTCGAATCTTCTTGTCTGTACTATGTATAGTCCGTTTTGTCTGTACTACCGACCGACGTCTGTCCATATAGCGGTTGGCGGTCCAGAGGCGCTTGGTCCTCTGGACGGGGCGCCTTATAAATACCCCCCAACTACAGTTGTAATGACACACGCAAAAAGAGCACTAAATACACTACGTCCCTACATTTCCACTAAGAAAACCTGCTGGTCCGATCCGTCGTTCCAACATCAAGTGACATGTTTTGGCTCTTTTCTGAGTTTTTATGGTCACTTGTGCGCTGGACTTGAAACTTTCATCATGTTTCTTTTTGGATTTGTCAATGCACTCATCAAGGGGGAGATTGTGAAACCAAGTAAGGTCACATTATGGTTTTTGTCTTAGTGATGAGTGATTGACAAGGTTGCTCGATCTGGAGTGATGATTGAATGGTGATTTTCTTGCATCGATGAGATCGATGTGTGAGTGGAAAGTATGTGCCGAGGGGATCAATGTGCGCCGCGTTTCGTGTTTTGGCTTATCTCATCTATGCAGGGTGGAGATGCTAACCAACTTTCAACGACGGGTGATCAATGGTCAAGCGGGGAGCTCGATGCCAGATGATCAAGGAGGCCGGGTGAAGTTGGAGATGATCTCAGGAGTGCACGGGGAGATAGAGCAAGACATGGATGAACGGATGATCGAGACATCATGTCTACCAAGTCAGCGAAAGGGAGGCCAGTGCAAGTGATTAGGCGGCTTGAGGGGATCGAGAGCAGGAGAGACTTGCTGACGGTCGAGTTCGTGGATTGGCGTCACATACCGGCGATCGAGAAGGCTTTGTCGGTATCAGCTGAAAACCGTCGTATTAGAAAGTGTTTTTAAAATCCAATAAGTAGGAGTTTATTTTTCTATTTAGTCGTCTAGATTAAGTGTAATCTTTTAGTATTTTTCGGAATTCTTAATTCTGAAAAAATATTAAAAGAATATGATCAATTATGTAATAAATTAGGAGTATACATTTGTGTATTTTTCAGAATTGATAATTCTGAAAATACATAATGGCAATTAGGTAAACACTTAGTCTTTTAACCCTAATGGTATTTTGGGGAATACCTTGATGGGCTTGCCTATATAAAGACCCCATTCCCAAGGGTTAGGAGAGCTTTTTGGCGTCTGAACCTTTGGTGGCTACTATCCAGAAATTTCATTTACCTTTGCTCTTCTATTTTTGCTCCTTCCCTCTTTGATACGCACTGTTGATCTGTTTTAACTTTTGAGCAATGGTTGGTTTTCGGGTGTGATACAATACTGTCAGCCAAGAGCTATTCTAGCACCATAGATGTGTATTGTTTCCTTGATTTGGTTGCTCATGTTCTTTGAAGATTGCTGTTCTTTATCAGATTATGCAAAGTGCATCGCACTGTTCATCATCATCGACAATATTGTAGTGTTGTATCTTTGGCACTTCCTCACTGTTCATCGGCTAGAAGAATTGATCACTATTTTGAGTGCCGGAACGACTACAGGATAGTACTCTTCAGCGTTGGATGTCCAGGTGAAGTATTATTGTTCACATGTTCTTCAACATGGTTTTTCTACAGTTTAGTTGGCGCTGCCATCAGCTTTAGGTTCTGATACTACTGTGATCTCTTGATTTCTATTGTATTTACCTTGAGTTCTCAAGAACAAGTTTCTAATGAATTCAATTCTAGAAATTGTTCTGTTGTTGGTCTTTTTTTGATGAGAATATTATGCCTTGGTAATTGCTGATACAGATGGTAGTTTTCATATGATTTCATCTCTGCTATTTCAGAAGTAATAGTGGATTCTTGATGGATAAATTGAACACAAGCACAAGGTTCAGTTCTGTTTTGAGTACTTACTGTTCCACAGTATTCTGAATCAGAATAGTGTGTTTAATTGTTCTGCTGTTGCAGTGGTTTAATTGTATTTGAATGATAAACCTTATCACTGCATTGCTGTGTCAAAAACTGATTTGGATTTCCTGCTATCCTGGCTGAATGCATACTGGTTGATTCATTTTGATCAGAGTTGTTGGACTCTAGTTTTTAAGACATTTGAAGTTGTTCCTTCTTGTTTAAACTGATTCATATGTAGTGTACATAAGTGGGTGTTCTGTACAAACTCATGTACTGCTTAGCTACCAATTTTGGCTGAGTACATGAAGTTTTTTAAGAACTGAATCTTCAAGAATTGCTTTTCTGTCTTGATGATCTAGATGTGCTATACTGTTTATAATCTGGAAACTTTAAAATAGTGAGTATTCCCAAAGGTATTTTCAAGTTGCTATACAGTGATCATTGAATGATCTTTGGACTCATTTAGTCTGCCGTTTTGGATTAGTTTTCAGTTGTAAATTGCAGATTGCAGATTCAACCTTTTTAGCTAAAGTGTGCTGTTTGTAGTGTTCCGTACAATTACTGAATCTGTTTTAACTGTGATCATTGTATGTGATACATTGAGGCATATTCACAGATGTTAGAGGTTCACAGTCAAAAAATTTTATGCCATTACTAGGTACATGAATGAGATTATTCCTGGCTGAAGTCAAACTCCATCAGTATTCAGTTTTGGTTATCAACTGTTTTGCCTTTGTTTCTTCTGCAATTTATATTCAGTTCTGAAGATTTTTCTTGATAAAAAGTTGTGAGCCATCTAGCTTTTTGAAAGTTCAGCAAGAATTTTGTTCATCATCCAGAACATCATTTCAGAGTGTTTAGCTAGACAAATTCTAACTACTAAATTCTGAACATCATTTCTGCAATCTCTGAATTTTCTGAACACCGTCGGCATCTCAAATACCGATAGCCTCCTGTCGGTATTTCAAATACTGATCTAGACTCTGTAGATCAGCAATTCATTCACCGGCAGCTATTTTAGAGTTTGAAACTCCGATCTAGAGGAAGAATTCAATTTGGATTGTTTTGGTCTGAATTCTTAACAAGTGATATTCAATTTTGCTTTTGCAATATTTTAGGGGGGCGTTGGGTGATCTGAACAGGTCATCAATCGCGAGAATTTGTCGAGGCGCCTATTCACCCCCCTCTAGTCGCCATTCCGATCCCACACAAAGATAGTGCAAGTGACAAGACGGCTCGAGGGATCGAGAGCGGGAGAGACTTGCTGGCAGTCGAGTTCATGGACTGGCAACACATGTCGAAGATCTGGGAGGCTTTGTCAGTTTTGGCTGAAAACCGTCACATCAAAAAATGTTTTTTAATTCCAATAAATATGAGTTTATTTTTCTGTTTACTAGTCTAGATTAAGTGTAACCTTTTAGTATTTTCGGGATTTTTAATTCTAAAAAAATATTAAAAGAATAGAGTCAATGATGTAATAAATTAGGAGTATACTTTTGTGTATTTTTCAGAATTAATAATTCTGAAAATACATAATGACAATTAGGTAAATACTTGGTCTTTTAACCCTAATGGCATTTTGGGGAATACCTTGATGGGCTTGCCTATATAAAGGACCCCATGCCTAAGGGTTAGAGCTAAACTTTTGGGGGCTACCTGACCAGAAATTTTATTCCTCTTTTGCTGTCATTTTTTTGTTGTTTTCTTCCTTATGTGTACTGTTCAAAGAAGAATCACTATTTTGTCCCGGTTTCTCTACGAAAATTAGCATATTTGTTTGGTCTTTACTATCTATCACCAGCGAAAACCCTTTGTAGTGTCGTCCCGGATGCAGCACAGCGCCGCCATGCGCTAGTGTTTTCAAGTTGTGCTACAACGATGCTGCAGGTACTGATTTAGTGTAGTTTTCTTTGTAAGAAGTATTTGATAAGTTTTTTCTCTCTGGATTCTTCTGTTTTCCATCAGAGATAGTTTATTGCTGTCATGAGGGATCTTCTAATTCATCGTTGGGATTACTTTCTCTACCTAGTGATTGCGAAGATGCTGGTTCTTGATTCTGCTGTTTCAGGTGTTTAGCACTGAACAATTATCACTTGAGTACTTATCTCTGATTAACAGTATTCACAAACCACATCTTCCGACTATTTGATTTTTGCTATTCGTTTTTGATGCAAGTTTAAAAGTTTCTGTGCAAGACCTTGTTTGGTCCTCTATGCCTGAACAATGTATTTTGATTGCTCTCATCTCGGCAACTGATACTCCGATCTAGAAGGAAAGTTCAAATTGAGTTGATTCTTGTTCTGGATTTGTGTTGTAACCATCTATTTTCATTTTGTAATTTTTTAAAGGTGCGTTGGGTGATCTGAACATGCCATCAATTCACGAGAATTTGTCGAGGCACCTATTCACCCCCTCTAGTCGCCTATTCCGACCCACAATTGGTAACAGAGCCAGTTAGATCACCAGTTGACCTTAACCGGTTTGTGATCCTTTTGGCGATATGGATAAGAATACTAAGATTCTGATGTTTGATGGTCAAGATTTTTCTTATTGGAAGGTGCGCATGAAGGCTTATTTACTAAGCCAAGGAAGTGCTATATGGGACATTGTTGATTCCCGATATGTGATCCCTGAAACTCGTACCACTCAGGCTAAGAAGGAATAGTACTGTTGTAATAGCAAGGCAAGAAACATATTGTTCATTAGTCTGAGTCACAATGAGTTTGATAGAGTCCAGCACCTATGAATTGCACATGAAATTTGGACAACTATGAAAACATTTCATGAGGGCACTACTCAGATTAAGGCTAGGCGCCAAAGCACATACAATCAAGAATGTCAAATGTTTTTGCAAGGCCCTGGTGAATCTATAGATGCCATATTTGCTCGATTTGATGGGATTGTGAGCAACTTGCGCTCCACTAGGACTTTAGCTTATTCAGATCATGATAGAGCTATCAAACTTCTCTATGCTCTTGATCGTAGCATATGGGCGGTGAAAATCTCGAGTATTGAAGAGTCGTCAAGCAATGACACTTTGACCTGTGACCATGGCACTAGTTTCCGGTTCTAGCAGTGGCACCTCATCTGGAGGTAATATTTCTAGTGGTTCTGGAGTTTGTGCTTTCTATGGAGGTTTTGCCTTGTCTTCTTTGGTCTCTATCACTAAAGAACAGGTAGACACATTGGACGATGAGGAGCTTGTTCTCATAGTAAAAAAGTTCACCCGTTTCTATAATGATAGATGGGATCAAAGGAGAGGAGGCTCTCGAGGATGTTTTGAGTGTGGAGATCTTAATCATATCAAAGCTAATTGCCCAAAACTAAAAGTGAAGAATGAAAATGAGCACAAACACCAGAAAAGAGACAAGAAACCCTTTTCAAGGGAAAGCACGAAAAAGTGGCTAAAAATATAGCCAGAGATTTTGTGGCCACCCTTAGCGGCATCAACAATACATCAAGTGAGGAGCCAATCTCGGATGAGGAGGAGCGACCCAAGAATGAAGAAAATAAGGAGAAGAAGACAAAAGACTTCACCGGCCTTTGCATCCTGGCCGACGACATTCATAGCAGCGATGAGCTAGACTCATCTGAGGTAAGTCTATCCCGTGACCAACTTTTTGTTCGAAATAATGAATTGCATGATGTTGTCATCTCTTAGGATAGATTACATAAAATTGCTGCTAAAGAACGAAAGAAATTAAAATTCAAACTTGAATCTATTTCCACTAAACTTGTCATGCTGAAGTCTAAGTCTGAAAATGCTGAATGTGAGTCTTGTCTTGTTGTTATGAACGAACTTTCTCAGCTGCGTCTGATTCATGCTAAAAATCTTGAAAAACTTGAAATTGTTTAGAAACAACTTTTGGAGGTGGAGTCTAGTCTTGTTGTCATCAATGAATGCATGCATTGTCCTTTACTTGTTGAAATCATTAATTTGAGGGATAAGCATGTTGATGAACTTAAGGCTAGATTGGAGAGTGTTGAGTGTTCTAAGAATGTGCAGCCGACATGTTCCACCTGCATCACCCTTAAGGACCAACTGAACTTTGCTAGAGAGCAAGTCGAAAAACTTAAGTGTGAGAATGATTATCTTCTTTCCATAGTGGATAAGTGTACCGAAGGGAAGGGTAAAATGGATTTTCTTTTGGCTAAAACAAAAATGTGTGCTGACAGGGTAGGGTTAGCTCTAGGGTTGGGTTATGAGAGAACCACACCAAATACTTCAAGCAGAACTGTGTTCACTGCACCTACTACCCTTGAGAAAGAGAGAGCCCAGTTAGACACCACTCAAAAAGCTAAGAATCCTACCCAACCTACAAAGAAAACTATACCACCACCAAAGAAAGACTCCAAGCAGAAACCCAGAAAAACTGTGAGATTTGCACCTAAAACCTATGCACCTACTCCTAAGAAAGTTTATCATTGCTCTTATTGTCAGTGAGTAGGTCATTTGATTGGGTTTTGTTTTAGACGTATCAAGGATGAACGACGTGCTCAAGTGATGAACTTTCAGGACATGTATTACCCATCTTTAGGTATGCATGAGTGTGATTATCGCTTTCATTCTGATTTTGAGGCTCCCCGTGGTTACATGAGTGACTTTACCCATTGTGGTTTACATCATGCTTCATATGATGTTAGACCACGTGTTAGTGGTTTTGGTCCACATCATTTTGGGAGACCTCGTCGCTTTACAAGCTCTTACTTTAAAAGTAGACCTCACTTTTATCATCATGAATCATATCCTGCACAGTCTTCTGTTTTGCCTGAATCTTGAGTTTTTTAGTGCTGGATTCCTAAATGTTTTGTTACTAACCCTAGCACTGAGTACTCGATATCTTCTTGTTTTGTGTAGGGAAAGGATGGAGGCTTGGAGAACAAGTGGATCATGGATTCCGGTTGTTCGTGCTACATGACCAGAAAGTCATCATGGTTCTCTAGCTTCACCTTGGCCAAGCAATGAGAATACATCACTTTTGGAAACAATCGAAGAAGTAGAGTGAAAGGCCAAGGTACGATTAATATCAATGAAAACTTCACTCTCACAAATGTTGCTTTGGTTTAGGATTTGGGATACAACTTGCTTTCTGTATCTCAGTTGCTTGATGAGTGTTTTGAGGTACACTTTGGACGTGATCTCTCTCAAGTACTTGATTATTCTAGCACTTTTATTTGCAAGATTTCAAGAGTTGGGAGAGTTTTTGGAGCGTATTTCTCTGAGTCATTTGGTTCTTCTCATTGCCTTCTTGCTGAACAATCTTCTGAGCTCCGGATGTGGCATAGGAGACTAGGGCATATGAGCTTTGATTTGCTTGCTCGATTGAGTGCCCTAGGACTAATCCGAGGATTGCCAAAGCTCAAATTTGAGAAGAACCTCGTTTGTGCTCCTTGTCTACTTGGAAAGATGATTACCGCCTCTAATTCACCCATTAATATGGTGATGAGTAAACAACCTAGAGAGCTTCTTCATATGGACACTATAGGTCCTTCCCGGGTTAGTTCTTTAGGTGGTAAATGGTATGTCCTTATCGTGGTGGATGACTACTCCTGTTACTCTTGGATATTCTTTCTTGTAAGCAAGGATGAAGTGTTTACACAATTTTGGAGCTTAGCTTTGAGACTATTCAATGAACTCCCTGGTGCAATGAAAGCTATTACAAGTGATAACGGCACCGAGTTCAAGAATAGTTGCTTTGCTGATTTTTGCCTTGAGCAACATTTTTCTGTTCCGCGGGTTCCTCAACAAAATGGAGTTGTTGAGAGGAAAAACCGCACACTTGTGGAGATGTCTAGGACGATGCTCAATGAGTATAGGACTCCTAGGAAATTTTGGGCTAAAGCCATGAGTACAACTTGTTACATCTCCAACAGAATCTTTTTGTGCTCATTGTTGAATTTAACATCTTATGAACTACGTTTTAGAAGGAATCCCAAGGTTACCCACTTAAGAGTATTTGGATCTTGGCACTTCATTCTGAAACGTGGTAACCTTGACAAATTTGAGTCGCGTGCATCTGATGGTATATTTTTGGGCTATTCTTTGCATGGCCACTCTTATCGTGCATTCAATCTTTATACTAATACTGTTGTTGAATCTTGCGATGTAACTTTTGATGAGACATCTCCATGTGTTAGTCCCTCTTTTGAACTTGCGAGTGAGCATGATATGAGTGAAACAATCTTTGAGGAAGAAGATTCATCAGATGTTGAAGATAATGAAAATGTACCGCAATCTCCTACTACGACAATTCTAGAAGCATCAACCACATCTACAAGAGGGCCTGAAGCATTGACCTCAGGAATCTTGGAGCAAACTTCGGAAAGTGTTAAGGGGGAGATTCTATCACAAAGAGAAGCACCACTTCGAATTCAGAGAATACATCCCCTGAGCAGATCATCAGTGAGCTAAATGAAAGGGTAACACGATCTCATGCTCACTTTGTTGATTCTGCGTTTGTTGCTACTTTTGAGCTGTTAGATGTCAGTCATGCTTTATCTGATGCAAGTTGGATCAATTCCATGCATGAAGAGTTGGAAAATTTTGATAGAAATCGAGTCTGGTGTTGATAGCAAAAATTGGCATTAATGGCTGAGGTTGTCAAAATATCAATTTTGGTGATTTGGACCAAAAATACACATGTCCAGGGTCAGGCCGAAGCCCTACAGGGCCGAAGGTCCATTGGGCCATGGGATCCAAAAGCCTCTAACCAGCCCATGACCTTCAGCTAGGAAGCCTTCGGAGGCCCATGCCACCGAAGCTTCAGCCCGAGGAGAAGGCTCCGACGGGCCTGGCCGAAGCCCACTTCGGCAGAGATAGAGTTGGATGCAATTCCGGCTGAGTTTTATCTCTATCCAAGCTGAAAAATAGCAGATTCAATCTGAAGTTTGGCCCCTATAAATAAAGAGGCAAGGCCAGCTTAGAGGCCCCCAACACAAATCAAACCCAAAGCCCTATCTTTGATCGCATTTACTTTACCTTTATTTTTCCTGTACCTCTTCGTGGGTTTGCCTGGAAGCCCTCCACCGGCCACTTCAGAACAGTGATAATCCTTGTTACTTTGCTTGTGAAGTATCCGTTAATCTACGTAATAGATTGCTTCGCCTTGTTACTTCACCTGTGAAGTATCCGCTAATCTGCATAACAGATTGCTACCTTCGCTACTAGTGCAACACTTAGCAGAATTCGGTCCTCAAGCCGAATTGGTACTTCGAATCCTCTCTGTTGCAGGTTTCTGAGTTCGGAGCTACTTCGTCGGAGGCTTCCGGAGCTAAGAGATTGGTTTCGGAGGTCACTGGAACACCCTTCGGCGAGACTACGGGCTTCGACAACAGGCTTCGCCAGCATACTTCGTCACAACAGGCTTCGCCACAATCGTACCCCACTTTGGACGAAGTTACGCCCTCGCGTGGCCCTCGTGCTATCATTCTGTAATTTGCTATATCAGAGACCTCACGCCGAACCCCGCTGTTCGGAGGTGATCGTCGCATCCAGATCCGTTCGGAGTCCATCTTTGACCGGATCAGTCTGAATGCCGAAGCACCCTTCGGCGGGATACTTCGCACCAGACGCCGAAGGTACACTTCGGTGATCCCTTCGCACCAGACTTCGAAGCAGACAGGCTCCGACCGCTTTGCTGATTTTATTCTATTTAAAATATTTCTTTCGGCTAATTGGATTATTTTGTGTGATCTGATTGCATGGCGACTCCACCCCCTTATCACGACTAAGGGTAGTCGAAACGCGATGTCGGTGCTGCGTCACGCTTAGGCTTGTCCCTAAGTATTCGCACACTTTTGGATCATCGAATTGACCCAAGTGCGGGGGCACGTTTCCGTGTCAACACACTTTTTGGCGACTCCGCTGGGGAAGGCTACGCCAACATGACAAGTACGTCTACATCGGCCACCGGTACATCTACGTCGACTACTACGTCTACACCGCCGATGGACACAATAGGAGGCGCGGATATCGACAACCACAACATCTTGACACCTACACTTGAAGATATCCCCGCGTAAGATCGAGCAGAGATCGAGGCAAAGTTGAAGGCACTCCAGGACATGATGCTTGGGGGCTACGTTAAGACACGCGCAGGCTACATCAAGCGTGACATCATCACCCCTGACTTCGCTCAGATCCAGGTAACACCTGTGTCGCCTTGTTTATATTCTTTAGAGATTGAGCAAAAAATAGTCGCATCAGTAGATCAAGCCGTTAGCGCTTCGCTAGCCAACCGTTTAGATTCGGCAGTCAGCTCTCAAGTAGAGGCGACTCTTAGGAGGTTTGGCTTTACTGAGGCCGTACCCCCGGTCCCTATTGCTAGTGCACCTCCGACGAACCACGTGTACGGTAGAACTAACGACAGCACTGGCACAATCATGTCTCCGGCCTCAACACTTATGGCCGAGACCAATCATTACACCTACTGTCAAACTAACACTGTGTACCATGCACCACCACCTGCGTCAGTGCCTGCGCTGCCCGCACCACATGCGCAGACACCCGGACACGAGCACGTCATACATATAGCGCGCAGGGAAGAGTCCCATGGCCGACACGCCGATATCCCACCGCGTGTCGCGCCCCCGCATGAGAGACGCGCACAAGCAGCATGCCAAGATGACATAGAGGAGCGGGTCCACGCACTGTTTAGAGAGTGTGCTGCCTTCATGCCCAAGGGACGAGTTAGGGTTTACCGTAAGCCATACCCCGACCATCTTGATACAGTACCCTACCCCCGCGGCTATAGAACCCCTGAATTCACTAAGTTCGATGGCGAGGGTAGCAAGACTACACTAGAGCACATTTGTCAGTTTATGGAACAGTGTGGAGAAGTTAGCGGGATAGATGCTCTAAAAGTTAGACTATTTTCTCTCTCGCTGTCCGGCACCGCTTTCACTTGGTTTTCGGCGCTCCCGCCGAACTCCATTCAGACGTGGGATGATTTAGAGTGGAAATTCCATGATTACTTCTACACGGGTGAGACAGAACTTAGGCTTTCACATTTGACATCGGTTAAGCAGAAATCTAGCGAGAGCGCCTCTGAGTACATCAAGCATTTTAGCGATACTAGAAACTGATGTTTTAGCCTTAATATTTCGGAAAGGGACTTGGTGGAACTAGCTTTTAACGGGTTGCGTTCTGAAATTAAAGAAAGGTTAGATAACCAAAACTTTTTAGAAGTTAGCCAAGTTTTACAACAGGCTCTGGTCCAGGAAGGCCGAACCAAAGATAAAAAGTTTATTAAGACGTTTAGCAAGCCGAATGGGTTTGGAACGCTGAAATTCACATCATGGAACGCTCTGACGAGGAGGAGTCAGAAGAGGAGGATTCGACTGACATGTACGCGGCCGAATGGGTTTGGAACGCTAAAAATAAACCTGTCACCTGCTCCGAGTTACGGCCATCTCCCACAAAGAATCGACCTAGTGAGGTTAAGTACTCATTTGATACAACTAAATGTGATAAAATATTCGATTTTCTCTTAAAAAGTCAGCTTCTCAGGTTACCTAAGGGTCAAGTCATTCTGTCTGCCGATGAGTTGAAGAAGCATCCATACTATAAGTGGCATGATTCACATTCACATAATACTAACAACTGCAATGTTTTCGACGACAGATCCAATCGGCCATAGAATAAGGACGATTGAAGATAGACCATAATCCAAAGATGAAGCTGGATAAAGACCCTTTTCTCGTCAACGTCGTCGACCTCGGTGAGAAGAAGGTGTTGATTCGGCCAGAACAGGCCGAGTTGGCTAAGGGGAAGGATGTAATTGTTGGAGAACCGCGCACTTGCACACTCGTACCAAAGAACCTCGAGGTAGGAGTGTGGAAACAGAACATTGATACCCCTTCGGCTAAAGCTCCCAAGAGGCCGAAGGTAACGTACAACATGTTGTTAAACAAGCATCAAAGAAAGGCCAAGGAAGCAGGTCCCCACATTAAGAAATTAAAGCAGCCGAAGGGTCCAAGACTCTCGGAGGGTAGCTTCAGACCGAAGCAGCCGAACCCTCCGCACAGTGGCTTCGGGCCCTGGTGGCCTGACTCTCCGCACGGTGGCTTCGAGCCTCAATGGCCGAACCCCCCGTACAGTAACTTCGGCCCTCAATGGCCGAACCCTGCATCGTGTTGGACTTCTCCGATGGTAGGCTTCGGCCCGCACTGGCCGAACATACCTCCGGCCTGGCAAGACCCTTCGCTGGTGTGGTCCGAAACACCATCAACTCTGTCGAACCCCCTTCCGGGTAACAGGTTCGGCTCTTAGTGGGCAAGGCCACTAGAGCCGCCGATGCCTCCACCGTACGACTGGGCGGGAACCCCGTGGGCTTCGTACGTATCCGGGTCGGGGTACCCTCCGCAACCTAACACTATGCCTTGTTTTCCTTCGGAGTATTATGGATGGCAGGGACAAACAGACGCAGCGGAGGGGGGCATCGTCCACAGACTGTCCGTGATGCCTCCGAATTGGACCATGCATAGCGAAGCCGAAGGGTGCGAGCACGTGAAGGCCGAAGTCAGGGAGTCCGAAGCCATCACCATCGCAGTTGGGTCTCAGGAAGTCCCGATCCAAGAGACTTTGTCGCCGAAGCCTGACGGAGGTAAGAACCATGCTTCGGCCGGGCTCTACACCAAAGCCTGGTTCGATCGGCCGAACAAGGCCGGTCCATCCATCGAGTTCCGCGGTGAAGGCCCCTCCGGGCGCAGGGAGCACAAGGCCAAAGGGCATAGAACCACTTCGGCCAGAATTAATGGAAGCCGAACAGTAGCACCCGGCACCAAGCCGCGACCATCTTGGGCCCCTCCAGGCATGTCCAAATCACAGAAGAGACGCCTGCAACGACTACGGGCACAGGAGATGTGCGAGAGGGAAGCTGAGGCCGAGCGCGACGCTATCTTCGAAGAAATCCACCCTCGGCTAGCTACAAAATAGGTATGGAGAGAGAAGCCGGTTGAGATAACCAACCCGACTCCTAGTCCGAGCGATGACGACGACATGGTCGATGATGACTACCCGCCCATCTGTGAAGGGACTGCACCCCAGGTGATGGACATCAACATCGTCACGCTGCCCGCTGAGTTCGCCCTGCCACAGGACGAGGCCGAGGTCGCTCAATTAAACCTCGGTCCACGCAATGCCATCTTCTAGAAGCCCGAGGACTCAGCTCGCCATCTGAAGCCTCTCTATGTCAGAGGTCACATCGATGGAAAGCCGATTTCCCGAATGCTAGTCGATGGTGGCGCCACTGTTAACTTGATGCCTTACTCATTATTGAAGAAACTTGGCAGGTACGAGGATGACCTAAAGAAGACCAACTTGATGCTCAACGGCTTTAACGGTGAGAGCTCCGAGGCCAAGGGCGTACTCTCCATGGAGTTGACGGTGGGCAACAAGACATTGCCAACAACATTTTTCGTCGTCGACGTACAAGGTAACTACAGCGTAATACTTGGGCGCGACTGGATTCACGCAAACTGTTGCATTCCCTCTACTCTACACCGGTGCCTGATACAGTGGGACGGTGATGAGGTAGAAGTCATTCCCGCAGATACTTTGGCCCAAGTAGCATTGGCCGATGTATCAGTTGACGCCGTCCATAACAAAGTAGAGTGTCTGTCAGGTAGAGATCTTTCAGATTACGATTTTGTTAGTGTATCCGGAGGACGGTTTGTACCAATGTCTGTAAAGCTGGCTGGAGTAGCACGGCTGTTTTTATATTAATATTCATGTCTAGCAAGAGTAATCTAGATTGGCTAAAGTCTCGTGTGGAGCAATATCGGTCTAGTAAAGACGGTATTGCCAAAGCCATCAGGGACTTTAGCAAAGTAGAGAAATTAGGACAAGGTTTTGCGTCAGCCGATCCCTTGGAGGAAGTCGACATAGGAGATGGTAGCATCCCAAGGCCGACTTTTGTAAACCAACATTTACAGCTCGATGAAAAGGCTGAAGTAATAAAGTTACTTCGGTCGTATGTCGATTGTTTCGCATGGGAGTATAGCGAGATGCCAGGGCTAAGCCGCGAGTTCGTGGATCATCGGCTGCCCATCAAGTCCAGATTTATGCCTTATAAGCAGCCTCCCCGTCGCTTTAATTCGACCGTCTATGACTGAGTTAAAGAAGAAGTGGAGTGACTACTCAAGGCTGAATTTATTAGGCCGTGCAGGTATGCGGAATGGGTTGCCAACATTGTGCCTGTAGAGAAGAAAGGGAGTGGCAAGATACGGGTGTGTATTGATTTCAGGGATCTGAACAGAGCCACTCCAAAGGATGAGTATCCAATGCCGATAGCCGACATGCTGATCAACGATGCTTCAGGACACAAGGTACTAAGTTTTCTTGATGGCAATGCTGTTTATAATCAAATCTTTATAGCCGAAGAGGACGTCTACAAGACTGCCTTTCGATGCCCTAGTTTTGTCGGTTTGTTCGAGTGGGTCGTCATGACTTTTGGTTTAAAAAATGCCGGCGCCACATATCAGCGCGCTATGAACTTAATTTTTCATGACTTGCTAGGGGTCATGTTAGAGGTTTACATCGATGATGTCGTAGTCAAATTGGACGCTATGGGAAACCATTTAGCCGATTTGAAGGTTGCTGTTGATAGGATGCGGCAGCACGGTCAGAAAATGAACCCGCTCAAGTGTGCTTTTGGTGTGTCGGCGGGCAAATTCTTAGGTTTCATGATTCACGAGAGAGGCATAGAAATTGACCCTAAGGGGCTTGATGAACTATTTGCGTCGCTTTATATCCAACTTGTTCGGAAAGATTGACGCCTTTGTCCCCATACTCCGGCTAAAAAATGAAGCCGAGTTCACTTGGGGGGCAAGCAAGCAAAGTGCGTTTGAGAAGATCAAGGAGTGCTTGTCATCACCACCTGTGGTGAGAGCACCCAAAGTTGGGATGCCATTTCGACTATATATTGCTACTGAAGATAGCGTGATTGGGGTCGTGCTAACCCAGGAGGTAGAGGGGAAAGAGTACATCATCACATTCTTGAGCCGCCGCCTGTTGGACGCCGAAACATGGTACGCGTTTCTAGAACGATTATGTTTATCACTTTATTACGCGTGCACCAAATTACGCCATTATCTTCTCCCCGCCACATGTGTTGTCGTTTGCCAAACCGATGTTATAAAGCACATGTTACAGAAGCCGATTCTAAGTGGAAGAATCGGGAAATGGGCTTACTGTAGGACCGAAAGTAGCGACCAGAGGGGGGGTGAATGGGCGCCTTAAAAATTCTTTCGAATCAATGGCCTGCTCCCAATACCCAACACACCTCAACAGTCTACGCAGCAGAAAATAAACAGAAGGCCTAAGTCTAAAGGTTCCTAACCTAGAAGCAACTGATGATAAACAGTGTAAAACTAAGGTAGTGCAACTAGGCAGATAAACATGGTGAGCAGGCCTAAAACTTCTCAATGAAATGATCTAAGTATGTGTAAGAAGAAAAGAGAAGTTACTGTCCAAATTTGTCTCCTGTTTGGAACTTGGCGAAGCCCCCTTCGCTCGTCGAGGTCTGCTTCGGAGGTTGGTGACGGAGCCTGTCCGAGAAGCCGAAGGTGTCACGGTCTAGCCTAGTTCGAAGTGACAAGTAGCGAAGTGTACTTCGGAGCGAAGTATGACAATGCCGGAGCCTGGTTCGAAGTATGTACTTCGAAGTCAAGGCTTCGAACACAGCTTCGAACCGAATGCTTCGAAGCAAAGTGACAGAGTCGGAGCCTGCTTCGAAGTATGCACTTCGAAGACAAAACTTCGAACACAACTTTGAACCAAAAGCTTCGAACACCACCCACAAAAGGACAACCTTCGGACACAGAAGCGAAGCCTGTCACACGACAGAAAAACAAGTCCGAAGCCAATGCTCTACCTTCGAAAAGAGCAAGCTCCGAAAAGAGAGACGAAGGGTGACATGCTATACAGAAGTCAGTGCGAGGCCTAGCGGAGCTACAAGCCTCGAACCCAACTTCAAAACTTGTCGAAGTATGGACTCCGAACAGATAGGGCCGAAGCCCCTTCGCACTATTGTTCGAAGTATGCGATGCTGACGATCAGAAAAATGCTTCGAAGCTTAGTAACACAGAACGCAAATCAAATACCGAAGATCGAACGAAGCCTTCGAAAGAGATAAATCGAAGCCTACCCCGCGAAACCGAGGGGCTTCGAACAGAGAGTAGCTTTGCTCGAAACACAGCCAAAAAGGTGACAGACCCTGTCAGCCTCGATCGAAAAGGCTGTGCAGTAGAAGGTGAAAAGCTGCACAGACTACTGTAGCTACAGGAAAGTAGTACTACTTGCAACAGCAAGAACTAGTACTCAGTTTGTGAAGAACAGAACCAACAGAAGAAGCTTCTCCTCACGAAATAAATTCAGCAGCCCGTAGAAGAAGCAATTACTCCCCAAACCAAACAAGTGCAACAGATAAAATCAGCAGGGACCAAGGCTTTAATGCATCCAAGAGATTAGAGCAAATACCATGGAAAAACAGGAAGGAGCAGAGCCTGGCGGCGCACACAGGAGAGAGAAAACGAGAGACAAAATGACCCAAAGAGTGGATTTGATTTCAGCACAAAGGGGTAGTCAAAACCCTAGGGATTGGGGTCCTATTTATAGGCAGCCCAACACTAGGAATATTCTACCAGCCCCTTAGGGTTTTTACAGACTCAAAAATAAAGGAAAAGACTCTACTGCCCTTAGGAATTTTTACAGACACGACTGACTGACTGTGGGCCTAGAGTTACAGATGACTTATCCGGAAGCTAAGTTTTCGTAGCGACTACGGCTTCTCTTCTGGACAGTCGGATACAGAATCAACGGTTGTCAGTTTTACGCCGAAACTGACAAAGCCTCCACCAGCTTTGCACCAGGTACCCGGATTGGGCCAGCCCGACTCCGCAGCTCTCTCAGCCCGGCAATCGCTCATCGCCCGTGTACCTGAGTCAACCCTGGTCAACAGCCCAGTGGGTCTTCTACTGCTTCTGGCCCATGCACCCGGATTGGGCCAGCCCGACTTCGCAGCCTCCTCTGCCCAACAGTCGCTCGCTGCCCGTGTACCTGAGTCACACGCGGCCCATAAAACAACAGATCTCCTCTCTTCTTCAGTCCTCTTTGACTATCGTTGACAATGACTCATCACTTCTGGAGCCATGAGGCCCACGCTATTCAGCATGGCTCCTCAATCTCCTCCTTGATGAGTGCATTGTCAACACTCCTCTTTTCTCAGCTCTTCAGCACCTGCGAACAAATGTGGAAACACGAAAACAAAATACAAGAGAACAAAGAAGAAGAAAAATAAGGTAAAAATTTAACCCTAATGACCAAAAGCCAATCAAAAGCAAGAAACGGTCATTATGGTTAACCAAAACATAAAAGCTCAAAAATGAGTGCGATTGCAGAATAACAAGGATATCAACAGAGTAAGAACTCCCCCTTAAACTTTGATCCCAAATTTTCTCCCCCTTGTTGACAAGTGAACTCATCAAGCACTCAAAAGAGACACGGACTCCCCCTGAAATGCAACTCCCCCTCAAAATATGCAGTGAATTCAACTGGAGTGCATAAGGAGTGTAGAGAGCATGCTTCTCAAATATGATTGACTGCAATTACAACATCTAACAAGTATAGCAAAAGAGATACTGTCTAAGATACATGGCATGATCAGTGCAACAGATGATATCTAAATAAAATCATTTAGCACGCATTTTTTAGTTTTTGCAAATAAAAGCGTCACCACTTGTTCTAGTAACCAAGCAAGGTAAAAACATGAGATGCAGAAGCTAACTGATATCTACCAAGATAAGCATTATCCAAAACGAAGTGCTTCAGCAAACTTGTTATCTTTTAAATGTTCAGGCTTTTTCAATTTTCCTTTTTCATTTATGCCAAGGGTTATTTGCGTGTCAATCCTTATGCTATCCGACCAAGTCAAGCCTAGGCCAGAACTGGACCATCAGAAGCTTAAGACATTGGTCTTGGCATACACTACACTGTCCTAGTTCATACCAAAGTGCTATGGTAAGCAGTCCAGAACAATGTAATGCGACAAAGCAAACCCACTTGGATCTTTTCAATTTCAAGCATAAAAAGGCATGGAATTTTCATTCATTTTTGAATTTTATCATTGTTATAGCTCATTTTCCATGAAAGCATAAAGATGTCCAAGTTGCATATATGCATCTTTGTGATGAACTAGCTATAAGGCATGTAACAGATAGCAAAAACACTCAGCCTACACATGCTAGTTACCAGAAGCAAAGGTGATCATTTTTCAAGTTGAAATCGTAAAAGCCATGCACATGACAGATATCAGATATATTCAAGTGAACTGAACCAAAGCATGATCATTGACATGTAATCAAAAGCATGTACCAGCTAGAATAAGTAAGGCCGTTCAATCATATAACAGAAGCAGGCTCAAAAGTGTGATATGTGAATATGTATGATATGAAAACACACAAAAAGACTCAAGAAAAGAGTAAATAAGAAAGAAAAAAACTGACGCAAAATATCCTAGAAAGGATACACAACACCCAAATCCCCTCGTAAACGCTCAAAAGAAGACTGATCTAGGGGTTTGGTGAAAATA
The DNA here is from genome assembly GCA_019279435.1 of Zizania palustris. Taxonomy (NCBI): domain Eukaryota; kingdom Viridiplantae; phylum Streptophyta; class Magnoliopsida; order Poales; family Poaceae; genus Zizania; species Zizania palustris. The sequence continues at coordinate 34,325,681 of JAAALK010000079.1, read as the reverse complement.
TCAGCCAACTGATGATGGGTATCAACATGAACAAGGTCAATGACACCTTTCTCATATTGATCCCGCAAGAAGTGAAAGCGCACATCAATATGTTTGGTTTTTGAATGGAGACACGGGTTTTTCCCTACACTAATAGCACTCGTGCTGTCGCAAAACAATGGAACCCTGGTAGGAAAGAACAACCCAAAATCTCGAAGAGTGGAAATCATCCAAACCAATTGTGAGCAGCAGCTAGCAGCAGCTACGTACTCAGCCTCTGTGGTCGAAAGAGCAACTCCAGATTGCTTTCGAGAAGACCAAGATACAAGGGAAGAACCAAGAAACTGGCAAGTACCGGAAGTCGACTTGCGATCCAACCGGCACCCACCAAAGTCGGCATCCGAAAAGCCAGATAGATCAAGAGATGATGATGCTGAATAATAAAGACCAAGATCAGGCGCATAGGTAAGATACCTAAAGATACGCTTGACAGCTTGCCGATGAGACGCGTGTGGTGAAGACTGAAAACGCGCGCAAAGTCCTACGGCGAACTGAATGTCTGGTCTTGTTGCCGTTAAGTACAACAGTGAACCGATCATCCCTCGAAACTCCCTCTCATTGACCTTGACACTGCTCTCGTCCTTTTCCAGACCCCCAGAAGTGCCCATCGGGGTCATCTGCGGCTTCAATTCACCACCAAAGTCAAATTTCTTTAACATATCACGAGTGTACTTACCTTGGTGGATGAAGGTGCCGTCCTTGGTCTGCTTGATCTGGAGCCCTAAGAAGTACTTGAGCTCACCCATGAGGCTCATCTCAAACTCACTGTGCATCTGCTCGGAAAACTTGGACACAAGAGAATCAGTAGTACCGCCAAAAATAATATCGTCCACGTAAATCTGAGCAACTAAAAAATCTGAAGCATCTCTGAGCAAGAAAAGAGTTTTGTCCACAGAACCCATCACAAAGCCCTTTCCCAACAAAAATTGCTTCAACCGGTCATACCAAGCCCTGGGGGCTTGCTTCAACCCGTATAAAGCTTTGTGCAACTTAAAAACATGTCGAGGAAACTTAGGGTTCTCAAAACCGGGGGGTTGCCTAACATAAACCTCCTCTTCTATGTACCCGTTCAGAAAAGCACTCTTAACATCCATTTGAAAAAGCTTAAAACCCTTTGAAACAGCAAAAGCTAGAAGAATACGAATGGACTCAAGACGGGCAACAGGAGCGAAGGTTTCTTCAAAGTCAATACCTTCCTTCTGGCAATAACCCTGGGCAACTAGTCGAGCCTTGTTGCGCACCACAACCCCATCTTCACCTTGTTTGTTCTTGAACACCCACTTGGTGCCTATGGGGTTGCATCCTGGTGGCGGCTCAACTAGTGTCCAAACCCGATTACGGACAAAATTCTCAAGCTCTTCTTGCATAGCGTTAATCCAATTAGAATCATAAAGAGCATGAGAAACGTCTCTGGGCTCAAAAGATGCAACAAACGCAGATTCAGCAAACACAGCGAGAGAGGCAGAAGAACGCAAAGTCCTCTCAGTCAAATCACCTATGATGAGCTCTGAGGGATGGTCACGCTGAACTGCTCGGGTTCCCTGGTGATCTGAGGTCACCTCACCGGAGTCAGCAGCTGGCACCTCTGGACCCGACTGAGGGGGCTCGATCGATGTGGAAGAAGTGATCAGAGGTCCGCCCTCATCCTCAGTCGAAGTCTCAGAAGGTGTGGGCTCTGCGGGGGATGCAGAAGGCCCACCCTCAACAGCAGCTGGAGTATCCTCATCTTCCTCGAAGATGGACTCTCCGAGCTCATCATCACCAGAAAGCTCAAAAGAAGGAGTCAACGAAGGCAAGGACTCATCAAAAGAAACCTCACAAGTCTCGACAAGCAGCTGGGATTCAAGGTTCCAAACACGGAAGCCTCAAGAATGCAATGCATAACCAAGAAAAACACCATCCCAGCAACGAGACTCAAACTTGTCCAAATGCCCTCCCTTCTTGAGCACAAAGCACTTGCAGCCAAATGCTCGCAAGTGGCTCACCTTGGGCTGTCTGCCAAACCGCAACTCATATGATGTCTTACCAAGGTAAGCTCTAAGAAAAATGCGGTTGGCCAGATAGCAAGCCGTGTTCATGGCTTCAGCCCAAAAACGCCTAGGAGTCCTGTGCTCATCGAGCATCGTCCTGGCCATCTCAACTAGCGTGCGGTTCTTTCGTTCCACAACGCCGTTCTGTGGGGGAGTGTAAGGAGAAGAAAACAGATGGTCCAGACCCTGATCACTACAGAAGCTGACGAACTGAGAGTTCTTGAACTCAGAGCCGTTGTCGGAGCGAATTGCTCGCATCCGACCATTGTTCTCATTTTTCAGCTTCAAAATCAGGTCATGAACAAATTGAAAATTTCATCCTTAGACTCCAAAAAGAAGACCCACGAAAATCGAGAAAAGTCGTCAACAATTACAAGTGCATACCACTTCCCACCGACTGAGCGTACCCGAGCTAGACCTACAGTGTCCAAGTGTAAAAGCTCGCCTGGATACGAAGTCATCACCTGAGACACAGGTGCGTGAGAAGCGGCAACCATTTTCCCATGACGACAGGGATGACAAACTAGATCCTTCTCCATTTTAAGCTTGGGCAATCCTCGGATGAGATCCATAGAGCTTAACCTGACTAGCAGACCAAACTCAAATGACCTAACCTCCTATGCCACTTCCAGAGCTCAGAAGAAGATCCAGCAATCAAACAACGAGAAGGGCCAAAAGAACTAGAGAAGTCAATTCGAAAAACTTTACCGAAGGGTAAAATCTGACAAACCAAAGACCCTCTAGAATCAACCACAGAAGAATTGCCCTTCTTAAAACGCACTTCCAAACCATCCTCAAGAAGTTGCGAAACAGAGATTAAATTAAAGTTCAAATTTTTAACCAAAGCAACATTCTTTAAAGAGAAATGATCTGAAATGCTAATTGAGCCTATGCCACTTACTTTCCCTTGACCGCTGTTCCCGAATGTGATGTACTCTTTGGAGCTTGGGGGAGTGAGACTGGAGAACCATCTGCGATGTCCCGTTATGTGGCGAGAGCATCCCGAGTCCATGATCCAAACATCCTCCAGTCCTCGGTCCTGCACAATCAGTGTCTGTAAGTGGGAGCAAATGATCCGGCACCAGGTTTAGCAAAAGAGCTAAACCAGTGTCGAGCCATCTGCTCAAAAGATGGAAAGCGAAAACCATCAAAAAAGTTCGGACCAAAACGCGGCTTAAAGCGCGGTCCTCGGTTCTGCCTAACCCTGCGGCCACGAGGTCCAGAACCGTAGCCAACACGGTCTAAAACTCTGCCTGAACGGACACCACCAATTGGAGCACGGGCAAGAAAGCCGTCTCCTCTGCCACCACCTACACGACGCGGCCTGGCCTCCAGCCTCTCTCCACGCCGAGGAACACACAGTCTACCACCCTGCTGGTAGAACTGCTCCTGATCACTACGAGCCCTCTCTGCTCTCTCAACCCTCTTCCTCCTGAAGCAAAACTCCGCAAGATGCCCGTCTCTCTGACAGTACTCACAATGATAGGTAGGCTTCTTGGGATGTGGTTGAGGTTTAGGATTCTTGGGCTTGGTAGTGTTTGGTGTGGTCTTCTTGGGCTGAGAGGGTCCAGGAAGAGAGTCAAGAGAAGTGTGGAGATTTTTGGGCTTTGGAACCCAGATAGGTTTCTTGGGTGGAGCTTTAGGTGGTTCATGGATCACTCCATCCTTGGGCTGACAAGCCTGGGAAGACTCAGTGGAGTGAGTCTTGGGATACCTCTGCTCTGGAGTCATTTTACTCCACTCCACTGCCCAGCTAATGGCACTCTCAAAGTCAGCCTTGGTGTAGGTGTAACCTACCCCAAACCCATCCTGCCTCTTGAACTGTTGGATCATCATGCCAAGCTGTGGCTCTCTGGCACTGATCCAACTCAGAATAGAACGGAGGTAAAAATTCTCATTCTGTGAATCTGCTAGCTCCTCTCTCAAGGAAGCTAGAACCTCCACCTGAGACAAGCAGGTCTCACACTCACTCTCTACTTGGACAGACTTTTCGGCTTTAAGCTTAATCAGCTCCATTCTAAGAGACAGGCAGTTCTCACAGACAGTGGGTGGAACTGACAGTGTCTCAAGCTCTAGCCTAGTCTGGGCAAGCTCAGCTCTCACCCTCTCTAAATCATCCAAATGCTCATCGCCCTTGGATTTCAGCTCAGCTAAGGCAGCTAGATGAGACGGGCAATCAACACAGGGTGCGACGACAGTGGCTTGAGCATCTTTCAGCTCCAGCTGAGCGCTTTCAAGCTCAGTGGCCAAAGCGTCCCTCTCATCAACCCTTTCTGTGTACCTGGACTTCAGAGTCGACAGGTCACACAGAAGCACCTCACACTTCGGGCACTCACTGCTATCACCCAAGCAAGGGGAAGAAGATAGACTCTCAATTCTGCCGTTGGCCACGGCAAGCTCACTCTCTAACTCGTCTATCCTTTTCTTAGCCCCCCTAAGCAGTTTCTCCCGATACTTCAACTCCTGATGATTTCTCTCAAGTAAATCAACAATTTCACGCTCATAAGATGATACCTTGCTGTCGTCGTCGTCGGAGTCGTCGGAGGAGCTCTTTTCTTCTCTATCCCCAAGAGCCATTGAGCAAAAGCTCTTGCGGGATCTTCGGAGCTGACGTGAGTGGCTCTTCGGCTTGTCTCCGAAAGCCATGAAGCAGAGGCCCGCCGGATCGTCCTTGTCCTTCCCCTTCCTGATGGCGATCTCCTCATCGCTTGAGCTCGATGAAGAGGAAGAAGACGTGGACTGCTTGGAGTAGCTCTTCTCCATCTCGGCGAAGAAGGCCTTGTCGCGCTTCTTGTTCTCTCGCCGGTAGTCCTTCAGGGCCTTCTTGAAGAAACGAGTCTTCGGCTTGCCCTTGTTGAAGGAGGGGCTCTCATGCTTGCCGGAGTCGTGGAAGCTGCTGCCGGTGCCCTTCTTGTATCCACTGCGCTTGGGGCAGTCGGCGATGAAGTGTCCTGGATCACCACATTCAAAGCATCCATATTTTGTGCCGTGTCTTTTGAACATTCTTTTATCATAGACACGACGCACCCGGTTGTTAAAGAGACACAAATCATCATCTCCCAACAACTCAAGCTGGTCCTCAGTGATAGACATCAAAGAGAACTCAGCACAGCTCACAGCAGAGGGATCAACAGAAGGTGTAGCAAGGGCCAGGGATTTTGATCCAGAGCCAGTGAGATTTGATCTCAACTGGATATCTACCTCAGTGGCCTTCAGCTTGCTAAACAACTCAGAAATGGTCAAGGTATCATAAGAAGTACCCTCAACGATAGAGGATACCTTGATCTCCCAGATCTTTGGGTCCAAGGTATGAAGAACCTTGAGCGCCTGCTCATGATCTGAGACTAACTGAGCACCCTCAGCCTTGTTGTCCCGAAGCTTGTTAATGATCGATTGAAAGCGACCAAACAAAGCCTCAACAGATTCACCCGTCTTCTGTGTGAAGTTCTCGTACTCACGCCGGTAGGTCTGATAGAGCCGAGCCTTGACCTGTGCTGTTCCCTCATGGTGTGCCTTGAGGGTAGCCCAGATCTCTCTCGCAGTGGAGAGATGACTCACACTCTCAAACTCAGTGGGACCTAAACCAGAAAACAAAATGTTCACAGCCTTACTGTTGCTCAGATGCTGAGCAATGATACCAGCAGTACCATGCTCAGCGACTGGCAAAATGACAAATGTGGTGTGAACGCAAATGTCCCATATGTCCGAACCCTGGCTCATGAGATAGGCTCGCATGCGAGTCTTCCAATAATTATAGCCATAGGCTTCCAAGGACGGGACCTTGCCGGGAGACGTAATGGTCACTACTGGGGTTTAGAACCGGTTAAGGTATGGAAAAACCCTAACCTCGCTCTGATACCACTTGTAGGACCGAAAGTAGCGACCAGAGGGGGGGTGAATGGGTGCCTTAAAAATTCTTTCGAATCAATGGCCTGCTCCCAATACCCTACACACCTCAACAGTCTACGCAGCAGAAAATAAACAGAAGGCCTAAGTCTAAAGGTTCCTAACCTAGAAGCAACTGATGATAAACAGTGTAAAACTAAGGTAGTGCAACTAGGAAGATAAACATGGTGAGCAGGCCTAAAACTTCTCAATGAAATAATCTAAGTATGTGTAAGAAGAAAAGAGAAGTTACTGCCCAAATTTGTCTCCTGTTTGGAACTTGGCGAAGCCCCCTTCGCTCGTCGAGGTCTGCTTCGGAGGTTGGTGACGGAGCCTGTCCGAGAAGCCGAAGGTGTCACGGTCTAGCCTAGTTCGAAGTGACAAGTAGCGAAGTGTACTTCGGAGCGAAGTATGACAATGCCGGAGCCTGGTTCGAAGTATGTACTTCGAAGTCAAGGCTTCGAACACAGCTTCGAACCGAATGCTTCGAAGCAAAGTGACAGAGTCGGAGCCTGCTTCGAAGTATGCACTTCGAAGACAAACTTCGAACACAACTTTGAACCGAAAGCTTCGAACACCACCCACAAAAGGACAACCTTCGGACACAGAAGCGAAGCCTGTCACACGACAGAAAAACAAGTCCGAAGCCAATGCTCTACCTTCGAAAAGAGCAAGCTCCGAAAAGAGAGACGAAGGGTGACATGCTATACAGAAGTCAGTGCGAGGCCTAGCGGAGCTACAAGCCTCGAACCCAACTTCAAAACTTGTCGAAGTATGGACTCCGAACAGATAGGGCCGAAGCCCCTTCGCACTATTGTTCGAAGTATGCGATGCTGACGATCAGAAAAATGCTTCGAAGCTTAGTAACACAGAACGCAAATCAAATACCGAAGATCGAACGAAGCCTTCGAAAGAGATAAATCGAAGCCTACCCCGCGAAACCGAGGGGCTTCGAACAGAGAGTAGCTTTGCTCGAAACACAGCCAAAAAGGTGACAGACCCTGTCAGCCTCGATCGAAAAGGCTGTGCAGTAGAAGGTGAAAAGCTGCACAGACTACTGTAGCTACAGGAAAGTAGTACTACTTGCAACAGCAAGAACTAGTACTCAGTTTGTGAAGAACAGAACCAACAGAAGAAGCTTCTCCTCACGAAATAAATTCAGCAGCCCGTAGAAGAAGCAATAACTCCCCAAACCAAACAAGTGCAACAGATAAAATCAGCAGGGACCAAGGCTTTAATGCATCCAAGAGATTAGAGCAAATACCATGGAAAAACAGGAAGGAGCAGAGCCTGGCGGCGCACACAGGAGAGAGAAAACGAGAGACAAAATGACCCAAAGAGTGGATTTGATTTCAGCACAAAGGGGTAGTCAAAACCCTAGGGATTGGGGTCCTATTTATAGGCAGCCCAACACTAGGAATATTCTACCAGCCCCTTAGGGTTTTTACAGACTCAAAATAAAGGAAAAGACTCTATTGCCCTTAGGAATTTTTACAGACACGACTGACTGACTGTGGGCCTAGAGTTACAGATGACTTATCCGGAAGCTAAGTTTTCGTAGCGACTACGGCTTCTCTTCTGGACAGTCGGATACAGAATCAACGGTTGTCAGTTTTATGCCGAAACTGACAAAGCCTCCACCAGCTTTGCACCAGGTACCCGGATTGGGCTGGCCCGACTCCGCAGCTCTCTCAGCCCGGCAATCGCTCACCGCCCGTGTACCTGAGTCAACCCTGGTCAACAGCCCAGTGGGTCTTCTACTGCTTCTGGCCCATGCACCCGGATTGGGCCAGCCCGACTTCGCAGCCTCCTCTGCCCGACAGTCGCTCGCTGTCCGTGTACCTGAGTCACACGCGGCCCATAAAATAGCAGATCTCCTCTCTTCTTCAGTCCTCTTTGACTATCGTTGACAATGACTCATCACTTCTGGAGCCATGAGGCCCACGCTATTCAGCATGGCTCCTCACTTACGCGTTGATTGAGTACGATTTGGCCTACGAACCCCTGAGAGCGATGAAAGGCCAAATCGTAGCCAACTTTATAGTTGATCACCACGTAGATGTCAGCTGGAGTGACACTATTGCTCTAGTTGAAGTGGTGTCGTGGAAACTTTATTTTGATGGTTCGGCTTGCAAGAGTGGCCAAGGTATTGGAGTGGTTCTCATATAACCTAATGGAATGCACTTTGAAACTTCGGCCCGACTGGAATTTTCTTCCACTAATAACCAAGCCGAATACGAAGCTTTATTGCTAGGTCTTGAATTACTAGAATCTGTGGGTGCTAGACATGTTCACGCATATAGTGATTCTTTGTTAGTAGTGCAACAAGTAGCTAAGAGTGCTCAATGTTTTAACGGCTTGCTGAATAGTTACATGGATAAATGTCTAGACATAGTTGCCACTTTCGATGACTTCAAAATCTCTCACGTGTCAAGAGAAGCCAATTTAGTCGCAAATGATTTGACTCAGCAAGCATCTGGTTACCAAGTAAGGAGAGGGAAATTTTCTGTATTGGAGAAGCCGATGCTTGGTCTCACTACCGAAGCCAGTAACGGTGGGCAGGCGCACCCTCCAGGTTGAACCCCTCTAGCCGCCGAAGGCCGCTGCGTGCCAAGGTCCCAGGACTGGAGTACTCTGCCAACCATGAGACCTGGCACACCAGAGTCTGTAGGATGAAGCCTCCCGCATGGAGAAGGCTCCCCAAAGTCCGAACCCTCCGGAGGGCTTCAGCCCAATACACTCCGAACGGCCACCTCGGCCAGGCTTCGACAGGAGCTAGAATGGCTCGGGGGGCACCCCAAAGTCAGTAATTTAGAAATCTTTTCAGAAGGTGGGCCAGCGAGACCCTCTAAAACCTATAAGGGTGATTGGAGAATCCCAATCGTCCAGTATTTGAGAGACCCTAGCCAAAGGGTTGATCGAAAGGTTCGGCGACAAACATTCAAATTTGTGTTGATAGACGACACATTGTACCGCCGAACCATCGATGGAGTACTATTGAAGTGTTTAGACCACGAACAATCCCAGGTAGCTACGGGAGAAGTCCATGAAGGGCTTTGCGGCACTCATCAGTCGGCCCAAAAAATGAGTTGGATGCTCAAAAGAGCGGGTTTTTATTGGCCGACTATGACTAAGGATTGTTTCAAGTACTATAAAGGGTGTGAAGCATGTCAGAAGTTTGGCAACATTTAGTTAGCTCCTGCCTCATTACTCAATCCTATTTTCAAGCCATGGCCGTTTCGAGGTTGGGGTTTACACTTCATCGGCCAAATTCACCCTCCTTCCTCAAAATGGCATCGGTTCGTGTTGATGGCGATGAATTACTTCACTAAATGGACCGAGGCCGTACCTCTCAAGAACATGACTCACAATGAGGTACGTGATTTTATCTTGAAGCACATCATACATAGATTCGGCGTTCCTCAAACTCTTACTACGGATCAAGGTAGTTCATTTGTTTCTAGAGAAATAAGGGACTTCGCCGAATATTGTGGTATTAAGTTGATAAACTCTTCACCTTACTATGATCAGGCCAATGGTCAGGCTGAGTCTAGTAATAAAACCGTAATTAAGCTCATTAAGAAGAAAATTCAAGAGTTTCCTAAAAGGTGGCATGAAGTGCTTTCCGAGGCGCTATGGGCTTGTAGGGTTGCAAAGCACGGTGCTACCAAGGTTAGTCCATATGAGTTGGTATATGGACAAGAGGTCGTTCTGCCTGTAGAGGTAGATCTTGGCTCCTTAAGAGTGTTAAATCAAGACGTTTTATCGATCAATGAGTATGAAGCTCTTTTGAAGGATAATCTGGAGGAAGTGACCGATAAGAGACTAAGGGCTTTAGAGGCCATAGAAGTAGACAAGAAGAGAGTAGCTAGAGCCTACAATAAGAAGGTCAAACCAAAATCGTTTCAAGTAGGGGATTTGGTGTGGAAGACGATTTTACCCTTAGGCACGAAGAGTCCCAGATTTGGTAAATGGTCACCTAGTTGGGAAGGTCCTTTTAAAATAGCCGAAATCGCTCCCGACAATGCATACGTGTTAGAATCTCTGCAAGGAGAGCGGTTTCGAAGAGCTTTGAATGGTAGGTATTTGAAAAGGTATTTCCCGAGTGTGTGGCAAACAACATAAAAGGCGTCGAAAAGCCGATATGGATGGCATCGTCTTCAGTTCGCTATGCTTTTAGTTCACTCAGTTCACTAAAATACAGGGGGCATGTGTTGATAGCAAAAAATGGCATTAATGGCTGAGGTTGTCAAAATATCAATTTTGGTGATTTGGGCCAAAAATACACATGTCCAGGGTCATGCCGAAGCCCTACAGGGCCGAAGGTCCATTGGGCTATGGGCTCCGAAAGCCTCTAACCAGCCCACGGCCTTAGGCTAGGAAGCCTTCGGAGGCCCATGCCACCGAAGCTTCGGCCCGAGGAGCAAGCTCCGACGGGCTTGGCCGAAGCCCACTTCGGTAGAGACAGAGTTGTATGCGATTCCGGCTGAGTTTTATCTCTATCCAAGCTGAAAAATAGCAAATTCAATCTGAAGTTTGGCCCCTATAAATAAAGAGGCGAGGCCATCTTAGAGAACCCCCCCAACACAAACCAAACCAAAGCCCTAGCTTTGATCATATTTACTTTACCTTTATTTTCCCTGTACCTCTTCGTGGGTTTGCCTAGAAGCCCTCTGCCGGCCACTTCGGAACAGTGGTATGCCTTGTTACTTTGCTTGTGAAGTATCTGTTAATCTACGTAATAGATTGTTATCGCCTTGTTACTTCACCTGTGAAGTATCCGCTAATTTGCATAACAGATTGCTACCTTCGCTACTAGTGCAACACTTAGCAGAATTCGGTCCTCAGGCCGAATTGGTACTTTGAACTCTCTTTGTTGTAGGTTCCCACGTTCAGAGCTACTTCGTCGGAGGTGTCCGGAGCTGAGAGATCGGTTTCAGAGGTCACCAGGACACCATTCGGTGAGACTGCAGGCTCCGACGACAGGCCTCGCTAGTACACTTCGTCGCAACAGGCTTTGCTACGATCGCACTCCGCACTGGATGAAGTTATGCCCGCACGTAGCCCTTGCGCTATCATTCTTTAATTTGTTGTATCAGAGATCTCACGCCGAACCCCGCTGTTCGGAGGTGATCATCGCGTCCAGATCCATTCGGAGTCCATCTTCGGCCGGATCAGTCCGAATGTCAAAGCACCCTTCGGCGGGATACTTCGCACCAGACGCCGAAGGTACACTTCGGTGATCCCTTCGCACCAGACTTCGAAGCAGACAGGCTCCGACCGGTTTTCTGATTTTATTCTGTTTAAAATATTTCTTTTGGCTAATTGGATTATTTTGTGTGATCTGATTGCCCGGCGACTCCACCCGGCTTATCACGACTAAGGGTAGTCGGAACGCGACATCGGTGCTGCATCACGCTTAGGCTTGTCCCTAAGTATCCACACAATTTTGGATCGTCGAACTGACCCAAGTGCGGGGGCACGTTTCCATGTCAACATCTGGATTCTTGTTGATCCACCACCTAACATTCATATCATTGACACAAAATGGATTTTCAAAAACAAATAGGGGAGGATTGGTCTATAGTGAGAAACAAGGCTAGACTTGTGGATGAGGGTTATACTCATGTCGAGGGGGTTGATTTTGGAGAAAATTTTGCTCCGGTAGCTCGACTTAAGGCCATTAGGATTTTACTTGCTTTTGCATCGTCTCGTGGTTTCAAGCTTTTTCAAATGGATGTAAAAAAGCTTTCCTTAATGGTTTCATGGGAGAAGATGTGTATGTCAAAGAACCCCCAGGCTTTCAACATCCCAAGTACCCCCATAGAGTCTTTAACCTTCACAAAGCTTTATATGGGCTCAAGCAAGATCCTAGGAACTTCTTGATTGAGCATGAGTACAAAATGGGCTCTGTTGATAAAACCTTGTTCACTCTTATGCATGGCAAAGATTTCTTATTTATTCAGATATATGATGATGACATAATTTTTGGTGGATCATCTCATACTCTTGTGGCCGAGTTTGCTAATTCTATGAGAAGATAATTTGAAATGTCGATGATGGGCGAGCAGACCATTTTTCCTGGTTTGCAAATCAAGCAAAGCAAACAAGGAACTTGTTGGGGGAAAATGCTTCACTTTCAGGACTTAGAGATTAACAGTTCAAAAGGACTTATCAGCTTCGGAGCTGATAAGTTCATGCTCGAAGGTGAAGGAGTCGTGAAGCCGAAGGGTTCTTAGATCCATAGTCCGAAGGAACCCTCCGCATGATATGAGGCTTCAGAGCCAAACGACAGGATTGATAAGATGTTTGGCTTATCTACTTGCTTTGGGCAGATTTTACCATTTTAACCCTGTTAAGGGTACCGAATAGTTTCCACTATGTCGTTTGTAATCAAGGGGTAAATAGGTCTTTTCCTTAGACATTTTTGCCTATAAATACCCCCCTCTTTACCCTGTAAAAGAGAAGAAGAGACTGAGCTATTCCAATACACCTATTCAGACTACTTAAGCTATTATCCATTCGGAGGCTTGAGATAGTTCTTAAACACGAACTCACTATTTGTCTGTTCTTGATCTCAGAGAACCTGTTAGCGTAATCTTTTGCGTCAACAGTTGGCGCCGTCCGTGGGGAACCTAGTTCTAGAAGCTAGTTCTCTACTGCTAACTGCACTTTGAAGAGCACTTACGGAGGGAGCCTCGGAGTCCCAGGATTCCGCACACCCTTCGGTAAGGGGCTTCCTAGTGCGGTTCGAAGGCCTTCCCTCGCCTTCCCAGATCAATCAAAGTCCTCGGTCTTCGGACCTCTTCGTTGCTAGATATGCCTCCCAAGCGAAGCCAAGCCTCGGGTCCTCTCTGAAGGTCCCCTCGGACCAACGGAGCCGGACCCTCAGCTGTTCCAATGGTCCCCGAGGGTGTCACTGGGCGTCGAGTGCCCAGAGGTCCTCGGGCTCCTCCTACGGTGCTCCAAACTGATTATCTCAGTTCCCAAGACCCGGAGCTACCCTCCGGTGAAGACAAAGACCTTCCTGAGGCCGAAGCTACTCAGATAGCGCGGCTTTAGGAGGAAGTGGCTAGATGGAGGCAAGAGGCCACTGATCGCCTCCGCTCCCAGGCCTCCACCGAGACTCCAGAAGAGCCCCAAGACGTTGGTGCTCGCAACCTTCCCGAAGTTGGTCAAGTCCCGGAGGAGGCTGAAAACGCATCTTTCGACGATGAGTCTCCGCTACATTCGGACTTGCAAAGGGTGCCTTTTGATCCCAGATTCAAGGCATCGAAGTTGCACAAGTACTCCGGCAGGTCAGACCCCGGAGAGTTCGCGCGCTCGTACGCCCTGGCGATAGAAGCAAGCGGAGGGGTGCGCAACACTATGGCAAAGTGCTTCCCCCTCGCTCTCGAAGGTGTAGCGCTCCGGTGGTTCTGGTCCCTGAAGCCAGGATCGATCAGATCGTGGGAGCAGTTGAAGAGGAAGTTCGTAAGCAACTTCCAGGGTACCTTTGTGGCTCCAATGTCGACAGGGAGCTTGTTCCAGGTGAAGCAGCGAGAGGAAGAAACACTTCAGGAATACTTCACGTGATTTGCCCACACCAAGTCGCAGATCAAGGGCCTGTCTACCTCCTCGGCCCGCAAAGGGGTGCTGAACCCCGATCTCCTCAGCAAACTCCATCGGAAGCCTGTGTCATCCGTTGCAGAGCTGATGGCATACTTCGAGCAGTATGCAAAGGCAGAGGAGGGCTGCCTTCGACGGGCCGTAGCACTCGCACCTGCCCTCCGAGAAGTGAAGACGGTGCCCGGAGCCTCAGCTTCTCTACAACCCCCTCAAGACAATCGCTTCGGCGATCACAGGTGAGGAAAGAAACATTTCCGATCGGAGGTGTTGAGCATCGCACCCTCCGTTCCGAAGGCACCTGCCAGTTATCAGCAGGCGCAAGGCTTCAAGGCTGGAGCGCCGAAGACTCAAGAAAGAGTACCTGGCAGGCGCCAGAGTTTTTTCTGCTGCGTGCATGGTGACAATAGAAGCCATGACACGAAGGACTACAAGTCGGTGTTTACCCTTCGGGGTGAATACCTAGGACAAAGTACCGGGCGGGGTACTTCAGATCGAATCCCACCAGTGGCACGGTCGGAGCCTGTGCAAATTGTGGCCCGAGCCGGTGTCCCTGAAGCCCCCATGCGATTGCTGGTGGCCAACATTATGCCACCACCGAAGCAGGAAGACCCCCAAGACCGTGGCAAGTGAGTGGTCCTACCCATCTCCGGAGAGGGACCCTCGGTAACATGTCCAAGAGGCAGTGGCGTGAATACATTCGCGAAGTAGGGCACATTGGGACTTTGAGTTCCGCGGAAGGAATGCTAGAATGGTCTCATGTGCCCATTTCTTTTACTGCTAGTGATGCCGCGGGGGTGAAGTTCCCCCATGCTGACCCCTTGGTCATTTCCGCAGATATAGCAGGGGTGGAAGTCCGAAGGATCCCGGTGGACGGCGGGAGCTCCGCAGACATACTTTTTGTCTAGGCCTTCGATCAAATGTGCATACCCCGGAAGCATCTACTTCCAGTGGCCCGACCACTTCAAGGCTTCGCAGGTCCGCCTCTCGATGCCCTCGGCCAAATAGGCCTCGAGGTTGCTTTCGGAGAGGGGCCTTTGGCCAGGGTGGAGGAGGTTATCTTCGATGTCGTCGACGCCCCCTATGCTTACAACGCAATCTTCGGGCGAGGGATGCTGAACCAATTTGGAGCTATAGCGCATCACAACTATCTCTGTCTTAAAATGCCCACACAAGGTGGAGTTCTTACTATTTCAAGAGACCAGGCTATAGCCCGAAGGATGGAGTATGGTCACGGCCAGCCGTTGGACCCCCGACAAGTGCACAATGTGACGGACCATGCAGAAGAGGTTCTGGAGGCTTCGAACTCTTCGAAGGGGCTCTCCCTTAAACCAAGCCCAGAAGGTGATGTCGTGACGAAGATAATTTCGAAGGATGGCAAAGAATACCCAATATAGTTCGGCAAGGGGCTATCCCCAGAGATAGCTACCTCGTTGGAAGAAGTCGTCAAGCAAAATTTGGACGTCTTTGCCTGGACTAACGAAGACATCACCGGGGTTGATCGGAGTGTCATCGAGCACAACTTGCTCGTCAACCCAAGGGCTAGGCCGGTGTGCCAGGGGCTCCGTAAGCTGTCTGCGGAAAGGGCAGGCCTCGTAAAGATCGAAGTAGAAAAATTGTTGAAGGATGGCATCATCAGGGAGGTAGCCCATACCGAGTG
Organism: Zizania palustris; assembly: GCA_019279435.1. Lineage (NCBI taxonomy): Eukaryota > Viridiplantae > Streptophyta > Magnoliopsida > Poales > Poaceae > Zizania > Zizania palustris. Next base: position 34,310,462 of record JAAALK010000079.1, on the reverse strand, counting down.
GTTGGCGAACCCTGTTTTTGTAAGGAAGAAGGACTCGAACAAGTGGCGCATGTGTATTGACTTTACTTCATTAAATAAAGCATGCCCACGAGACCCCTACCCGATGCCCCGAATAGACCAGCTGGTGGATTCCACAGCCGGCTCCGAATTGCTACGCTTCCTCGATGCTTACTCCGGGTATCATCAAGTCTGGCTAAAGCGTGAAGACGAAGCCAAGACAAGTTTCATAACTCCTTCCAGGGTATTTTGTTATGTAAGAATGCCTTTTGGCTTGCGGAATGCCAGAGCCACATTTTCACGTTTAATAGCTAAGGCTCTAGGTCACCAAATAGGGCAAAATGTCGAAGCCTATATGGATAACATTATAATCAAAAGTGCTCAAAAGCACCAGCATAGTCTAGACCTAGCTGAAACGTTTGAGAGCCTCCAAGCATGTGGAGTACGCCTCAACCCTAAAAAATGTATATTCAGAGCGCAAGCAGGAAACCTGCTAGGGTACTTAGTCTCGAACAGGGGAATCGAAGCTAGCCCGACGTAGATAAGTGCACTGCAAAGAATGGCTCCACCAGGGAATTTGAAGCAAGTCTAGAAGCTAGCAGGAAGGCTTGCAGCTCTTAGTAGATTCCTGGCCAGGTCAGCAGAACGAAGCCTCCCAATTTTCAAAGCCCTAAAGGGGTCCGAAAGCTTCAATTGGACACTGGAGTGCCAGAAGAGCTTCGATGATATCAAAGCATACCTCGGAAGCCTCTCAACGCTTACTGTGCCCCTCCCGGAGGAAACACTCCTCCTCTATCTTGTAGCCACAGGCTCCGCAGTAAGTGCAGTACTGGTTAGGGAAGTTGAGCTTAAGGGAAAGCTGGTACAGAACCTAGTTTATTTTGTTTCAGAAGCTTTGTCCGAAGCTAAGATAAGATACTCCGATCTTGAGAAATTTGCTTATGCCCTGGTAATGGCCTCGCGGAAGCTAAGGCATTACTTTCTGGCGCATAACTTGATTGTTCCTACATCGTACCCTCTTGGTGATATGCTCCAAAGCAAAGATTCTACGGGGAGGATCGGTAAATGGGCTGTCGAGCTAGCCCCCTTCGGAATTTCCTTCACAGCAAGAACAACTATCAAATCCCAAATCATAGCTGACTTCATAGCAGAATGGACTCCATCTGCAGTTTGGACTCCAGAGGAGCCCTCCAAAGGTTTATGGACAATATTTTCTGATGGAGCTTATCAGGCATCTGGCGCCGGAGCTGGAGCAGTCATCATATCACCGTCAGGGCAAAAGGCCATGTATTCTGCGAGGCTCAACTTTAAGACCACCAATAATATCGCAGAATACGAAGGGGTCCTGCTTGGCCTCCGAAAGGCAAAGGCACTTGGAGCAGCAAGGATAATAATTAAAACAGATTCCCATGTCGTCGCAGGGCATGTCGATAAAAGATTTCAAGCAAAGAACCCACATCTAGCGAAGCACCTGGTGGAAATCCGCAAGACTGAAGAAGCATTCAAAGGATTTTCTGTTCGAAGTATCCCTCGAGCAGATAATCAACTTGCAGACATTCTGGCAAAGGCTGCAGCCGGAGCATTGGACCTACTGGAGGGTGCTTTTTATGAAGAACTAGTCAAGCCTACTATCAATCAATTACCCTCCGCAGAAGTCCTTTGCATTCCAGCTACAGATTGGCGGGCTCCGATAATGGATATCTTGCAAGGTAGTACAGACTCTTCAGAAGGTCCGGATTTCCGAAGGTTACAGGCAAGGGCTAGAAATTATAAGCTTGTCAGTGGAATGTTGTACAAAACCAGAGTGTGTTCTCCTCTACTCCGGTGCATCTCCCAACCTGAAGGCCAAGATATACTTTGGGAAATTCACGAAGGTTTATGTGGAAGCCACTTAGCCCCTCGTTCTCTAGCAGGCAAAACACTTCGGCATGGGCTTTACTGGCCGATAATTGTAAGAGATGCGGAGGAGTTGGTCCGAACCTGCCAAGGATGCCAATGGATGGGAAGACGAAGCCATCGTCCGCCAGTTCTACTTCAAGTCATTGCCCCGGTGTGGCCAATGGCTCGGTGGGGAATGGACCTCATAGGCCCTTTTCCAATGGCCAAAGGCAGCTTGAAGTTTGCAGTGGTAGCAATCGAATATTTTTCAAAGTGGGTCGAAGCAGAACCATTGACTGCTATTACTTCAAGGAATGTGCAAAAGTTTTTCTAGCAAAATATTATATGCAGGTTCGGAGTGCCTAGGGAGCTAACCGTGGATAGTGGAACCCAGTTCGAAGCTGACACATTCAAAGAATTTTGTGAAGAACTGGGCATTAAGTTATGCTTCGCAGCAATGCGCCATCCACAGTGTAACGGAGCTGTCGAGCGAGCCAACGGGAACATTCTCTCCGGTCTGAATCGACGAATTGTCGGGTTGGCCAAGGGGCTATGGGTCGAGGACCTTCCCAAGATCTTGTGGTCCATTCGAACCATTCAAGCCAGGTCCACAGGCTTTACCCCATTTAGACTACTATTCGGAGATGAGGCCATGACTCCTATGGAGCTCAGGGGTGGATCCCTTCGTGTAGTGCAGCCCGGAGATGAAGATGAAAGAAACACTTCGCTGGACTTGTCAGAAGAAACAAGGCTTCGAGCTGTCGCCAATCTGACGAAGTACCAAGGCCAAACAAAAACATGGTATGACCCGAAGATAAAGCTGAACGAGCTTAGACCAGGTCATTTAGTTTTGCGAAGTGTAATAGCCCCGGGGAAGCTAGGAAATAAATGGGAAGGACCATATATTATCCTATGTTCAGGGCGCCCCAGATCGTTTAAATTAGCTAATTTAGAAGGGGAAGAATTGAAACATGCATGGCATGTGGAGCACCTTAAGCGTTACTGCGCATACGGGCTCCTTGTAATCACTTGTAAAAATTCCTTTTCTAAATAAAGTGGAGGGTCGAATTTTGTTTGCTCTTCGAATATCCCTTACTCCTGATGGACGCATCAGGAGGATAGAGATGCTTGCAGAGTCAAGCATCTTTCCCAAGACCCGGGCAACAGCCTGCGAACCATGGGTTCAAGGGCTTCGCTGCCAGCCTACGGATTCCAGGCTCCAGCTTGTTAGGATCTGTAGAAGAGTCTAAGGACTTTAAAAAAACAGATTTCCGGCCTCCGGGTTCGAAGTATCTGTAAAAGAGCCGAAGGTGGCCAGCCTACGGATTCCAGGCTCTGGCTTGTTAGGATCTGTAGAAGAGTCTAAGGACTTTAAAAGAACAGATTTCTGGCCTCCGGGTTCGAAGTATCTGTAAAAGAGCCGAAGGTGGCCAGCCTACGGATTCCAGGCTCCAGCTTGTTAGGATCCGTAGAAGAGTCTAAGGACTTTAAAAGAACAGATTTCTGGCCTCCGGGTTCGAAGTATCTATAAAAGAGCCGAAGGTGGCCAGCCTACGGGTTCCAGGCTCCGGCTTGTTAGGATCCGTAGAAGAGTCCAAGGACTTTAAAGATAAATAGACTTCCGGCCTGCGGGTTCGAAGCATTTGTATAAGAGTCGAAGGTGACCAAGCAATAAGGTTTCAAGGCTCCGGCCAACGAGACACTTTTAAAGTCCTAAGCGACTAGTATACGAACCTATGTTCGAAGAACCCTACGAAAAGGTAAAATATGGTTATTAAGTATTGTGCGAAGCATCAAATTGTTGTGCACATCATTGTGACCGACGGACGTTTTTGCAACGTGTAAGGTCCCCCACCCACGAGGAGGGGTAGGAGGGTAAAGAACAAACAAGATGCTTCCGGTGCAATTCATATTAATTTATCATACTTTTACATTAAGAGAAGTTTTGGTCCAAGCCTAAGAAAAATCGGAGACCCTGTCGACCTCTAGAGCTACTTCTCCAGCTACCTTGTCCTTCGGAGCTCAAAACCACCAGGATTGTCCTTTTTGTTCGAATGCTTCTCTTCTTCTTCGAAGCTCGCAGTTTCTTCTACTCCTCTTGAAGCTTGGCCCAAGTCAGAAGTCTTTCGGAATTAGCCTCCGCAGGGTCTTCGGCCTGGTACTCCGAATCAGACCAATCCATATGTTCGGAGGATGAAGATGCCTTCTCTTTTTCCTCTTCCTTGATATAAGCTAAGACTTCTTGGCAAACCTCGAGGGTTACCTCCCCTTTATCTCCACGAGGAACAGAGAAGAGAGAGCGGCAGTAAGGCCTTAAGCTCTTGAGGCTTGCGCACTCCTTCCGGAGCGCTTCGTTAAAATCAAGTATTTCGATGTCAGGTTCCGAAGGGCATGATAGAACCTAAAAGAACAAAACACCCAAACAAGCTCTTCATTTATAAACTTTTCATTAATGCAAGGGGCTTTACAAGATTTCTTATGCATAATTGTCCTATGAGCTATACCTGCAGGTCGGTTGGTGGAGCAGGAGGTGTCTGAGCCGGCGAGGCTGGAAGTGGTGGCCTTGTCTGTGCTTGCTTCTGCCGACGGGCCTCGTCGATCCAAGCTTTAGCTGCATCCTTATGGTCCGTCTTCCAGGTTGACCAGAAAACTTCCCAGGCCGAGGCTACATTCGGCGAAGGATGCAACAAGTCCTCAGAGGCAAAGCTTCCAGGTGTCAAACCCCCGACCGGAGCGATAGGAATCTGAAGGGCTTCGAGGTGGCGGAAAACTCCAATTCCGGCGCACTGTCTGGAGATCTCTCAGTACCGGACACCAGAGCTCATCATCAGCGATGCCGCCACTTGGATCCTCTTCAGCTTCCAGTCGAGGGACTCGCTGGCCACAGTAGAAGACGAAGGGTACATGGTGCCAAAATATTCCAAGGTACCCTGAAGGGCATCCAAGGTACGTTCTGCTACATTGGCATTCTTCTTCTCTGCCGTCTCCAGCCCCGCAGTGGTAGCAGACACTTTGGCCATCTAGGACAGCAAGAAGCTCTTTTGGGCCATCGCTTGCTTAAGAGAGCCTTGGAGCTCTACCAGCTGGGTGCTCGAAGTAGCCGCCACCTGCCGGAGCTTCTCAACCTCTGCCCGGAGCACCAAGCACTCGGCTTCAACTTCTTGGGTAGAAGTCCGGAGTGAGTCGCTGTCCTGCCTTGCAAGTCGAAGGGCTTCATCGGCTTCGGCCCTAGCCCTCCGTTCTTCGAGGACTTCTTCCTCCAACCGAAGTGCTCTCTCTTCGGAGCCCTTAAGCGTGGCTTGGAGGGTGGTGACCTTCTGTTTGAGTCGATTGGTTTCGACTTCATTGGAAGTCACTGCCGCTCTAGCAAGGACAAATTGCTGCAAAAGGAACAAGTAAGTACCAGGTATTTGCATTTACTAATTGAAAATATTTGTGGTAGTTTTTATACCTGAAGGGCAGCCCTTTCGAGGGCCATGTTGAGCTCTGGGGCCCTGGCTTCGCTCAGAACAGAGACCATGTCGGAGTTGGCAATGTCTTGGCTTTTCTCCGCCAAAGGCTCCAGGAGCGCCCGGAGGCCCGTCCGTTGCTCCAGAAACGGAGCCAGCAGAGGAAGCCAAGACAAAGCTTGGCGATCATCTGCCGTGGCCTCTTCCTCCGAGTTGCTTATTGAAGGCTCGTTGGAAGAGGGTGTTGTCGTTGGGCCGGAGGGAGTCTGAGGCTTGACATGCTTTTGCCCCTCCCCGGCACGAAGATAGGCGGCTCGACTCCGGCGGAGGTAGGTCCTCCTTCGGTGGCTACCCCTTCGGCTAGAGCTGCGTCGGCAGGAATGGCCCCAGCCACCGGAGCCACGTCGGTGGAAACGGCCCCTGCCACCGGGCCGCGGTGTCTAGTGGAGTCGAAGTGTCCATCGGAACCACAACCCCAGAAGAAGCTGGAGCTTCGTGTGCCGCCGGGGCTTCATCGCCCTTCGATGTACCTACAGCATCAAGGTATTTGGTGAACATTTACAAGTAAAATTATGCAGGAATCGACCAAGGCAAAAGATTCGAAGGGTACCTTCGGACGCACCGTGAGGTAAAATTGTCGGGTCCTCCAAGACTTCGTACATCCGGAGAATCTCGTCGAGGTCGTCCCCCGAAGTCCTCTCAGGTGTGTTTGTCACTGGAGCCTCAACCTCTGCCGTGATCACTCTAGCTACGGGTGAGTTGGGGGCGATGGCATCCGGCTCCATGCTCAAGATAACAGGCGCGGGAGTATGTGCCGTGTCTACCTCCACAGCCTCTCGAGCAGAAGCTTCGGTTGGGACCCTTGCTGCGTCCTCATCGCCCTCCAGGAGGTAGTTCTCGAAGTGCTCCGCCAATCGGGTGTCAGAGCCCTTGCTCCCGGACTCCTCCGAAGCTGAGCTCTGAATGCCCAAGGACGAAGCAGACGAAGCTAGGGTCAGTTGAGGAGGGATCTTCACCACTTTCTTCTTATTGGTGGGGGTCTTGCCGACCTTTTTCGAGGGCTCGGCAGCGGCTTTCCCCTTCCGAGGGGCCGCTCCGGCTGGCTTAAAATCCGGCAGAGGAGGGGACACCATCCGGAGGTCTCCCCACACTCTGTTGGAGCGCTCCCAGCTCCCCACCAGCTCCAACCTCTTCTGCCTTTCAGCCACCGTAGGGGCTCCGAGGACCTGTTCGGTGGCCCGAGCTATCTGCTCCGGAGCTAACGCCAGTGGAGCCGCTGAAAAAAAGGTAACATATTATAAGTATGTTATTTTCATCATCTAACATATTATTGCAGGAGTCGAAGTCTTACCTAGATTTCGGAGCTCACCCTCCGAAGCTTGTTGAAACACTATCCGCCAGTTGGCCCCGAGGGGTGGAATCCGAAGAGCAATGAACTCTTCAGCAAGGTCGCGCATGCTCATGCGGCTGGCCACCGAAGTCAGTAGCCCTAGCCACATTGAGAGAAGGCTAGGGTTCGGAGTAACCTCCGCCTCCTTTCGGAACCAGATCTCCTGAAGGGGTGCAGCGAGAGGGGAGTCCTCTCCGACTTCGGTGTAGAACCACCGAAGGATCTAGTTGGTGTACCATCGGTCATTGATGGCCTTCGCTGGAAAGTGTTGGGCGTGCTCCCTCCATAGCTGGAAGTTGACACTGCCGAAGGCTATTATCACTTTAGTGTCCCCGGGGCCATCTTGTGGCTTTGGCTAGCAGATGGCTTCATGGGTGGTGGCGAAGACCTCTAATCGCCCCTCACACCCTTCGGCCCGAAGCGCCCATTCGAAGACAGCCAGGCGGGCGATGGCATTGGGAGACAACTGGGGCAGAGTGATGTGGAACATATCCAATACCTCTGTTAAGAAGTCGATGGCTAGAAGCCCTAGGCCTGCCTCGAAGAAGGCCTCGAAGACCACGAACTCTCCACTCCGTGGCCGCGGGGTTGATTCCGACCCGGGGACTCGAGTCCTCAATCTGGTCCCCACCTTCCCTTCCACGGCCTCTTCGATGGACTCTGCGGTGCTTGTGGATTGGCTGATGAGGAAGCTCTGGGAGATTTTCTTCTTGGATGGTGGGCGGAGCTCCTGGGGGTTCTTGGGCCAGGCGTAGCCCAGAGCTCCCACCATTGCCTCTACGGCCGAAGCCGCCCACGCTTGCCTCTGCGCCAGAGTGCCCACCGCCATCGGCACGGTATGGCTATTTCTCGCCATGGCTTGGTGGCTTAGGATGTTGTGAGTATTGGAGGGTGAAGAAAGTGAATGCGGATGCTAGGCACGGTAAAAAGTTTCGGGTAAATTCCAATCCCCTTTTTATAACCGTCCGCTAGTTGCTGTGCTTCGATTGCATTCACACTGCAGGTTCGGCTTCTGTCGCTGGCAGGTAGGCCCAGGGAGTGGAACAGTGTGTGTCCACCGTAAATTTCGACCGTTACCTTTTATAGAATGTAACTACTACATGCGTAGTAACAGTTATAATCAAACGGCTCTTCACGACGTTTGAGCTTCGTAACGTTTCTCTTTCCCACGTAGTGTTCACACGACGGTTGGGGGCTCGAAGCCATGGTCTGAATGCCTTGGATCAGAGATCCTCCGAAAAACTGTAATGTGTTTAATTTTCTCTATGTCTCAGAATATGAAAATGTTCCTTGCGTATACTGCCTTCCTTCTATACAGGTCAAATTCAGAGAGGCGTATTCGAGGGGCTACTATTGGGGGAAAATGCTTCACTTTCAGGACTTAGAGATTAGCAGTTCAAAAGGACTTATCAGCTTCAGAGCTGATAAGTTCATGCTCGAAGGCGAAGGAGTCGTGAAGCCGAAGGGTGCTTCGATCCATAGTCCGAAGGAACCCTCCGCACGATATGAGGCTTTGGAGCCAAACGACAGGATTGATAAGATGTTTGGCTTATCTACTTGCTTTGGGCAGATTTTACCATTTTAACCCTGTTCAGGGTACCAAATAGTTTCCACTATGTCGGTTGTAATCAAGGGGTAAATAGGTCTTTTCCTTAGACATTTTTGCCTATAAATACCCCCCTCTTTACCCTGTAATAAAGAAGAAGAGACTGAGCTATTCCAATACACCTATTCGGACTACTTAAGCTATTATCCATTCGGAGGCTTGAGATAGTTCTTAAACACGAACTCATTGTTTGTCTGTTCTTGATCTCAGAGAACCTGTTAGCGTAATCTTTTGCGCCAACAGAACCTTTGTACATCAGATAAAGTACACTAAAGACCTGCAAAAATGCTTTGACATGGCTGATGCAAAACCACTTGCTGCCCCAATGGGTACTTTAGTTGCGCTAGACCCAGATGAAGATGGAGAAGAAGTGGACTACAAGGAGTTTCGGAGTATGATCAGCTCTCTCCTCTACTTGACAGCTACAAGACCAGACATACACTTTGCAGTATGTCTGTGCGCTCGTTTTTAGGCTTCTCCAAGGGCTTCACATCGTCAAGCTGTCAAGCACATACTATGTATCTCAAGCATACACTTGAAATTGACATTTGGTATTCTGCATCATCTTCATCATGCTTGAGAGTTTTTTCGGATGCTGATTTTGCTAGTTGTCAAATTGATCGAAAAAGTACATCTGGTACTTGTCATTTTCTAGGTTCTTCTCTTGTGTGTTGGTCTTCTCGCAAATAGTCTAGCATTGCACAGTCTACAGCTGAGGCTGAATATGTAGTTGCCGCTAGTTGTTGTGCACAGATTTTGTCGATGGTTTCTACTTTGTGGGATTTTGGGTTGGATTTTAAGGGTGTTCCACTATTTTGTGATAACACCAGCGCGATTAGCTTAGCAAACAACCCGGTACATCATTCTAGGACCAAACACATTGATGTGCGTTATCATTTCTTAAGAGATTACAATGAGAAGGGTGATACTGATTTACGCTTTGTCGATACCCAAAACCATCTTGCAGATATTTTTACCAAGCCCCTCGATGCTCCACGCTTTGCATTTTTGAGAGGAGAGCTTGGCATTTTTCATCCCTATGGCATCTTGTGAGGGGGAGTTATGTAGCACTGCATGAACTTCTGTAATATGATTAATTGCTTTTACAAGTACATGCTTTATTATGTCTTTGGAATATTGTTTTTAATACTATTGATTACACTTGGCTTGAATACATCTAATATCTGCCTTGAGCATGGCTTTTTTTGTTAAAATTTGAAAATGATCACCGCTTAGTCTAGAATCTAGCATGAATGGGTTGAGTGCATTTGCTAATACGCAACTTGATCTTATCAAAAATATTGTGCTGAAAAAAAAAATGAAAATGATTGTTATTCATGCTGTGTTGTGATAAAATTGAAAATATCCAGGTGGGTTTGCATTGTCGCACTACTTTGTTCTAGACTGTTTACCATAGAACTTTGGTATGAACTGGGACATTGAAGTGTATACCAAGACCAATGCTTTAAGCTTCTGATGGTTTCAACCTAGGTTTAGCTTGGTCGGTTAGCGTAAGGTTAACATGCAAATAACCACTAGCACAAAAATGAAAAATAAAAAATAAAAAATAAAAAATAAAAAAAATCATGAAAAAGTTTTAATTCATTGCATATCAAGTTTGCTGAAGCTCCTTGTAGTGGGATATGCTTATCTGGTTAGTATTTGTTAGCTTTTGTATTTCTTGCTTTTCCATCTCTAGTATGCTAGTCTGAGGAGTGATGCTTTTATTTGCTAAAACATAAAAATGCTTGCTCATACTGTTGTTTAGACTGTATTAATCTGAGTTTATCATACAATACTTTTTGACAATATTCAAGGCAAATACTTGTTTTGTACTATAATTGGACTTAATCATATTCTAGAAAATTGCATTTACACTTCATCGTCACATCTCATGTTGCTATCTTGATGTCTGCATTTCCAAAGGGGGAGAATTCATAGATCTTGATCCTATTTTTGCTTGCTTATGAGTTTTCTTGCCGTTTTACCGACAACTTTTATCAAGTGTCATGTTTCTTTCTGCTCTTTTCTGAGTTTTCATGGTCACTTGTGTGTTGAACTTGCATTTTACTTCTTTTATCTTGGAGTTGTCAATGCACTCATCAAGGTGGAGATTGAGAAACCAAATGAGGCTTTCACTATGGTTTTATCTTGATGATGAGTGATTGACAAGATTGTTTGACTAATTTGGTTGGTTGTGTGAGTCATGGTACGAGTTGCATGGAGTTGTGCATTTTTCTTGTCTCGTGGGTGCAGGGTTGAGATGCTTGTCAACTGTCGATGGAAGGTGATCAGGGTCAGGTAGGGAGTCTGATGCCTGATGGTCGAGGATGCTAGAAGAAGTTAAAGGCGATCTCAGGCGTACGCATGGAGATGAGGCAAGACATGGACTAATTGATGATCGAGATGACGTGTTGATCAAGTTAGCGAAAGGGAACCCAGTGCAAGTGACAAGGTGACTCGAGGGATCGAGAGCGGGAGACTTGCTAGCAGTCGAGTTCACGGACTAGCAACACATGTCGAAGATCTGGGAGGCTTTGTCGGTTATGGTTGAAAACCGTCACATCAGAAAATGTTAACAAATTCCAATAAATAGGAGTGTATTTTTCTGTTTAGTAGTCTAGCTTTAGTGTAATCTTTTAGTATTTTGGAATTTTTAATTCTGAAAAATATTAAAAGAATATAGTCAATGATGTAATAAATTAGGAGTATACTTTTGTGTATTTTTCATAATTAATAATTCTGAAAATACATACTTTTGGGGAATACTATTGACATGAAAACGTGCCCCCACACTCGGGTCAGTTCAACGATCCAAAAGTGTGCGGATACTTATGGACAATCCTAAGCGTAACACAACACTGATGTCGCGTTCTGACTACCCTTAATAGTGGTAAGGGGGTGGAGTCACTAGGTAATCAGATCACACAGAAATAATCCAATTAGCCAAAATAAAATATATTGAACAGAATAAATCAGCAAGCCGAGCGAAGCCTAACTGATTCGAAGTATATAGTGCGAAGAGTATCGCCGAATGGTACCTTCGGTGTTCGAAGTAATCTGGTCGAAGGCTGGCTCCGAACAGATCTTGACGCGACAATCACCTCCGAACAGCGGGGTTCGGCGCGAAGTCTCTGACATGATAGAATGACTCAAAACGCAATGCACTGGCGTTTCTTCGTCTGGCGTGGGGTGTGAATGTAGCAAAGCCTATCTCGACGAAGCCTACTGCGGAGCGTGCTGGCGCTGAGGAGCCATGTTGAAGAACATGGGCCTCATGGCTCCAGATGTGATGAGTGATTGTCAACGGAAGTCAAAGAGGACATGAAGAGAAGAGAAGACCTGCTGTGTCTAGGCCGCTTGTGACTCAGGTACACGGGCAGCGAGCGACTGTCGGGCAGAGGGGACATGAAGTCGGGCTGGCCCAATCCGAGTACATGGGCTAGGAACAGCAGAGGATCCACTGGTCTGTTGACCGGGATTGACTCAGGTACACGGGCAGCGAGCGATTGCCAGGCTGAGGGAGCTGCGGAATCGGGCCAACCCAATCCGTGTACCCGGTGCGAAGACGGTGGACGCTTTGTCAGTTTCGGCGCAAAACTAACCGCTGATCTCGGATCTGACCGTTCTGAGGCGAAGTCGTAGCTGCTACGAAAGCTCCGCATCAGGACAAGTTATCTTTATTTAGGTTTTTACTATTTTTCCTTTAGGCCCACAGTCTGTCATTTGAGTCTTTAAAAAACCCTAAGGGCATTTCGGTCTTTTCCATTTTTATTTCAGCATCTGTAAAAACCCTAGGGGTATTTTTGCATTTTCCCATTTATTGGCCTGCCTATAAAAGGGCCCCAATACCTTAGGGTTAGGGTTACCCTTTTCAGAAATCACTTTACTAATTCCAAATATTGGGTCATCTTTTTCCTATGTGTCTAGCTTCTCCGCCGCCGGTATTTTTCCAAGCCACCACCGCCATCGTTTTTCTGCGTTTCACACTGTTCTTCGCTGTGGATTGCAGCGGCCAGCGCAGAGACAGCCAAGCTGCCGTGCGCGTTGTGCCAAGCTAGCTAGCATGGCTAGCGCAAGCTAGCATGCGCAGCTAGTTTGCACGCCTAGTGCAACAGCAGCTAGCCTGCCATTCATTTGCATCACGCAAGCGCGACGAGGAAACCGGAGAAAGGCTTCAGTTGGTTTTGCACGAGCACGGGTTCCAAAGCATGTTGCAGCCAACCAGACGTATTGATCAAGGCGCACACAAATTGGAGTACATCTACACTGTAGCAATGGGATTAGTACGAGTAAGCGTCCTATTCTTTTCATCTAGGACACCGGTCGTTTTTAGGCTAGATTATTTTAAGCACCTATGAACTGTTTTTGTTTCTACTGATTGTTTGTTGAGATGCATTGGGTGTTGGGAAAAGGCAATTGATTCGCAAGAATTTTTTTAGGGCGCCCATTCACCCCCCTCTGGTCGCTACTTTTGATCCTACAAGTGGTATCAGAGCCTGGTTAGGGTTTTTCCATACCTTAACTGGTTCTAAACCCAGGTAGTGATCATGACTTCTTCTGGAAAGGCCTAATCCTTGGAAGCTTTTGGCTATACTTATTGGAAGACTCGTATGCGAGCCTATTTCATGAGCCAGAGCTCGGACATTTGGGACATTTGTGATCACGCTACTTTCACCATATTTCCTGTTGCTGAGCGTACATCCCCCGATATAATCGCCCAGCATCAAAACAACAACAAAGCGGTGAACATTTTATTTTTTGGCTTAGGTCCCACTAAAATTGAGCGTGTGCACTTCTAGAGAGATCTGGGCTACCCTCCAGGCACACCATGAGGCGATAACCCAGGTCAAGGCTCGGCTCTATCAGACCTACCGGCGTGAATATGAAAATTTCACACAGAAGCCGGGTGAATCTGTTGAAGCCTTGTTTGGTTGTTTTCAATCGATCATCAACAAGCTTCGGGCAAACAAGGCTGAGAGAGTTCAGCTGGTCTCAGATCATGAGCAGGCGCTCAAGGTTCTCTATACCTTGGACCCTAAGATCTAGGAGATCAAGGTATCCTCTATCATTGAGAGCACCTCTTATGATACCTTGAAAATTTCAAAGTTGTTCAGCAAGCTCAAGCCATAGAGGTTGATATCCAGTTGAGATCAAATCTCACTAGCTCTCGATCAAAAACCCTAGCCCTTGCTACACCTTCTGCTGACTCCTCGTCTGTGAGCTGTGCTGGGTTCTCCTTGATGTCTATCACTGAGGACCAGCTTGAGTTGCTAGGAGATGATGATCTGTGTCTGTTTAACAACTGGGTGTGTCGTGTCTATGATAAGCGAATGTTCAAAAGACACGGAACAAAATCTGGATGCTTTGAGTGTGATGATCCAGGTCATTTCATCACCGACTGCCCCAAGCGCAATGGTCACAAGAAGGGTACCGGTGGTGGCTCCTATGACTCCGGCAAGCACGACTGCTCCTCCTTCACAAAGGACAAGCCCAAGACAAGATTCTTCCAAAAGGCCCTGAAGGACTACCGGCGTGAGAAAAAGAAGCGAGACAAGGCATTCTTCGCAGAGATGGAGAGAAGCTACTCCAAGCGGTCTTCGTATTATTCCTCTTCATCAAGCTCAAGCGATGAGGAGATCGTGATTAGGAAGGGGAAGGACAAGGATGATCCAGTGGGCCTCTGCTTCATGGCCTTCGGGGACACGCTGAAGAGCCACTCACATCACCGCCAAAGATCTCACAAGAGCTTCTGCTCAATGGCTCTTGGGGATAAGGAAGAGAAGGGCTCCCCCGACAACTCCGACGATGACGACGATGAAAAGGTATCCTCCTATGAACAAGAAGTCATTGATTTACTTGAAGAGAACCGTCAGGAGTTGAGGTATCGGGAGAAACTGCTTAGAGGGGCTAAGAAGAGGATAGATGAGCTTGAGAGTGAGCTTGCCATGGCCAATGGCAGGATTGAGAGTCTATCTTCTTCCCCTTGCTTGGGTGGTAGTAGTGAGTGCCCAAACTGTGAGGTGTTACTGTGAGACCTGATGACTCTGAAGTCCAGGTACACAGAGAGGGTAGATGAGATGGACGCTTTGGCCACTGAGCTTGAGAGCGCTCAACTGGAGCTGAAAGATGCTCATGCCACTGTCGTCGTGCCCTGTGTTGATTGCCCATCCCATCTAGCTAGTTTAGCTGAGCTGAAAGCCAAGGGTGATGAGCAGTTGGGTGAGTTGGAGAGAGTCAGAGCTGAGCTAGAGCAGACTAGGCTAGAGCTTGAGACATTTTCAGTTCCACCCACTGTTTGTGAGAACTGCTTGTCTCTTAGATTGGAGTTGATCAAGCTGAAAGCTGAGAAGTATGTCCAAGTCGATAGAGAGTGTGAGTCCTGCTTGTCTCAGGTGGAGGTACTAGCTTCCTTGAGAGAGGAGCTAGCTGATGTTCAGAATGAGAACTTTTACCTCCGTTAGATCCTAAGTTGGGTGAGTGCCAGAGAGCCACAGCTTGGCATGATGATCCGGCAGTTCAAAAGGCTGGATGGGTTTGGGGTTGGTTACACCTATACCAAGGCTGATTTTGAGAGTGCAATTAGCCAAGAAGTGGAGTGGAGTAAAATGACTCCTGATGTAGTGTTTCAAGAATAGCCTAAAGCTCCACCCAAGAAGCCCATCTGGGTTCCAAATTCCAAACATCTCCACACTTCTCTAGACTCTCTACCTGGACCCTCTCACACCAAAGAGTCTACACCCAACACCACCAAGCCCAAAAACCCCAAGCCTCAACGACATCCCAAGAAGCCCACCTATCACTATGAGTACTGTTAGAGAGACGGGCATCTTGAGGAGTTTTTCTTCAGGAGGAAGCGGGTTGAGAGAGCAGAGAGAGCTCATGGTGGGTAGGAGTAATTCTACCAGCGGGGTGGTACACTGAGAGTTCCTTGATGTGGGGAGAGGATAGAGGCCAGGCCGCGTCGTGTAGGTGGTGGTAGAGGAGACGACTTTCATGACCGTGCTCCGGAGGGTGGTGTTCGCTCTGGTAGAGCTCCAGGTCATTTTGGATATGGCTCTGGACCTCGTGGCCGAGACTTTAGGCAGAACCGAGAATCGTGCTTTGAGTTGTGCTTTGGTCCAGACTCTTATGATTCCTTCTACTTTCCTTCTTTCGAGCAGATGGCTTAACACTGGTTTAGCTCTTTTGCTAATCCTGGTGCCGGACCATTTGCTCCCACTTACGACCACTGACTGTGCAGGATTCAGGATGCTCTCGCCACATGACGGGACATCGCAGATGGTTCTCCAACCTCTCTCCCACGAGCTCCAAGGAATACATCACTTTCGGGAATAGTGGTCAAGGGAAGGTACACGACATTGGCTCAATTCGCATATCTGACCATTTCTCTTTGAAGAATGTTGCTTTAGTTGGAAACTTGAATTTCAATTTGATTTCTGTCTCGCAACTTCTTGAGGATGGTTTGGAGGTTCGATTTAAGAAGGGCATATCTTCTGTGGTTGATTCTAGAGGTTCTTTGGTTTGCTAGATCTTACCCTTCGGTAAAGTTTTTTGGATTGATTTCTCTAGTTCTTTTGGCCCTTCTCGCTATTTGATTGCTAGATCCTCCTCTGAGCTCTGGAAGTGGCATAGGAGGTTAGGCCATTTGAGTTTTGATCTGCTAGTCAGATTGAGCTCTATGGACCTCATCCGAGGATTGCCCAAGCTTAAGATGGAGAATGATCTAGTTTGACATCCCTGTCATCACGGAAAAATGGTTGCCGCTTCTCACGCACCTGTGACTCAGGTGATGACTTCGTATCCGGGAGAGCTATTACACATGGATACTGTTGGTCCATCTCAGGTGGGAAGTGGTACGCACTTGTGATAGTTGACGATTTTTCTCGATTCTCGTGGGTTTTCTTCTTGGAGTCTAAGGATGAGACTTTTTAGTTTGTTCATGACCTGATTTTGAAGCTGAAGAACGAGAACAAGGGTCGGATGCGAGCAATTCGCTCTGACAACAGCTCTATGTTTAAGATCTCTCAATTTGTTAGCTTATGTAGTGATCAGGGTCTTGATCATCAGTTTTCTTCTCCTTACACTCCCCCACAGAACGACATTATGGAACGAAAGAACTGCACACTAGTCGAGATGGCTAGGACGATGCTCGATGATCATAGGACTCCTAGGCGTTTTTGGGCTGAAGCCATGAACACTGCTTGCTATATGGCCAACCGCATTTTTCTTAGAGCTTACTTAGGTAAGACTTCATATGAGTTGCGGTTTGGCAGGCAGCCCAAGGTGAGCCACTTGCGAGCGTTTGGCTGCAAGTGCTTTGTGCTCAAGAAGGGAGGGCATTTGGACAAGTTTGAGTTTTGTTGCTGGGAAGGAGTCTTTCTTGGTTATGCTTTGCATTCTCGAGGCTTCCGTGTTTGGAACCTCGACTCCTAACAGCTTGTCAAGACTTGCGACGTTTCTTTTGATGAGTCCTTGCCTTCATTGACTCCTTTTGAGATTTCTGGAGATGATGAGCTTGGAGAGTCCATTTTCGAGGAAGATGATGACGCTCCAGCTGTTGATGAGGGTGGGCCTTCTGCACATCCTGTAGACCCCACACCTTCTAAGACTTCGACTGAGAACGAGGGTGGACCTCTGATCACTTCTTCCACTTCAATCGAGCCCCCTCAGTCGAGTCCAGAGGTGCCGGCTGCTGACTCCGGTGAGGTGACTTCAGATCACCTGGGATCCCGAGTAGTTCAGCATGATCACCCCTCAGAGCTCATCATCGGTGATCTTTCTGAGAGAACTTTGTGCTCTTCTGTTGACTCGCTTGCTTTGTTTGCTGAGTCTGCGTTTGTCACATCTTTTGATCCCAGAGACATTTCTCATGCTCTTTCTGATTTGAATTGGATTAATGCCATGCAAGAAGAGCTTGAGAATTTTGTCCGCAATCGGGTTTGGATACTGGTTGAGCTGCCACCCGGATGCAACCCCATAGGCACCAAGTGGGTGTTCAAAAACAAGCAAGGTGAAGATGGGGTTGTGGTGCGCAACAAAGCTCGACTAGTTGCCCAGGGATTTTGCCAGAAAGAGGGTATTGACTTTGAGGAGACTTTCGCCCCTGTTGCCCGCCTTGAGTCCATTTGTATTCTCTTAGCTTTTGCCGCTTCTAAGGGTTTTAAGCTTTTTCAAATGGATGTGAAGAGTGCCTTTCTGAAAGGGTACATAGAGGAGGAGGTCTATGTTAGGCAGCCCCCGATTTTGAGAACCCTAAAATTCCTCGACATGTTTTTAAGCTGCAAAAAGCTTTATACGGTCTGAAACAAGCCCCCAGGGCTTGGTATGACCGGTTGAAGCAGTTTTTGTTGGGGAAAGGCTTTGTGATGGGTTTTGTGGACAAAACTCTTTTCTTGCTCAGAGATGCCTCAGACTTCTTGAGTGCTCAGATTTACGTGGACGATATCATTTTTGGTGGTTCTACTGATGCGCTTGTGTCCAAGTTTTCTGAGCAGATGCACAGTGAGTTTGAGATGAGCCTCATGGGTGAGCTCAAGTATTTCCTACGGCTCTAGATCAAGCAGACCAAGGACGACATCTTCATCCACCAGAGTAAGTACACGCGGGACATGTTGAAGAAATTCGATTTTGGTGGAGAGCTGAAGCCTCAGATGACCCTAATGGGTACATCTGTGGGCCTGGACAAGGACGAGAGCGGCGTCAAGGTCAACGAGAGAGAGTATCAAGGGATGATCGGTTCGCTGCTGTACTTGACGGCGATGAGGCCAGATATTGAGTTTTCCGTGGGACTATGCGCGCGCTTTCAGTCTTCACCACGTGCGTCTCATCAGCAGGCTGTCAAGCGCATTTTTAGGTACCTTACCTATGCTCCCGATCTTGGTCTTTATTATTCAGCATCATCATCTCTTGATCTATCTGGCTTTTTGGACGCTAACTTTGGTGGGTGCCGATTGGATCGCAAGTCGACTTCCGGTACTTGCTAGTTTCTTGGTTCTTCTCTTGTCTCTTGGTTTTCTCTAAAGCAGTCTGGAGTTGCACTTTCTACCACAGAGGCTGAGTATGTAGCTGCTGCTCACAGTTGGTTTGGATGATTTCCACTTTGCGGGATTTTGGGTTATTCTTTCCTACCAGAGTTCCTTTGTTCTGTGATAGCACTAGCGCGATTAGTGTAGGGAAAAACCCATGTCTCCATTCAAAAACCAAACACATTGATGCGCGCTTTCACTTTCTGAGGGATCAATATGAGAAAGGTGTCATTGACCTTGTTCATGTTGATACTCATCATCACTTGGCTGAAATTTTCACCAAACCCCTAGACCAGTCTACTTTTGAGCGTTTGCGAGGGGATTTGGGAGTTGTGTATCCTTTTTAGGATATTTTGAGTAAGTTTTTCTTTCTTCTTTACTCTTTTCTTGAGTCTTTTTGTGTGTGTTCATATCAGGCATATTCACATATCACACTTTGAGCCTGCTTCTGTTATATGATTGATCTTCTTTACTTATTCTAGCCGGTACATGCTTTTGATTACTTGTCGATGATCATGTTTTGCTTCAGTTCACATGATATGTCTGATATCTGTCATATGCATGGCTTTTATGCTTTAAAATTGAAAAATTATCACCACTGCTTCTAGTAACTAGCATGTGTAGGCTGAGTGCTCTTCTATCTTTTACATGCCTGGTAGCTAGTTCCTCACTTAGATGCAGATATGCAACTTGGACATCTTTATGCTTTAACATGGAAAATGTGCTATAAAAATGATAAAAAACAGAAAAATGAAAAATCCATGCCTTTTTATGCATAAGTTGAAAAGATCCAGGTGGGTTTTCTTTGTCGCATTGCATTGTTCTAGACTGCTTACCATAGCATTTTGGTATGAACTAGGATAGTGTAATGCATGCCAAGACCAATGTCTTAAGCTTCTGATGATCTAGTTCTAGCCTAGGCTTGACTTGGTCGGTTAGCATAAGGTTTGACAAGCAAATAACCCCTAGAAAAAATGAAAAAGGAAAAGAAAAAGCTTGAAACTTAAAAAATAACAAGTTTGCTGAAGCACTTTGTTCTGGACAATGCTTATCTTGGTAGATATCAATTAGCTTTTGCATCTCATGCTATACCTTGCTAGTCGACTAGAAAATGTGGTGATGCTTTTGTTTGCAAAAAATTGAAAATGTGTGCCAATGACTTTCTTTAGATATCATCTGCTGCACTGATCATGCCATGTGTCTTAGACAGTATGTCATTTGCTATACCTGTTAGATATTGTAATTGTAGTTAATCATATCTGAGAAGCATGCTTTCTACACTCCACCTGCACCCCATTTGCATTCATTGCATATTTTGAGGGGGAGCTGTATTTCAGGGGGAGTTTGTGTCTATGTCTCTTTAGAGTGCATTTAGTCTCGCTTGATGAGTCCAATTGTCAACAAGGAGGAGAAATTTTAGGTTACTCGATCTTTTAGAAGAGTTTATTGGGAGTTTTGGCTTTCTCTGGGATTTGTTTCAGGGGGAGTTTTAGTCTCTTTTGCCTTTACTCTTTGGATATCCTTGTTGATAATTTTGAGATTGCACTCGTTTTGAGTCTTTATTTTTGGTTAACCATAATGACCTCTTTCTTGCTTTTGTTCGGCTTTTGGTCATTAAGGTTAAACTTTTATTTTATTTTCTTCTTTATCTTTTCTTGTGTTTTGTTTTTCGTGTTTCCACATGTGCTTGCAGGTACTGAAGAGCTGATGAAGAGAAGTGTTGACAATGCACTCATCAAGGGGGAGATTGAGGAGCCATGTTGAAGAACATGGGCAACATGGCTCTAGATGTGATGAGTGATTGTCAACGGAAGTCAAAGAGGACATGAAGAGAAGAGAAGACCTGCTGTGCCTGGGCCGCATGTGACTCAGGTACACGGGCAGCGAGCGACTGTCGGGCAGAGGGGCCACGAAGTCGGGCTGGCCCAATCCGAGTACATGGGCTAGGAACAGTAGAGGATCCACTGGTCTGTTGACCGGGATTGACTCAGGTACACGGGCAGCGAGCGATTGCCGGGCTAAGGGAGCTGCGGAATCGGGCCATCCTAATCCGAGTACCCGGTGCGAAGACGGTGGACGCTATGTCAGTTTCGCGCAAAACTGACCGCTGATCTCGGATCTAACCGTTCTGAGGCGAAGCCGTAGCTGCTACGAAAGCTCTGCATCAGGACAAGTTATCTTTATTTAGGTTTTTACTATTTTGCCTTTAGGCCCATAGTCTGTCATTCGAGTCTGTAAAAAACCGTAAGGGCATTTCGGTCTTTTCCATTTTTATTTCAGCGTCTGTAAAACCCTGGGGGTATTTTTGCATTTTCCCATTTATTAGGCTGCCTATAAAAGGGCCCCAATACCCTAGGGTTAGGGTTACCCTTTTCAGAAATCACTTTACTAATTCCAAATATTGGGTCATCTTTTTCCTGCGTGTCTATCTTCTTCGCCGTCGGTATTTTTCCAAGCTGCCGCCGCCATCGTTTTTCTGTGTTTCTCACTGTTCTTCATCATGGATTGCAGCGGCCAGCGCAGAGCCAGCCAAGCTGCCATGTGCGTTGTGCCAAGCTAGCTAGCACGTCTAGCGCAAGCTAGCATGCATAGCTAGTTCGCAGGCCTAGTGCAACAGCAGCTAGCCAGCCATTCATTTGCATCATGCAAGCACGGTGAGGAAACCGGAGAAAGGCTTCAGTTGGTTTTGCATGAGTACGGGTTCCAAGGCACGCTCCAGCCGACCGGACGGATTGATCAAGGCGCACGCAAATCGGAGTACATCTCCACTGTAGCAACGGGATTAGTACGAGTAAGTGTCATGTTCTTTCTCGAAAAACGTGCATAATCATCTGTTTAAATTAGCATTTATTCTAGCTCTTGATTTCCATGCACTTATAGTTTTTCTCTGCATAGATTTATTTACTACGAGTAGTTTATTTCAGATCGTACTATGTTTGGTCATTGATATGTTTCCCTATAGGTAGTGCACTTTATTTTATCTGCAAGAGAACTTTTATATCAGCAGTTATTTTATTTAAATGCATGTGATGATTATCTCTATGATGATAGAAACAGTCATGTTTTGATTTCACTGTTGATCTGCCTTTAAGCACTGTGTTGGTGTCTTTTCATCTAGGACACCGGTCGTTTTTTGGCTAGATTATTTTAAGCACCTATGAACTGTTTTTGTTTCTAATGATTCTTTGTTGAGGTGTGTTGGGTGTTGGGAAAAGGCCATTGATTCGCAAGAATTTTTTTAAGGCACCCATTCACCCCCCCCTCTGGTCGCTACTTTCGATCCTACAGGTGCGCGGGACTCGGTCAAACCATCAACAGTGTGACGGTCCAGCACGGGTAGTCGAAGTAGTATTTCCACCGAGGGGTGTTCTAGCAGCCTCTGAAACCTTTATCCTGGCTCCGGACACCTCCGGCGAAGTGGCTCTGAGCGTGAAAACCTGCAATAGAACAGAGATCAAGTGCCAATTCAGCCTGGGGACCGACTTCTGCCAAGTGTTGCACTAGAGAAATGAAGGTAGCAATCTGTTACGCGGATTAGCGGATACTTCACAGGCGAAGTAACAAGGCGATAGCAATCTGTTATGTAGATTAACGGATACTTCACAGGCGAAGTAACAAGGATTACCACTGTTCTGAAGTGGCCGGCGGAGGTCTTCCAGGCAAACCCACGAAGGTTGAAGAAAAGTAAAGATAAAAGTAAAGGTACGGTTCAAAGCTAGGGCTTTGTGTTTGATTTGTGTTGGGGGGTTAATGAACCAGCCTCACCCCTATATTTATAGGGGCTAGTCTTGTAATCTCTAAGATTAATCTATTAAGATTCGGCCTAATCATGCGTAGGGATAAAATTAGCCAGAATCAGACTCAAACTCCATCTCTGGAATTCAGCCCGAAGTGGGCCTTTGGCCAGACCCACTGAAGCCTGCTCCTTGGGCCGAAGCTTCGGCGACGCTGGCCTCCGAAGGCCTTCGGGTCGAAGCCAACAGGCCTACTAGAAGCTTCTGAAGCCTTCAATGGGCCTTTGGCCCGATCCAGGACATGTGTATTTTGGGCCCAAATTACCAAAATTGGTATTTTTACAATCTTAACCATTTAATGTCATTTTTTCTATCAACAAATACCTTGATGGGATTGCCTATATAAAGGACGTCATGCATAAGGGTTAGAGCTGAACTTTTGGGGCTGCCTAACCAGAAATTTTATTCCTCTTTTGCTGTCATTTTTGTGTTGTTTTCTTCCTTATGTGCATTGTTCAAAGAAGAATCACTGTTCTGTCCAGGTTTCTCTATAGCAATTAGCGCATCTATTTGGTATTTACTTTCTATCACCAGCGAAAACCCTTTGTAGTGCTGTCCCAGATGCAGCACAGCGCCGCCATGCGCTAGTGTTTTCAAGTTGTGCTACAGCGATGCTGCAGGTACTAATTCAGTCTAGTTTTCTTTGTATGAAGTATTTGATCAGTTTTTTCTCTCTGGATTCTTCTGTTTTCCATCAGAGAAAGTTTATTGCTGTCATGAGGGATCTTCTAATTCATCATTGGGATTACTTTCTGAGAAACCAAGGGTTGGTTTCGGAGTGTGATGAGTGATTGACAGAGTTTAACCTCTGGTTCGAAGGGGTACCTCCGAAGGGGTTCGGAGGTTGGACCTCCGAAGGTGTTCGGAGGTGGTTTCACCGAAGGGTTTGGTGGACTTGGTTGCTGCAGCTGTTGCAGCGGAGTGTGCCTGTCGGAGGGGTCCAACAGTACATGATGACTGGGTTTGTACCGAAGGTCTCGGTACTTTGGGCGGTACATCGGAGTGTGTGCCGAAGGTTGCTAACCCGGAGAGGTCTCCGGAGTACTGGATACACTTGTCTGCTTGTCTGTGGTGCGCAGGGGACCTCGGAGGCGACGGACGGTTCGTAGCAGGTGAACCTGGTTCAAGCGGGAGGCTTGATGCCAGGGGAGCGGGGAGCTCCGTCACAGTGGCTGCGAAGGGGTCCAGGTCGGACCTCGGGTCGAGGTGCACCAGGAGAAGGAAGTAAGTGCGGAGCGTGACTCCGGGTGAAGGTTCTCCGAGACAAAGTCCTCGGAGGCGAGGCACTTCGAAGGGTACTCCGAATGGAGTGACTTCGGAGTTTGGTGGTTCAAGTCCTCTGTTGAGGCAAGACGTTCGGAGTGTGCTCCGGAGGGAGACACTCGAAGGTACCCGACGAAGGTCTCAGAAGTCGAGGCGCATCGAAGGCATGGTCCGGGTGAGGCTCGTCGAGGAGTGTGCTCGGGGAGAGACACTACGACGAAGTGCTCATGGAATGCTTCGTGCGGAGGCCTTGGACGAAGGAGGGACTTCGAAGGGTGGTACTCCAAAGGTGGGGCTTCGGATTGAGGAAGGCTTCGGAGCGAGGCTAGCTCCAGAGCGAGGTTGACTTGTGGTGCTTCGGCCATGCATGGCTTCGGTACACGGACTGACGGAGTTCGAGCTGGGAGAAGATGCGAGGCCGTGGTGGTCCACTCCGAAGGTGTTGGTGCGAAGACCCAAGGGCTTTGACTGCTTCGGCTCAAAACTGTCACTGTATCGGAGACTAACTTCGGTGAAGCGAAGGCCGTCAGGCTCAAGGCTTCTCGCCGAAGCTACCGCACCCCTCGCGTGCGAAGGGGGGGCTTCAGAAAGGTCAAAGACTGCAAAGGCTGACATTGTCTGCTCTGCAAAAAGCTGACGATGTCCCCTCTGCAAAGCTGACAGAGAAGCCTCCAGAATAAAGTTGACTACCTTTTGTACCCCTCTGTTCTGTAGAGACAAAACCAATGTAAACCCTAGGGGTAAAGTAGTCAATTCACTTGGGTGAGTTGTGGCTATAAATATGGGGGCTGGGTAGGTAACATTTAACACTTTGAGCATTTACTGTTGAGCTCCTGTACTAGCCCCACATACGTTGTATTCATCCAGTGAGTTCTTTTACTGTGTTCCTTGTTCAAGCGGTGAAGCCCTGCTTCTTTATTGTCTTTCTGCTTGAACTTGTTTGCATACCTTGATAGTTGTAGTGCACCGAAGCCTGTCTTGGCGAAGGGTGTTTTGTGCGAAGTGTGCTTTTCAGTGTGAGTTCGCTCTGTGTAACAAGAGGCTTGACCTCGCTGCTTACTAGCGAAGCCCTGATCGAAGCCCGTGTTTCTTATCGTGTCTAAGTCCCTAGCGAAGTCTGTTAGTGTGCGTTTAGATCTTCGGTGTACGAAGCCCAGCACCAGTGGCTGTCGCTAAGTACTTGGTTGAAGTCCTCAGAGGGTAGTCCACTCTTGCGAAGGGTGAAGTGTGAAGCCTGCTCGAAGCACCCTGTGTGCGGAGCCTGCACTGACTTAGCAGAGTTGTTTTCAGGGTTGTGGGTGGAGCGAAGTCTGCTTGGCTTCGGACTTTTACTCCTTGCGAAGCCTGTGTTCGGAGCTTCCAAATACCTCCGAACCAGACCTTCGAAGGTTGGTGTTCGAAGCCTGTTCCGCAGTAGACATAATTAAAACCGAAGGCTGTTTTTAGCCTGAAATTTTAAAAGCTCCCATTCACCCCCCCTTTGGTCGCCGTTTTCGGTCCAACAATTGGTATTAGAGCGGGTTAAGATCACCAGTTGACCTTAACCGGTTTTGTGATCTGTTGGTGACATGGACAGAGTTAGTAAAATTCCTCTGTTCGATGGGACTGATTTTGCATACTGGAAGGTGCGCATGGAGGCTTACTTGCTAAGCCAAGGAAATGCAATTTGGGAGATTGTGGACTCACAATACTCCATCCCTGATACTCGCACCTCTCAAACAGAGAAAGATCAGTATAATGCCAACTCCAAGGCAAGAAATATATTGTTCATTGGTTTGAGTAGAAGTGAGTTTGATAGGGTGCATCACCTTAGGACTGCTAGGGAAATTTGGACAACGCTCACTATTTTTCATGAGGGCTCTACACAGATTAAGGCCATGCGCCAAAGCACATACAATCAACAGTATCAGCTGTTTGTGCAGGCACCTGGTGAATCTATAGATGCTATGTTTTCTCGCTTTGATGCGATAGTGAGTAACTTGCGGTCCAACGGGACGCTTGCTTACAATGATCACGATAGGGCTATCAAGCTTCTCTATGCTCTTGATCGTAGCATATGGGAAGTGAAGATATCCAGCATTGAGGAGTCTGCAGGTGATGACACATTGACCTCTGATGAGCTCTTCAGCAAGCTGAAGTCCACAGAGATTTCCAAGGCATCTCTTGCAGTGCACAGGAACTCCTTGCCATAGCCATTGGCATTAGTTTCTAGCACTAGCCGTGGCACCGCTGCAGGACCAAGCACATCTGGTACTTGTGTTCTTGCAGATGGTTTTGCTTTGTCCTTCCTGGTCTCTGTCACAAAGGAGCAGGTGGATACTCTGGATGATGATGAGCTTGCTCTCATTGCCAGAAGGTACACTCGCTTTCATCATGAGAGACGGGATCAGAGGAGAAGTGGTTTTAGTGGTTGCTTTGAATGTGGCGACAGTTCTCATATTAAGGCCAATTGCCCAAAACTCAAGAAGAGAGATGAGAGTGAGCGCCCCAAATACCACAAGAAGGAGAGGAAACCCTTTGTGAAGGGCAAGCGCGGCAAGGTGGCTAAGAGAGTAGCCAAAGCCGCTTCCAGAGCTTTTGTTGCTGCTCTCAGCGACATCGACACTTCCTCAACTGAGGAGTCGAGCTCTGAGGAGGAGGAGTCCCCAAGGAAGGAGGACAAGAAGGACAAGAAGGGACGAGACTTCACCGGCCTTTGCTTCATGGCCGACAGCGATCACAGCGGCGATGAGCTTGACTCATCTGAGTTACCTCTATCATCTGACCAGCTATTAATTAAATTAGATGAGCTGAATGAAGTAGTTCTCGGTCAGGATAGATTACTTGTGCAAGCCGCTAGAGAAAGAAAAGACCTTAGACTTAGGCTAGAATCTGTTTCTACTGAATATGCCATGCTTAAGTCTAAAGTAAATGATGCTGAATGTGAATCTTGTACTATTTTCATGGGTGAGCTTGCTCAGTTGCGTTCTGTACATGCTCAAACTCTTTCTGAGCTTGAGACTGCACAGAAGCAGCTTTTAGTGGTTGATTCTAGACCTCATGATATTATTGAATGCATGAACTGTTCTTTATTACGCGAGAGCATTAATTTACGTGATAAACATGTTCATGATTTAGAGGCTAGATTGGAGAGGGCGGGTAGTTCTAAGGATGTGCAGCCTGTTTGTGACACGTGCATTACCCTTAAGGACCAGCTAGGCACTGTTAGAGAGCGAGCTGAGAACCTCATGTCAGAAAATGAATACCTTCTTTCCGTGGTTAATAAATGCACTTAGGGAAAGGGTAGGATGGATTTGCTCTTGGCCAAGACCAAGATGTGTGTTGACAGAGCAGGGTTAGCTCTAGGTTTGGGTTTTGAGAGGATTCCTTCAGAGACTGGAAACAAAACTGTTTTTACCTCTCCCACTACCCTAGAGAAAGAGAGAGCTCTGTTAGACACCCCATCAGCCAAAAAGCCTACCCGACCACCAAAGAAAACCACTCCTCTTGCCAAGAAAAATCCTCCCAAGAAAACCACTCAGCAGAAGCCCAAGGAGCCTGTGAGAGTTGCTCCTAAGACCCATGAGAGTGCCCCTAGGAGAATTTTTCATTGTTCATATTGTCAGCGGGCGGGTCATTTGGTTGGGTTCTGTTTTCGTCGCATCAAGGATGAGCGACGCTCTCAGGCGATGAGTTACCAGGACATGCATTACCTATCTTTAGGTATGCATGAGTCTGAGTTTTACTATCGTCCTGCTTTTGAGGCTCCTCGTGCTTCTCGGAGAGGTTTTGCTCCTCGAGGTGTTCACCATGTTCCATATGGTGGTAGACCCCGGGCGAGTAGCTTTGTACCTCGTCAGAGTAGGAGACCTCGACATGTTGTTCAATCATAGCATGTAGGTAGACCTCGCACTTTGCATCATTCAGATTATCATGTGCGTAGACCATCTCCTTTTACTGCACCTACTACTCATGTCACTCAGTGTTGGATGCCTCGTCATTTTTTCACTCACCCTAGCACTGAGCGATCGAGATATTCTTATCATGTGTAGGCGGCAGATCGAGGCTTGGAGGGCACGTGGATCATGGACTCTGGTTGTTCGCGCCACATGACCGGAGATTCAGCATGGTTCTCCATCCTCACCACAACCAACCAAAGGGAACATATCACCTTCGGAAACAATCGAAGGAGTAGAGTGAAAGGTAAAGGTGTGGTAAGAATTAACTCGAATTTCACTCTCAAAGATGTTGCTTTGGTTGAAAACTTGGGATACAATTTGTTGTCTGTATCTCAGTTGCTCGATGAGGGCTTCGAAGTGCGATTTCATCGCGATACTTCGCAAGTGCTCAATTCTGATGGCATTGTGGTGTGTAAGATCTTTAGAGTTGGGAGAGTTTTTGGAGCTGATTTTTCAGAGTCATCTGGTTCTTCTCATTGTCTTGTTGCACATTCTACTTCTGAGCTTTGGAAGTGGCATAGGAGACTAGGGCATATGAGCTTTGAGTTGCTCGCTCGTCTGAGTGCCCTAGGTCTGATCCGAGGATTGCCCAAGCTCAAGTTTGAGAAGAATTTAGTTTGCGCTCCTTGTCGACATGGAAAAATGATTGCTGCTTTGCATTCGCCAGTCACCACAGTGATGACTGAACAACCCGGAGAACTTCTCCACATGGACATTGTAGGTCCTTCTCGGGTTAGTTCTTTAGGCGGCAAGTGGTATGTATTAGTTATTGTCGACAATTTCTCTCGCTACTCTTGGGTCTTCTTTCTTGCCAGCAAGGATGAAGTGTTTTCACACTTTCGGAGCTTGGCTTTGAGACTTTTCACCGAACTCCCTGGTGCATTAAAATTCATTCGAAGTGATAATGGCACTGAGTTCAAGAACAGTCTCTTTGTTGACTTTTGCATGGAGCATGGCATAGAACATCAATTCTCTGCTCCGCGGGTTCCTCAACAGAACGGTGTTGTTGAGAGGAAGAACCGCACTTTGGTTGAGATGGCTAGGACGATGCTTGATGAGCACAGGACTCCTAGAAAATTCTGGGCTGAGGCCATGAACACTGCATGTTACATCTCTAACCGAATCTTCTTGCGCTCAATTTTGAATTTGACTTCTTATGAGCTACGTTTTGGGAGACAGCCCAAGGTTACTCATCTTCGAGTTTTCGGCTGTCGTTGCTTTATCCTAAAAAGTGGTAACTTGGATAAATTTGAGTCACGTTCTTCTGACAAGATCTTTTTGGGTTACACTACACATGGTCATTCTTATCGTGTTTATAATTTGGAAACTAACACTGTCATCGAGTCATGTGATGTGACTTTTGATGAATCAACCCCCTCTGTTAGGTCTGCTCTTGAACAGGCAAATGAACACGACATGGAACAGACCATCTTCGAAGACGAAGATCCTGGAGATTTCGAGGATGAACCCCTACTACCCTCGACATCAACCCCCGAAGCTGACCCCGCTTCAACCACTTCGGCACGAGGTCCCGAAGCAACTACCTCGACATCGGTCATCTTGGACCACTCCAACGCACAAGTTGAGGGGGAGACTGCATCCCACCGCGAGGCTCCACACCATGTTCAAAGGATGCATCCTCTCGAGCAGATCATTGGTGAGCTTAATCAAAGGGTAACACGTTCTCATGCTCATTTCATTGATTCAGCTTTTGTTGCTTCTTTCGAGCCCTTAGATGTTAGTCATGCACTTTCTGATTCTAGTTGGATCAATGCCATGCATGAGGAACTTGAAAATTTTGAGAGAAACAAAGTCTGGACTTTAGTTGATCCTCCACCAAATGTTCATTTCATTGGAACAAAATGGATTTTCAAAAACAAACAAGGGGAGGATGGGACAATTGTTAGAAACAAGGCTAGACTTGTAGCTCAGGGTTATTCTCAACTAGAAGGGATTAATTTTACTGAAACTTTTGCACCTGTTGTTCGCCTTGAGGCCATTAGGATTCTGCTTGCCTTTGCGACATCCTGGGGATTCAAACTCTATCAAATGGATGTCAAAAGTGCTTTTCTTAATGGTTTCATAGGTGAAGATGTTTATGTAAAATAACCCCCTGGTTTTGAAAACCCCAAGTACCCACATAAAGTCCTTAAACTTCATAAGGCTCTTTATGGACTCAAGTAGGCCCCTCGGGCTTGGTATGATAGACTTAAGTCTTTTCTGCTTGAGCGGGGGTATTTGATGGGCTCTGTTGATAAAACCCTGTTCACTCTCAAGCATGGCAAAGATTTCCTTCTAGTGCAGATTTATGTGGATGATATCATCTTTGGTGGCTCTTCTCATGCTTTGGTTGCCGAGTTTGCAGATGCCATGAGCAGGGAATTTGAAATGTCCATGATGGGCGAGCTTACCTTTTTCCTTGGATTGCAAATCAAGCAAAGCAAACAAGGTACTTTCATCCACCAGACGAAGTACACCAAGGACCTGCTCAAGAAGTTTGACATGGCAGATGCGAAGCCCCTCGCAACTCCAATGGCTACATCTGTAGCATTGGATCCTGACGAAGATGGAGAAGCCGTAGATCAGAAGGAGTTCCGAAGCATGATCGGCTCCCTCCTCTACTTAACTGCTACGAGGCCGGACATACACTTCGCAGTGTGTCTGTGCGCTCGTTTTCAGGCTTCACCACGAGCTTCGCACCGCCAAGCGGTAAAACGCATACTCAGGTATCTCAAACATACCCTGGAATTTGGCATATGGTATTCAGCGTCTTCATCTTTATGTCTTCGAGGTTATTCCGATGAGGATTTTGTTGGGTGTAGGATTGATAGGAAGAGTACCTCTGGTACTTGTCATTTTCTGGGTACTTCTCTGGTTTGCTGGTCTTCCCGCAAATAGTCTATTGTTGCACAATCGACGGCTGAGGCCGAATATGTTGCTGCAGCTAGCTGTTGCTCTCAGATTTTGTGGATGGCTTCCACTTTGCGGGATTTCGGGTTAGATTATAAGAGTGTTCCACTTTTCTGTGATAACACTAGTGCTATTTGTATTGCAAACAACCCGGTTCAGCACTCTAGAACCAAACACATTGATGTGCGATATCATTTTCTCAGAGATCACAATGAGAAGGGTGATATTGAACTTCAATATGTTGATACCCAACACCAGCTAGCCGATATTTTCACGAAACCCCTCGATGCTTCTCGATTTGCCTAGTTGCGTGGGGAACTTGGTATATGTCACCCTTACGGCATTTTGTGAGGGGGGCAGGCTTTAATTGTCTTGCATGTGCTCATCATGTGTGAAATTGCATTTACATCTTTTGCATTTATATGCCTGTTATTAAGTCATAATTCATGATAGCTCATCTCTTTTTAATTTTTCTGAAACATTAATGTGCATGATGTTTTCTTTTCAAACTCAAATCATGCTCACTGCTTAGTCTTGAATCTAGCGTGTTTAGGCAGGACTACTTTAGCTGTCTGTTATCTGCTTGATAGAAGGCACTTTTCTTTGGATGCTAAAAATTGCAACTTGAAAAATTATTCTACATACTCATGGATATTCATCAAGTGCTAAACAAATTGGTTCACTTAATTAAAATCAAAAACTCCATGATTTGCATGCTTTAAGTGAAAAGATCCAGGTGGGTTTGTTTGTCGCACTACTCTATTCTAGACTGCTTTCCATTGCACATTGGTCTGAACTGGAATAGTGTAGTGTCTGCCAAAATCATTGCTTTAATCTTCTGATGGCTTTCATGCCTAGGCTTGGCCTGATTGGATAGTATAAGGTGGACAAACAAATAACCCCTAGCATTATGAAAAAGAACAACAAAATTCATTGTTCATCAAGTTTGCTTTCATAGCTCCATTTGAACTGGACTTGTATATCTAGAGTAGAAATTGAATAGCTTTGCGCAGTCCTTGCTTTTACTTGTCTAGTTTCCTTGACTAAGTGGTGGTGCTTTTTATTTCAAAAATGATAAAACCACATGCTGTCGTCATGCTTTTAAAGAATGTTAAATTGAGCTGAGCCCATGATCATTGGTATTACTGTTGGCATATTTTTGCTTTATATGTCTTTGCAATTCTGATCATTTCCAAGCAATGCATCTTTTACATATTCCTTGATGCTTGCATTGCCAAAGGGGGAGAAATTTTTGAGTTCTCTGTTGCAAGGGAGTACAATTAAATTCCTCAGGGGAAGTTTTTATCTTGAAAAAGGGGAGATTTGCCGAAGGGGCTTTTACTCTTTTGTAAAGGGGGAGGAAAATTCTTTTGTCAAGAGACATGATTTGGCTCATTTCTGAGTTTTTATGGTCACTTGTGTGCTGAAAGTCTTTTAATTTTTCTTGAACTTGAATTTGGTTGTCAATGCACTCATCAAGGGGGAGATTGAGAAATCAAGGGTTGGTTTCGGAGTGTGATGAGTAATTGACAGAGTTTAACCTCTGGCTCGAAGGGGTACCTCCGAAGGGGTTCGGAGGTTGGACCTCCGAAGGTGTTCGGAGGTGGTTTCACCGAAGGGTTCGGTGGACTTGGTTGCTGCAGCTGTTGCAGCGGAGTGTGCTTGTCGGAGGGGTCCGACAGTACACGATGACTGGGTTTGTACCGAAGGTCTCGGTACTTTGGGCGGTACACCGGAGTGTGTGCCGAAGGTTGCTAACCCGGAGAGGTCTCCAGAGTACTGGATACACTTGTCTGCTTGTCTGTGGTGCGCAGGGGACCTCAGAGGCGACAGACGGTTCGTAGCAGGTGAACCTGGGTCAAGCGGGAGGCTTGATGCCAGGAGAGCGGGGAGCTCCATCACAGTGGCTGCGAAGGGGTCTAGGTCGGACCTCAGGTCGAGGTGCACCAGGAGAAGGCAGTAAGTGCGGAGCGTGGTTCCGGGTGAAGGTACTCCGAGACAAAGTCCTCGGAGGTGAGGCACTTCGAAGGGTACTCCGAATGGAGTGACTTCGGAGTTTTATGGTTCAAGTCCTCTATGGAGGCAAGGCGTTCGGAGTGTGCTCCGGAGGGAGACACTCGAAGGTACCCGACGAAGGTCTCAGAAGTCGAGGCGCATCGAAGGCATGGTCCGGGTGAGGCTCATCGAGGAGTGTGCTCGGGGAGAGACACTGCGACGAAGTGCTCATGGAATGCTTCATGCGGAGGCCTTGGACGAAGGAGGGACTTCGAAGGGTGGTACTCCGAAGGTGGGGCTTCGGAGTGAGGAAGGCTTCGGAGCGAGGCTAGCTCCGGAGCGAGGTTGACTTGTGGTGCTTCGGCCATGCATGGCTTCGGTACACGGACTGACGGAGTTCGAGCTGGGAGAAGATGCGAGGCCGTGGTGGTCCACTCCGAAGGTGTTGGTGCGAAGGCCCAAGGGCTTTGACGGCTTCGGCTCAAAACCGTCACTGTATCGGAGACTAACTTCGATGAAGCGAAGGCTGTCTTGCTCAAGGCTTCTCGCCGAAGCTACCGCACCCCTCGCGTGCGAAGGGGGGCTTCAGAAAGGTCAAAGACTGCAAAGGCTGACATTGTCTACTCTGCAAAAAGCTGACGATGTCCCCTCTGCAAAGCTGACAGAGAAGCCTCCAGAATAAAGTTGACTACCTTTTGTACCCCTCTGTTCTGTAGAGACAAAACCAATGTAAACCCTAGGGGTAAAGTAGTCAATTCACTTGGGTGAGTTGTGGCTATAAATATGGGGGCTGGGTAGGTAACATTTAACACTTTGAGCATTTACTGTTGAGCTCCTGTACTAGCCCCACATACGTTGTATTCATCCAGTGAGTTCTTTTACTGTGTTCCTTGTTCAAGCGGCGAAGCCCTGCTTCTTTATTGTCTTTCTGCTTGAACTTGTTTGCATACCTCGATAGTTGTAGTGCACCGAAGCCTGTCTTGGTGAAGAGTGTTTTGTGCGAAGTGTGCTTTTCTGTGTGAGTTCGCTCTGTGTAACAGGAGGCTTGATCTCGCTGCTTACTAGCGAAGCCCTGATCGAAGCCCGTGTTTCTTATCGTGTCTAAGTCCCTAGCGAAGTCTGTTAGTGTGCGTTTAGACCTTCGGTGTACGAAGCCCATCACCAGTGGCTGTCGCTAAGTACTTGGTCGAAGTCCTCAGAGGGTAGTCCACTCTTGCGAAGGGTGAAGTGTGAAGCCTGCTCGAAGCACCCTGTGTGCGGAGCCTGCACTGACTTAGCAGAATTGTTTTCGGGGTTGTGGGTGGAGCGAAGTCTGCTTGGCTTCGGACTTTTACTCCTTGCGAAGCCTGTGTTCGGAGCTGCCAAATACCTCCGAACCAGACCTTCGAAGGTTGGTGTTCGAAGCCTGTTCCGCAGTAGACAGAATTAAAACCGAAGGCTGTTTTTAGCCTGAAATTTTAAAAGCTCCCATTCACCCCCCCCTCTGGTCGCCGTTTCCGGTTCAACACTTTCTCTACCTAGTGATTGCGAAGCTGTTGGTTCTTGATTCTGCTATTTCAGGTGTTTAGCACTGAACAATTCTCACTTTAGTACTTATCTCTGATTAATAGTATTCATAAACCACATCTTTCGACTGTTTGCTTTTTGCTATGGGTCGGAGGCCATCCTCCAGGTGGACATTCCGCATAGAAGCCCGAAGATACTCTAGTATGTTGAAGGTGCAACCGAACGTACTCGGGATGAAGACATCAACAGTCCGGAAGAAGCCCAACTAGCTGCTTCGTTGTAGACAGTCTAGTACCAGCAAGGCCTCCAAAGGTATCATCACTGGAATGTTCACCAACGCTCTTTCTGAGTGGGTGACCTAGTCCTGCACCGAGTCCAATCGGCATTCGGGACCCACAAACTCTCGGCTCCATGGGAAGGACCCTTCATTATCACAGGGCCACCGGTCAGACCCCATTCTTCTTGGTGTATGGGTCGGAGGCTATCCTCCAGGTGGACATTCCGGATAGAAGCCCGAAGATACTCTAGTATGTTGAAGGCGCAACCGAACGTACTCGGGATGAAGACATCAACAGTCCAGAAGAAGCCCGACTAGCTGCTTTGTTGTAGACAGTCTAGTACCAGCAAGGCCTCCAAAGGTATCATCACTGGAATGTTCACCAACGCTCTTTCTGAGTGGGTGACCTAGTCCTGCACCGAGTCCAATCGGCATTCGGGACCCACAAACTCTCGGCTCCATGGGAAGGACCCTTCATTATCGCCGGGGCTACGCGCCCTGGATCTTATCGCTTGATGCGAGAAGATGTCGAAAAACTAGTGAACTCTTGGAACATCAAACACCTCAAGCAATTTTATCCCTGAGAAAGATAAGTCTTTGATATTATTTCATAATAAAGACTTTTGCGTTCCAACATATTGCGATTTGCGGATTTTAACTTCTGACCCGTTCTAGCCTCGATGCAACAATCAACTCTAGCTCGACTGCAATGTGATTTCTGACTGCCTCCACTCTGGCTTCACGGTCATGATTCGCTCTGACCTAGCCTTTGCTGAGATGTATCTGTTCTAGCCTCGACGCCATGATCCGTTCTAGCTCGGCTAAAATGTGATTTACCGATTGTCTCTGCTCTAGCTTCGAGGTCACGATCTGCTCTGACTCAGCCTTTGCTGAGATGAACATTCGCCACCGCTTTAGCCGAACAACTATGATCCTCTCTAGCTTGGCTAATGTTGGATCGAATAGATGTTGTGTTCCTCTTCATATGAACTTTCAGAGTTCAAAGCCTGCTCGGCACTTGGGCATTTGCGAGTCAATCACTCTGACTAAAGCAACCATGATCCACTCAGGCGTAGTCATTGTGAGGGTCACTCATTTGCCCGGGGGCTCTAATGAGCACTATCTTTGGCCGGCTGCTGATACTCGCCCTTGACCGAACGTGACGCTAACAACTCTAAAAAACGTGCATGAGGCCTAAGATCCCTACATTATACGGACCTTAGCTACATCGATTAAGCTAGGCTAGGTTTTGAATGCGGTCGGACAAGAAAGCAAAGGTTAAGAATGAAGAAATCTTTATTACATTATGATGAAATGTACATATGCAATGATTTCTTCTACTTCGTCCTGATCCAAAGCTTTCGTAGTGACTACGGCTTTGCCTCAGGAGCATTGATCTTGATCCGACGGTTTTGAGCCGAAACTGACAAAGTCCTCTAGATTGCCAACACGTGTCACAAATCTGCGAACTCGACCGCCAACAAGTCTCTATACTTGTGAATAAAGTTTTCCATATATTTGGATGTATGGAAATAAGATGCAATTTTATTTTATGTCTCCATGTCGCATAGTGTTGGCGCAAATGTTATGCCAACAGGTTCTTTGAGATCAAGAACGGACAAACAGAGAGTTTGTGTTTTAGGACTACTTTGAGCCTCCGCAATGGATAATAACTCAAGTGGTCCGAATGAGTGTAAATGAAAAACTTGTTCTGGATCCCCTTTTACAAGGTACAAAGGGGGTATTTATAGGGGAAAAATCATAAGGAAAAGACCTATTTACCCCTAGATTACAACCGACATAGTGGAAATTATTCGGTACCATAAACAAGGTTATATACGGTAAAGTACTACAAGGTAGATGGATAAGCTGGACATCCAATCAATCATGTCCTTAGGCTTCGAGGCCTCCATCTTCCATTCGGAGGGTTCTCCCGGGCTTCGCACCGTTACACCCTTCGGCGTGGGACGCATGCTTCGAACAACAGTTCACCAGCTTCGGAGTCCTCATCAGCCTTTGAAGGATTAATCTTTAAGCCCTGGAAATGGAGTAATTTCCCTCAATAGTAGCCCCTCGAATACGCCTCTCTGTAGTTGACCTGTTTAGAAACAAGGCAGTATACGGAAGGAACATTTCTATTTTCTGAGGCTTAAAGAGGATTTGGGCATGCTGTGACTTAGCCGAGGACTTCGAGCCCAACGCGTTCGAACCTCCCCCTTCGGGTTCTTGATGCAGTGGGAACGCACGTTGGGAAGGGAATGGTCTCGGAGTGCGAACGTCGTGGAGCGCCGTTAAATGTAGCCGTTACAGCGCAAGTAGCCGTTACATTCTGCAAAAAAGGTAACGGTCGATTTTTACAGCGGTTGTACGCCGTTCCAATTACCGGACCCACTTGTTGGTGACAGAAACCGAACCTGCAGTATGAAACCAATCGAAGAGTAGTACTGGACATACGGTTATAAAAGGAAAAGACAGGGGTTAACCGAGATTTTTTACCGCATTCATCACCTGCGATTCACCTTTCCCCCAATCTTCCAAACTCTTGAGCACCCGAGCGCGATGGCGAGAACTAGCCACACCACTCCGGCAGCGGCCAACACCCTGGCGCAGAGGCAAGCGTGGGCTGCATCGGCAGCAGCGGCAATGGCGGGGACTCTGAGCGGTGCCTGGCCCAAGAATCCTCGGGCACTCCGTCCGCCCTCCAAGAAGAAGATTGCCTAGAGCTTCATCATTGGCCAATCCGTGAGCACCGCCGAATCTATAGAAGAAGCCGTAGACGGAAAGTTGGGCGCTGGGCTGAGGACTCGGGTCCCCGGCTCAGAATCAACCCCAAGGCCTCGAAGCGGAGAAGTGGTGGTCTTCGAAGCGTTCTTCGAAGCAGGCTTGGGGCTGCCGGCAGTGGACTTCTTGGCGGAGGTACTGGACTTGTTCCACATAACTCTGCCTCAGCTGTCCCCCAACACCATCTCCCGCTTAGCCATCTTTGAATGGGCGCTCCGGGCAGAGGGATGCGAAGGACGCTCCGAGATCTTCGCCGCGACCCACGAAGCCATATGCCAACCAAAGCCACAAGACGGGCCTGGGGACTCCAAGGTGACGATAGCCTTCGGCAGCGTCAATTTCCAGCTATGGAGGGAGCATGCCCTCCACTTCCCTGCAAAAGCTATAAACGACAGGTGGTACACAAACTGGATACTTCGGTGGTTTTATGCCGAAGTCGGAGAGGACTCCCCCCTCGCTGGTCCCCTCCAGGAGATTTGGTTCCGGAAGGAGGCGGACATCTCTCCGAACCCTAGCCTGCTCTCGACGAGGCTAGGGCTGCTCACTTCGGTGGCTCGTCGCATGAGCATGCGCGACCTGGCCGAGGAGTTCATCGCCCTTCGGATCCCTCCTCTCGGAGCCAACTGGCCGATCGTGTTCCCACAGGCCTTGGAGGGGGACCTCCGAAACTTAGGTAAAACTTACTCTCTGCAGCATCATATTTAGATGAAGAAATCAATTATATTCATACTTTCATACCTTTTTCTTTCAGCGGCGCCTCTGGCATTGGCTCCGGAGGACATAGTTCGGGCCACCGAACGAGTTCTCGGAGCCCCTTCGGTGGCCGAGAGGCAAAGAAGGTTAGAGCTGGTGGGGAGCTGGGAGCGATCCAACAGAGTGTGGAGAGCTCTCGGAATGGAGCCCCCGAATCTTCCCGACTTCGCCCCGACCGGAGCGGTTGTTCGTAAAAGGAAAGCCGCTGTCGAGCCCTCCAAGAAGGCCGGCAAGCAGCCGCTCCAGAAGAAGAAGGTAGTGAAGCACCCTTCGCAGTTGGCACCTGCCTCGTCTGCTTCGTCGCCAGGCGCGCAAAGCTCAGCCTCCGAAGAGGCAGAGGACTCCGACGGTCAGACAGCGGCGGCCTTCGAAGCCTACCTCCTGGACGACGAAGACATAGGGGAGGTCCCCCCTAGCGCCTTCGTCAGGGAGGTAGTAAGCACGACTCCAACTGTTCCCCTGCGCCCGTCGTCGTGCAAGTGGAGTCAGACTCTCCTACTCCCAGCTTGCCTGCACCCGAGGCGGTCCCGGCAGAGATCGTGGCTCCGGCTGGAAATGTTGAGGGTAGGACCTCGGGGGATGACTTCGTCGACATCCTTCAGATGTACGAGGTCTTGGAGGATCCAGCAATCCTTCCCCACGAAGCTCTCGAAGGTTCTTTCCGAAGCTCCCCCTTTTTTGACCAATACCTGCCTGCTATCTGTGAAAACATGCTTATTAATTTGTTTATTGAAATAGGTACCTCTTCGGGTGTCGATTCTTGGTGGCATCCGAAGTTCCTGTGCCTTCGGAGGCTGCTATTCAAGCGGACCCTCCCGTGCTTCCGGAGGCCCCGAACTTGGCGGCGGAGAATGCGTCCGTCGGAGCGGACAACGCGCTTGCCGGGACGGAGCTAGCGACGGAGGTCACTCCTGCAGTGGCAGCCTCGATCCCCGAGGTTGCCTCCACCGTTGCGGTTCTGGTCGAAGGAGTAGCTCCCAACGGTCGGAGTACTCCTGCTTCACCCTCCTTCGTACCGGGGAGGGGCAAGAGTATTTCTAGCCTCGGTCTTCTTCCTAGCCAGGCCGCGACCTCCATTGGCAATTCGGAGGATGATGCCGCAGCAGATGATGTTCAAGCTCTGTCTTGGCTTCCTCTGCTGGCTCCATTCTTGGAGCACTGGAGTGGCCTCCGGAAACTCATAGAGCCCCTGGCCGAGAGAAGCCAGGACATCGCCAATTCGGAGTTGATCTCCTTCTTGAGCGAGGCCAGGGCTTCGTCACTCAACACGGCCCTCGAAAGGGCTGCCCTTCAGGTATGAAAAGACACCATAGCTACTTCACATTAGTGATCATAAATACTTCAGTACTTACTTTGTTCTTTTTGCAGCAATTTGTCCTTGCTAGAGCGGCAGCGACTTCCAACGAGGTCGAAGTTAATCGACTTAAACGGAAGGTCACTACCCTCCAGACGGCCCTTAACAACTCCACCGGGAGATCCCTCAGGCTGGAGGAAGAAGTCCTGCAGGAACGGAGGGCTAGGGCGGCGTCTGACGAAGCCCTCCGGGAAGCGCAACAAGCCAGCGACACCCTTCATTTGTCTACCCAAGAGGTCGAGGCCGAGCGTGTCGTCCTTCGGGTGGAGGTTGAAAGACTCCGTCAAGAGGCTGCTACCTCGAGCGCGCAATTGGTGGAGCTCCAGGGGGCTCTCAGCCAGGCGATGGCCCTCAAGAGCTCTTTAATGCTCCGGGTGGCTGAAGTGGCTGCGACTGCTGTAGGGCTGGAAGCGGCGGAGAAGAAGAATTCTAGTACTACGGACCGTACCTTGGAGGCTCTTCAGGGTACGCTGGAGTACTTCGGCACCATGTGCCCTTCGTCTTCTGTTGCGACCCACGAGCCCCTTGACCTAAAGCTGACGAGGATCCAAGTCGCTTCGTCGTTGATGAAGAACTCCGGCATTCGATACGGAGAGATCTCCGGACAGTGTGCCGGCATCGGGGTTCTTCGTCATCTTGAATCTCTTCGGATCCCCCTTGGCTCAGTCGGGGGTTCGTCTCTTGGAGGCTTCGCAGATGACGACTTGCTGCGGCCATCTTCGGAGGTGGCTTCGGCCTGGGAAGCCTTCCGGTCGACCTGGAAGACGGACCACAAGGTCGCAGCTACGGCTTGGAGTGACGAGGCCCGTCCGCAGAAGCAAGCGCAAACAAAGCCACCACTTCCTGCTTCGCCAGCCCCTTCGATTCCTGCTCCACCGACCGACCCACAGGTCTAGCCACTTAGGGTTACTATGTACATGAAGCCTTGTAAAGCCTGTTTTTATTAATGAAAAAGTTATAAACGAGAACTTGTCTTGGGTGTTCTGCTCTTTTTTAGGTTTTGCCATGCCCTTCGAGCCCTGACTTCGAACTTTTGGAAATTACCGACGAGCTCCAAAAGGAGTGGGCAAACCTCGAGGGCTTGAGGCCTTACCGTCGCTCCCGCTTTTCTGTTCCTCGTGGAGACGGAGAAGAGATCACCCTTGAAGTTCACCGGGACGTCTTAGCTTATATTAAAGAGGAAGAGAAGGCGGAGGGATCTTCGTCCTCTGAACCTATCGACTGGTCTGACTCGGAGTACCGGGCCGAAGAGCCTACGGAGGCTGACTCCGAAAGGCTCCTGACATGGGCCGAGCTTCAAGAGGAGCAGAAGAAACTGTGAGCCTCGAAGAAGAAGAGAAGCACCCGAAGTAAAAGGACAACTTCGGCGGCCTCGAGCTCCGAAGGGCAAAGTAGCCGTAGGGGTAGCTCTAGGGGCCGAAAAGGTCTCCGATTTTACCTAGGCTTGGACACAAATTTCTCTTGATGTAAAAGTATAATAATTTAATGTGAAATGCTTCGAAAGTATGTTGTGTGACTCCTATCCTCTGACCCCCCTTGTGGGTGGCGGAGCCTTTACTATAGAGAAGGGTTCGCTAGGCACAATGAATGTCCGAACAACCGCATGCTTCGAATTTGTACTTATCATTTGCATTTTTAGTTCGCTTCCGAAGACTAAAAATTTGTTCGCTTTTTTAAAGTCTTTAGACTCTTGTACGGATCCTAACAAGCCGGAGCCTGGAATCCATAGGGTGGCCACCTTCGGCTCTTTTACAGACACTTCGCACCCGGAGGCCGAAAGTCTGTTTTTCTTTAAAGTCCTTAGACTCTTCTACGGATCCTAACAAGCCAGAGCCTGGAATCCATAGGTTGGCCACCTTCGGCTCTTTTACAGACACTTCGCACCCGGAGGCCGAAAGTCTGCTTTTCTTTAAAGTCCTTAGACTCTTCTACGGATCCTAACAAGCCGGAGCCTGGAATCCGTAGGTTAGCCACCTTCGGCTCTTTTACAGACACTTCGCACCCAGAGGCCAAAAGTCTGTTTTTCTTTAAAGTCCTTAGACACTTCTACGGATCCTAACAAGCCGGAGCCTGGAATCCGTAGGTTGGCCACCTTCGGCTCTTTTACAGACACTTCGCACCCGGAGGCCGAAAGTCTGTTTTTCTTTAAAGTCCTTAGACTCTTCTACGGATCCTAACAAGCCGGAGCCTGGAATCCGTAGGTTGGCCACCTTCGGCTCTTTTACAGACACTTCGCACCCGGAGGCCGAAAGTCTGTTTTTCTTTAAAGTCCTTAGACTCTTCTACGGATCCTAACAAGCCGGAGCCTGGAATCCGTAGGTTGGCAACGGAGCCTTTGAACCAATGGTTCGAAGGCAGCTGCCTGGGTCTTGAGAAAAATGCTTGGCTCTACAAGCATCTCTGTCCTCCTAATGCGTCCATCAGGAGTAAGGGATATTCGAAGAGCAAACAAACTTCTTCCCTTATCTTTATTCATAGAAAGGAAAGTTTTTACAAGTGATTACAAGGGGCCCCTAAGCAAAATAACGCTTAAGGTGCTCCGCATGCCATACATGCTTCAACTCTTCTCCTTCTAAATTGGCTAATTTAAATGACCCGGGTCATCCTGAGCGTAAGATAACATATGGTCCTTCCCATTTGTTTCCTATCTTCCCTGGAGCTATTACACTTCGCAACACCAGATGACCAGGTTTTAACTCATTTAGCTTTACCTTCGGGTCATACCATGTCTTGGTGTGGCTTTGGTACTTAGTCAGGTTGTCGACAGCTCGAAGCCTTGTTTCTTCTGACAAATCCAGCGAAGTGCTCCAGTCATCTTCGTCCCTAGGTTGTACTACGCGAAGCGATCCACCTCTGAGCTCCGTAGGAGTCATGGCCTCATCTCCGAAGAGCAATCTAAATGGTGTGAACCCCGTTGACCTGGTTTGAGTGGTTCGAATGGACCATAAGATTTTGGGGAGCTCTTTGACCCACAGCCCCTTGGCCAATCCAACAATTCGGTGATTCAGTCCGGAAAGGATGTTCCCGTTGGCTCGCTCAATGGCTCCGTTGGACTGTGGATGTCGTACTGCTGCGAAGCATAACTTAATGCCCAGTTCTTCACAAAATGTTTGGAAGGTGTCAGCTTCGAACTGGGTTCCATTATCCACCGTCAACTCTCTTGGAACTCCGAACCTGTATACGATATTCTGCCAGAAAAATCTTTGCACGTTCTTCGAGGTGATAGCTGTTAGTGGCTCCGCTTCGACCCATTTTGAGAAATATTCGATTGCCACCACCGCAAATTTCAAGCCGCCTTTTGCAACTGGGAAAGGGCCTATGAGGTCCATGCCCCATCTAGCCATTGGCCATACTGGGGCAATAACTTGAAGCTAAGCTGGCGGGTGATGGCTCCGTCTGCCCATCCACTGGCAGCCTTGGCATGTGCGAACTAGTTCTTCCGCATCTCTTACTATAGTTGGCCAATAAAACCCTTGCCGAAGCGTCTTGCCCGCTAGCGCTCGAGGGGCTAAATGACCTCCGCATAAGCCTTCGTGGATGTCTCGAAGGATGTCTTGACCTTCGGGTTGTGAGATGCATCGAAGTAGGGGTGAATACACTCCGGCCTTGTATAGCACTTCATCAACAAGCTTGTAATTTCGAGCTCTTGCTTGTAACCTTCGGGCTTCTGGGCCTTCGGGAGGGTCCATGCTACTTTGCAACACGCTTATTATCAGAGCCCGCCAATCTGTAGTTGGAATGCACAGTACCTCCGAAGAGGGTATTTGAACAGCTGCTGGTTGCGCTAGCTCTTCGTAGAAAGCACCCTCCGAGAGGTCAACCGCCCCTGCTCCCGCCTTTGCAAGGATATCTGCATGTTGGTTCTCTGCCCGAGGGATACTTCGAACTGTAAATCCTTTGAATGCTGCTTCGGCCTTGCGGATTTCTTCAAGGTATTGTGCGAGATGTGGATTCTTTGCTTGAAAACTTTTATCAACATGCCCCGCGACGACTTGGGAATTTGTCTTAATCATTATTCTTGCCGCTCCGAGTGCCTTAGCCTTTCGGAGGCCTAGCAAGATTCCTTCATACTCTGCAATGTTATTAGTGGTCCTGAAGTTGAGCCTCGCAGAGTACACGGCCTTCTGCCCTGATGGTGATATGATGACGGCCCCTGCTCCGGCACCTGATGCTTGATAAGCTCCGTTAGAAAATATTGTCCAAAAACCTTCGGAGGGTTCTTCCGGGGCCCAAATAGCAGATGGAGTCCACTCTGCCACGAAATCTGCTATAATTTGAGATTTAATAGCTGTTCTCGTCGTGAAGGAGATTCCGAAGGGTGCCAGCTCGACCGCCCATTTTCCAATCCTGCCCGTAGAATCTTTGTTTCGGAGCATATCCCCAAGAGGATACGATGTAGGGACGATCAGGTTATGTGCCAAGAAATAATGCCTTAGCTTTCGTGAGGCCATTACTAGGGCATAAGCAAACTTCTCAAGCTCGGAGTATCTAACTTTAGCTCCGGATAATGCCTCCGACACAAAATACACTGGGTTCTGGACTAGCTTTTCTTTAAGCTCAACTTCCTGGACCAATACTGCGCTCATCGCTGAACTTGTTGCTGCAAGATAAAGGAGCAGTGTTTCTTCTGGGAGGGGGACGGTCAAAATTGATAATCTTCCGAGGTATGCCTTTATATCATCGAAGCTCTTCTGGCACTCCGATGTCCACTGAAAGCTTTCGGACCCCTTTAGTGCTTTGAAAATTGGGAGGCTTCGCTCTACTGACCTGGCCAGGAACCTGCTAAGAGCTGCGAGCCTTCCTGCTAGCTTCTGAACTTGCTTCAAATTCTCTGGTGGAGCCATCCTTTGTAGCGCACTTATCTGTGTTGGGCTAGCTTCGATTCCCCTGCTCGAAACTAAGTACCCTAGCAGTTTTCCTGCTTGTGCTCCGAATATACATTTTTCTGGATTGAGGCGTACTCCACATGCTCAGAGGCTCTCAAATGTTTCAGCTAGATCTAGGCTATGCTGGTGCTTTTGAGCACTTTTTATTACAATATCATCCATATAGGCCTCGACATTCCGGCCTATCTGCTGACCTAGAGCCTTAGCTATTAAACGAGAAAAGGTGGCTCTGGCATTCCGCAGCCCAAAAGGCATTCTTACATAACAAAATACTCCGGAAGGAGTTATAAATCTTGTCTTGGCTTCGTCTTCGCATTTCAGCCATACTTGATGATATCCGGAGTAAGCGTCGAGGAAACTTAGCAATTTGGAGCCGGCTGTGGAATCTACCAGCTGATCTATTCGGGGCATCGGGTAGGGGTCTCGCGGGCATGCTTTATTTAATGAAGTGAAGTCAATACACATGCGCCATTTGTTCGAGTCCTTCTTCCTTACAAAAACAGGGTTAGCCAACCACTCGGTATGGGCTACTTCCCTGATGATGCCAGCTCTTAACAATTTTTCTACTTCGGTCTTGGCGAGGCTTGCTCTTTCTGCTGACAGCTTGCGGAACCCCTGGCGTACTGGCCTGGCCTTT
This sequence comes from Zizania palustris, assembly GCA_019279435.1. Lineage (NCBI taxonomy): Eukaryota > Viridiplantae > Streptophyta > Magnoliopsida > Poales > Poaceae > Zizania > Zizania palustris. The sequence continues at coordinate 34,266,020 of JAAALK010000079.1, read as the reverse complement.
GGGTTGACGAGCAAGCTATGCTCGATGATGCTCCGATCGACCCCGGTGATGTCTTCGTCAGTCCAAGCAAATATATCCAGATTTCAACTGACGACTTCTTCTAACGAGGCAGCTATTTCCAGGGATAGCCCCTTGTCGAACTGTACTGGGTACTCTTTGCCATCTTTTGAAATTATTCTTGTCTCCACCTCACCCTCCGGGCTTGGCTTGAGCGAAGATCCTTTCAGAGGGTTCAAGGTCTCCGGCACTTCTTTGATGCTTTCCGCCACATTATGCACTTGCCGGGGGTCCAACGGCTGCCCATGGCCATACTCCGTCCTCCGGGCTACAGCTTGGTCTCCTGAAATAGTAAGCACTCCACCTTGCGTGGGCATTTTGAGACAAAGGTAATTATGGTGTGCTATAGCCCCGAACTGGTTCAACATCCCTCGACCGAAGATAGCATTGTAAGCGTATGGGGCGTCAACCACATCGAAGATCACCTCTTCTACTCGGGCCAAAGGCCCCTCTCCGAAGGCAACCTCGAGGCCTATTTGGCCGAGGGCATCGAGAGGTGGTCCTGAGAACCCTTGAAGTGGCCGGGCTACTAGAAGTAGATGCTTCCGAGGTATGCACATCTGATCGAAGGCCTGGACAAAGAGTATGTCTGCGGAGCTCCCGCCATCTACCAGGATCCTTCGGACTTCTACTCCTGCTATATCAGCAGAGATGACCAATGGGTTAGCATGGGGGAACTTCACCCCCGCAGCATCACTGGCTGTGAATGAGATGGGCACACGGGACCATTCTGGCATCCCTTCGGCGGAACTCGAGGTCCAATGTGTCCGACCTCGTGGACGTACTCGCGCCACTACCTCTTGGACATGGTTCCGAGGGTCCCCCCTCCGGAGATGGGCAGGACCACTCTCTTGTCGTGGTCTTGCGGGTCTTCTTGCTTTGGTAGCGGCATAATGCTGGCCACCGGCAGCCGCATGGGGGCTTCGAGGGCACCGGCTCGGGCCACAGCTTGTACAGGCTTCGACTGTGCCGATGGTGGGGCTCGATACGAAGCACCCCGCCCCGTACTTCGTCCTAGGTATTCACCCCGAAGGGTTAACACCGACTTGCAGTCCTTCGTGTCATGGCTCCTATTATCGCCATGCACGCAGCAGAAAAAAACTCTGGCGCCTGCCAGGCACTCTCTCTTGAGGCTTCGGTGCTCCAGCCCTGAAGTTCTGCGCTTGCTGGAAATTGGCAGGTGCCTTCGAGACGGACGGTGCAATGCTTAGCACCTCCGAACAGAAATGCTTCTTCCCCCACTTGTACTCGTTGAAGCGGTTGTCTTGTGGAGGTTGCAGAGGAGCGGAGGCTTCGGGCTCCCTTTTGACTTCTCGGAGGGTGGGCAATGGTGCTTCAGCTCACCGAAGACTGCCTTCCTCCGCCTTGGCATACTGTTCGAAGTATGCCATGAGCTGTGCCACAGATGTCACCAGCTTTCGATGGAGTTTGCTGAGGAGGTCGGGGTTCAGCACCCCTTCGCGGGCAGCATCAACTACCGAAGAGGTAGACAGGCCCTTGATCTGTGACTTGGTGTGGGCGAAGCGCGTGAAGTACTCCCGGAGGGTTTCTCCCACCCGCTGCTTTACCTGGAACAAACTTCCTGTAGACATCGGGGCCACAAAGGTGCCTTGGAAGTTGCTCACAAATTTCTTCTTCAGCTGCTCCCAGGAACTGATCGATCCTGGCTTTAGGGACCAGAACCAGCGGAGTGCCGCGCCTTCGAGAGCGAGGGGGAAGCATTTTGCCATAGTGCTTCGCACCCCTCCACTCGCTTCTATTGCCAGGGCGTAAGAGCGGGCAAACTCTCCGGGGTCCGACCCCCCGGAGTACTTGTGCAGTTTCGAGGCCTTGAATCTGGGGTCGAAAGGCACTCTCTGCAAATCCGAATGTAATGGAGACTCGTTATCGAAGGATGCATTCTCGGCTTCCTCTGGGACTTGGATAACTTTTGGGGGATTGTGGGTACCACCGTCTTGAGGCCCTCCTGGAGTTTCGGTGGAAGCTTGAGTGCGGAGGCGATTGGCGGCCTCTTGCCTCCACCTAGATACCTCCTCCTGAAGCCTGGCTAGCTGCATAGCCTCGGTTTCGGGAGGGCCTTCGTCTTCGTCGGAGGGCACTTCTGGGTCTCGGCTAGCTGCATAGTTGGTTTGAAGCACCGTAGGAGGAGCCAGAGGGCCTCGGGGCGCTCGACGCCCAGCAGTCTCGGCGGGAATCGCCGGATTAGTCGAGGGTCCGGCTCCTGTGGTCCGAGGGGACCTTCGGAGAGGACCCGAAACCTGACTTTGCTTCGGAGGCATAGCTAGCCACGAAGGGGTCTTCGAGACGGAGGACTTCGAACGACCCGAGGGGTCGAGTGAAGGCCTTCGGGCTGCACTAAGAAGACCTTAACTGAAGGGTGCACGGAATCTTGAGACTCTGAGGCTCCCTCCGTAAGTACTCTTCGAAGTGCAGTCAGCAGCAGAGAACAAGCTTTTAGAACTTGGTTCCCCACGGACGGCGCCAACTGTTGGCGCAAATGTTACGCCAACAGGTTCTCTGAGATCAAGAACGGACAAACAGAGAGTTTGTGTTTTAGGACTACTTTGAGCCTCCGCAATGGATAATAACTCAAGTGGTCCGAATGAGTGTAAATGAATAACTTGTTTTGGATCCCCTTTTACAAGGTACAAAGGGGGGTATTTATAGGGGAAAAGCATAAGGAAAAGACCTATTTACCCCTAGATTACAACCGACATAGTGGAAACTATTCGGTACCATAAACAAGGTTATATACGGTAAAGTACTGCAAGGTAGATGGATAAGCCGGACATCCAATCAATCATGTCCTTAGGCTTCGAGGCCTCCATCTTCCATTCGGAGGGTTCTCCCGGGCTTCGCACCGTTACACCCTTCGGCGTGGCGACGCATGCTTCGAACAACAGTTCACCAGCTTCGGAGTCCTCATCAGCCTTTGAAGGATTAATCTTTAAGCCCTGGAAATGGAGTAATTTCCCCCAACACATAGTATGTACCATCAAAGTAAGGTGCACAAATGGTTGACATGGAGATATAATTATTACTGGGATTGAGCTTAGAATAATCAAAATGATATCTATCTCATTTTACTGTATTTTCGTTATTCTTGTCGAAAGAGATCGGGGGTGATCTCGATGAAAATCCACCAACATTCTTAGATGGAGTTTTGATCAACATCTTTTATCTTTAAGCGGTTATGACTTTAATAAGAGCAAGGCTTTGATACCAATTGAAAGTTGCATAGAGGGTTAATAGGTGATCTAAAAATTTCTTGCAGAAAATGATTAGTTCAAAAATCCCTAGGCCTAGAAGTTCTGAGTGGAACCAAAAGTTCAAGGGAACTTGAGGTTTGGCGGAAGTTCCAGGTTCATCCGGAATTTTTGGACAAACTAGAAAATCACCAAATATATATGAAATTTAATCTAGCTAATAATGTAAATGAATACAAGTATGAGCAAGGTTATTAGATACAACTTTTACACATGAATAAGTTCTACAAGATAGCTAGCAAGTAGATCAAGCAATATAAAAATGAAAGCTACCAAGAACATGAAGAACATGATGAATACAATGAAGTTATTTCCTAGTGTTCAGATCCACTGATCCTATGCCTCCGTTGAGGGGCCCAAAACAGTTGGGTATCTTTCAACCCTTTTCCTCATTGATCCTTAAACAAAGTTAAGCTTAGATTTATACTAGTGATCTTACCAAGACCAAGGTATAACTTGTACAAACTTTACCAGGTACACCACAATCACTTTGGGTGCTCGCGAATTGACTCCTAGCTATCTAGGAGGCAGCACCTCCAAGAGTAATAAATCCTTTGAAATATTTGTAGACTCAAATATTCATGCCCAACGTTTTTAGGGAAATCGTGGAACTAAACCACATAAAGTCTTCTCAAAAGATGATGGAACAAAAAATTACTAGAAGATTTCCTCAAGATCTTGTTTTGGAAGAATGAGAGAGTGTTTTTGAATATTTTCTAAAGAGTTTTGTTTTTATTTCAAAATGAGGTGAGGGGGTATTTATACTCCTCACTTAGCAAGTGGTTGTTTTAAGATATTTTTTCTACCGTTCATCTGAAAGTTCCGAATCAATCTAGAAATTTCGAACTAAAGAATAAAATCAAACAAAACAACTTTTTCGGAAGCTTTAGGCTTCAGCCAAAAGTTTTGGGACAAAATTAATTTCATGCAGAACGACATTTTCGGAAGTTCCAGACACAACCGGGAGTTCCGATCTAGAAAATAAATCAATACAGAATGACATTTTTAACAAGAAAATAAATCAATAAATAATGAATTTTTTGGTAGTTCTCGGTAGAGCTAGAAGTTCTAGGTTAAAAAAATCAGAAAAAAATGATGTTTTTGGAAGTTCCGAACTAAACCAGAAGTTCGAAGCATGCTGGAAAATTCTTAAACAAGTTTGAATCAATCCAGAAAGCATTCAAAAAAGGTTTTTTGGCACAAAATTTTGGAACAACTTTCAATGTATCCTTCTTTATAGTACGGTGGTTCTAGACTCAAATTTATATGTAATTTATTATTTTACACCATTAAGCCTATTTTTGACTAAAAGGAGCTTTTCTTCAATTTTATTTCAATTGTAACATCGTTTTTCCTGAATTCTCTACATACATCTCATCAGTACGATTAATAACTTTTGATCATCATTATCATTAATACAACAAAATTAATTAGGGGTCTAAATGCATCAAGATGCACTTTCAACTAGAAATGAGTTTCCACATATTAATCAAGCTATACATTAAGCTACAGGGTCACATATCCAACGGGTTGGAACATAGGATCTTGTGTAGCTTCAAACGAATATTTTACTATTAGAGAATTTAATAGAGAAGAATTCTCTCTAATAGGACTCTAAAATAGTACTTTTGAGGAGGATCAATTGTTATAATAGAATTTTTGAATTACTTATTTTTTTTTGCTTTTTTCTTATTTTCTACCCAATAAACTAACCTTTTACCCTGATTTGGCTTTCATGTGTAACCCAGCTACTCACAAAATGGAATGTTAACATAGCAACCCATCAAAAATACTAAATAAAACCAAGCTGTTCGACTCAACAACCAAGCTCTTCCCAACTAATTGGCTAATTGATTCACATATCAATTCTTGTTTTAGAATTCAGAGCAAGAACACATTACACATGGCAAGAACAATGCAAGGTCAAGAAACAACAAGGAGATGACCTTAAGGCAATCCGTTGATCATGGCGGGGCAGCGTCAGTATTCAGTCCATCTCTAGCTAGCTCTTGGCTCTACCACAGAAACATATATTAGTGACGGGTCATAACATACATTAGTAATGGGCATGTCCCTCATCACCCTTATCGTGTCAGTAAATCCCTATCATTAATGACGGGTAAATACCCATCACTAAAGGGTCCCTCCAGGTCCACGCCACGTCCGGCATGCCCCTTTTAGTGATGGGTAACATTGCTTACCCATCACTATTGTGACCATTAGGCACAGGTCACCAACGTCACATGTCACTAATGCTATGATCATATTAAAAAATAATTAGTTTTAGGCTGCATCCTGAATAGGTCATCTTTAGTGACCGGGAGTACTTTACACAACCTGCCACTATTGTGAACTTTAAGGATGGGTCACCAATTCACCCGTCACTAATGTTATGGTCATATTAAAAAAATATTTATTTTTAGGCTGCATCTTGAATCGAAGCTAGGATTTGGCAGCCAATTTTTTAAATTGCAAACAACACATAATTCATTACAGAAAATACAACACATAATTCATCACAAATACCACCATCACAGATTGCATTGCACAAACAAAGCATCCATAAAAAATTGTATTCCATATGTTTCAACAGATGTTTGCAACTGTTACATGACAAATTTAATCATTAATTATGGCCCTTATAATGGAACGCGCCATTATTTGCAAAGACTTGTTCCACAAGGAATACCGCTAGTCGTGAACAGATCACCGATAACTTAGTATCGCTAAGGCTGCCTTCATGTAAGTTGAATTCCTGTAAATTGAGTTTTTGACATCATCCAATGTTTACATAAGTGAAAAATAAATGAAATAGAAGAACAAATCTCACAATAATATCTTACATTGGGTGATTTAAGATCCGCTATCTTCAGGGCCAGCGTTATATGGTGTACAACATAAAACCCACATTAGTTTCCTAGAGGTTGACTGTAGCACTGTTATGGAAATACACGATTAGTTATGACGACACATTAAATTTGAAAGAGTAAACATTTAGAGACTTACAGTCATTGCGGTTTTATGAACTAATTTTAGGCCTCACGTTGCTTTTAGTTTGTGGACACAAGCAGTGGATTCAAAAGCTCTGTAACAAGGTAGAACAATATTGAGTTAACAATAATAGGTTAAAGATTGAACTTGTAATAAAGTGAAGAAAACCTTACTCATCGATTAAACTTCTAACTACCGAGAAGTCCCTCTTAGTGCGCCCGCCATTCGGTCCCTTTAGTCTTGTCGAGTCAATGTACCATACGATCTTCCACTTAGGGGCGATGAGTAGTAGGACATATTGTCCATTAAAGTGGTGTATGCCCATTAAATGTTGATTGCTTGTGATGCATGTGGCGAGTAACTTAAATAGGTAGTCGACGCACGACTTCCTATTGCTCTCGATTGTCGACATTGCTAACATTTGTCGATCAATATATTTGAATTCTTGATTCTTGCTTTGTTGCCACATTATCCTGCACATATAAAAGAGTAGTTAATACCACATAATGATGTGTCGACTTTAATATAAAATATATGTTAAGTAACTTACAATGTACAGCACTGCAGCAAGCTGATGTCGAGAGTGTCCAAGTTAAAAAGATCATATAGAATGTTGAAGCATACCAAGAAATATCCGTTAGTGGTTCAAAAATTAATTTTCTTGTATGGTAATATGACCGAACTTTTGTTTTCTTTGCAGTCATTGAGGTATAATTGATGGAGGTTGATTAAAGCTTGCTCTCTCCTTCTTAGCTGATCTTGAGGCAGCAGGTTCTTGCCTTGTTTATACCTAGAATATGGAAGAGTCTAGGCTGACGCGACCTTAGGCTTTGCCACTTTGAGAGTCTCTTTGGCACCAACCTTCTTTGTTTTTTGTGTACAATCGTTGGCTTATTTGATAGTGGCATAGTGATGGAATTTTCACCTTTCTCGATAGGTGGAGTTGCAATAGGCGCAACAACAATAGGTGGCTGAGTAGCTATAGGTTTAGTAGTACAAGGTTGAGCACTAGCTTGGTTGAGCAGCTGGAGGTTCTTGGTATCGACCAAAATATCCACCCATTTTCACTATACCCTTGTGAGATGGGCATCGTGAAGGGTGGTGATTTTTCATTCGGAGGAATAGGCAATGGGATGTCTTCCGTATTGGGGTGCACAAAATCAATAAACACCACTGCAAATCCTTCATTTACCGGCAAGTTGTGTATCTCATGTTGATATGGAAAGACCACACACCTTGCCACCTCAATCGGAACGCCTGCGAGCTTTATGATGAGTTTGCACGTGGTTGGTTCAGTTAGCTGGTTGATGGTGTCATCCAAACCACTACACGTCAATCGATGCTCAACCTATCTTGATGCACAACTACTCTTTCTGGCACGAGGAGGGCTATAAATTGTAGTTTGGTATGCAAGGATAATACCCTATCGAGCTAAGCTACTCGCGATATCTGCGTATAGATACCTCTTAATCTTCGTAGAGAGCGCCTCCACATCAATTCCCCTAGACCTTCTTAGCTTCTTGTACATGTTAGGATTGTCCGGAAAACAATGCTTCTAGCCTTGCGACCTAGAGACGCTCCACACGTGACCAGGATGCTAAAGTTTGCCAAGAGCAGTTGTTAGCTCATCGTGCTCCCGCGTGATAGTGAATGATCACTCTGATGACTATGCCGCTAGATCTTTGACCTTCTCATCCACTGTCGTTGCCTCGCTCGAGATCCATGCCACTTCACCACTCTATATTAGTCTCCCCAAGGTCCTTAGAAATGATTGCGCTTGTTGACACAAAAGTGTGCACCCGCACTTGGGTCAGTTCGACGATCCAAAAGTATGTGGATACTTAGGGATGAGCCTAAGCGTAACACAACACTGACATCGCGTTCCGACTACCCTCAATAGTGGCAAGGGGGGTGGATTTGCCAGGTAATTAGATCACACAGAAATAATCCAACTAGCCGAAAATATATAAATAAAATAAACCAATCGACCGAACGGAGCCTGACTGGTTCAAAGTGTACCGCTCGAAGGGTCACCGAAGTGGGCCTTTGGCGTGTCGTGCAAAGAGTGCGCCAAAGATAGCCTTCGGTGTTTAGATTGATCTGGCCGAAGACAGGCTCCAAACAGATCATGACGCAAAATCACCTCCGAACGATAGAGTTCGGTGCGAAGCCTCTTGACATGACAAAATACAATCTGGGACGCCGGTACGACATAGTCCGATGCGGAGCACTAGCGTGACAAAGTCCGATGCGGAACGCTTTGGCGAGACTCTAGCTCGAAGCAACTCCGATGCGAAGTGGCTCCAGTGCGCAGGACTAAGCTAGACCGACAACAGCGTGATGAATACAGCACGGATGGACGAAGCGATGACTCACCGAAGGGTGCTCTAGCAGCCTCCGAAACCAGCTTCCTAGCTCTAGAAACCTTTGGCGAAGTTGGATCCGAACGTGAAACCTGCAACAAAGTTAAGATCAAGTGCCATTTTGGCTTAGAGACTGAATTACTAAGTGTTGCAGTATACAAAACGAAGGTAGCAATCTGTTACGTAGATTAACGGATGGTTCACGAGCGAGCCAACAAGGTGATAGAAATATGTTACGTAGATTAACGGATGATTCATAAGAGAACCAACAAGGCTTATGACTGTTACGGTGTGGCTGACAGAGGGATTCCAGTGCAAACCCACGAAGGTGTACTAATCTAATGCAGAAAGTAAAGAAAATAAAGGTACGGTTCAAACTAGGGTTTTAAGAGTTGATTTGTGTTCGGGGGGTCCTATGAATCGGCCTTACCCCTGTATTTATAGGGGCTAGTCTTCTTATCTCTAATTCTAATCTGATAAGATTCGACCTAATGAAGATTAGAGATAAAACAACCAAAATGTGTCTTAGACTCCTTATCCGAAGCCTGCCCGAAGTGGGCGTTCGGCAGACACGCCGAAGCCTGCTCCTCAGGTCGAAGCTTCGGAGAAGCAGGCTGCCGAAGGGACTTCGGGCCGAAGTCAGGCCTATGAAGCAGTTCGCTAAAAGGACCGCGAGGCCCCACGCAGGTGGGTCTCCGGCACTTCAGGGCTTCGGCCTATACCAGGACTTGTATATTTTCGGCCCAAAATTAACAAAATTGATATTTTGACAATTTCGACCATTAATGCCATGTTTTGCTATCAACACATGCCCCTGCCTTTTAGCAAACTTAGTGAGCTAAAAGCACAATGAGCTAAGGGCAATATACTCCATATCGGCCTTTTGACACTTTTAAGCGCTTTGCCACACACTTGGGAAGTACTTTTTCAAATATTTTCCATTTAAAGCTCTTCGAAATCGCTCTCCCTGTAAAGATTCTAACAAGCATGCATTACCTAGTGCAATTTCATCTACCTTAAAAGGACACTCCCAACTGGGCGACCATTTACTAAATTTGGGGTTTTTAGTGCCTAAGGGCAAAATCGTCTTCCAAACCAAGTCACCAACTTGAAACGATTTTGGTTTGACTCTTCTATTGTAGGCTCTAGCTACTCTCCTTTTATCTTTCTCTATAGCTTCCAGAGCCCTTAACCTCTTATCGGTCACTTCTTCTAAATTATCCTTTAAAAGAGTTTGATATTCATCGACCGATAAATCGTCTTGTTAAGAAATCTTAACGAGCCAAGATCCACCTCTACTGGTAGAACGACTTCTTATCCACACACTAATTCATATGGACTAACTTTGGTAGCACCATGCTTTGCGACTCTACAAGCCCATAATGCCTCAGAAAGCACTTCATGCCACCTTTTAGGGAATTCTTCAATTTTCTTCTTAATGAGTTTAATTACAGTTTTATTACTAGACTTGGCCTGACCATTGGCCTAAGCATAGTATGGTGAAAATTTTATCAACTTAATACCATAAAATTCGGCAAAGTCTCTCACTTCTTTAGCAATAAATAAAGTAACTTGATCTGTAGTGAGAGTTTGGGAAATACCGAATCTATATATAATGTGCTTCAAGATGAAATCAGTTACCTCATTGTGAGTCATGTTCTTGAGAGGCACAGCCTCAATCCATTTGGTGAAGTAATTTGTTGCCATCAACACGAACCGATGCCCTTTTGAAGAGGGAGGATAAATTTGGTCGATGAAGTCTAAACCCCAACCTTGGAATGGCCATGGTTTGATGATAGGGTTAAGTAGCGACGCAGGAGACAACTGAATATTACCAAATTTTTGACATGCTTCACACCCTCTATAATACTTAAAACAATCCTCAGTCATAGTCGGCCAATAAAAGCCAGCTCTTTTGAGCATCCAACACATTTTTTGGGCCGACTGATGAGTGCCACAAAGTCCCTCATGGACATCTCCTGTAGCCACTCTAGACTCATCGACATCTAAGCACTTTTGATGTACTCCATCAATAGTTTGGCGATACAACACATCATCGAGCAATACAAACTTAAATGTCTATCGTCGAACTTTCTGATCAACGCTTTGTCTGGGATCCTTTAAATATTGGACGATTGGAATTCTCCAATCATCCTTCTGGATCTTCGGAGGATTAGCCAATTCTTTTTCCAAAGTGGCATCTAAATTGTGAATTTCGGAGTGACCCCCCGAGCCACTCTTGTTCCTGTCGAGGGCTAGTCGGATCGGATGTGTAGAGCTGATCGGACTAAAGCCCTTCGACGGAGGGGTCCAACGAGCGAAGGCCTCCGGCGCCCAAAAGGCTTCGGCGCAAGGGGCCTAGCGTGTGGAGTCCTTTGGCAGATGAAGGGTCCGACACGAGTGCTCCATCGCACAACATCCTCCAGTGGATGAAGTGGTCTGGTCCGGAGGGTTCGACGGACCTCGCGTCCGCCCAAAGCCCCTGGCTTCGGCAGGGAGTTCAAGCATCGGCTTTCCTGTATAAAAAATTTTCCCCTCCTGACTTGATAGCTAGATGCCTGCTGAGCCAAATCATTTGCAATTGAATTAGCTTCTCTAGACACGTGAGAAATTTTGAAGTCATCAAGGGTAGCGATTATGTATAAACATTTATCCAAGTAGCTATTTAGCAAACCATTAAAATACTAAGCAATTTTAGCTACTTGTTGTACCACTAACAGAGAATCACCATATGCATGAACATGTTTAATACCCATGGAATCTATCAATTCAAGTCATAATAATAGAGCTTCATATTCGGCTTGATTATTAGTAGAAGGAAATTATAAACGGGCCGAGGTCTCAAAGCGCATGCCACTAGGTGATATGTGAACCACTCCAATACCTTGGCCATTTTTGCAAGCCTAACCATCAAAATAAAGTTTCCATGGCACTACTTCAATTAGAGCGACACTTTTACCCCAATTGACATCTACGTGGTGATCAACTATAAAATTAGCGATGATTTGACCTTTCATAGTTCTCAAAGATTCATAAGCCAAATCATATTCAATTAAAGCATAAGCCCACATCCCAATTATACCACTTAGAATTGGCTTTTGAAACATGTATTTTACGACATCGGTTTGACAAGCAACAATACATGTGCTAGGGAGGAGATAGTGACATAATTTGGTACATGCATAATAAAGTGATAAACACAAACGCTCTACAAACATATACCTTGTCTCAGCGTCCAGCAAGCGGTGGTTCAAGAATGTGATGATGTACTCTTTTCCCTCCACCTCTTGAGTTAGCATGACTCCTATCACGCTATCTGCTGCAGTAATGTATAGCAAAAACGGAATCCCGACTTTTGGTGATCTTACCACGGGTGGTGATAACAAGCACTCTTTAATCTTCTCAAAGGCACTTTGCTGACTTGCCCCCCAAAAAAACGCTGCCTCATTCTTTAGCCGGAGTATGGGGACAAAAGCATCAATCTTGCCAGACAAGTTAGAAATAAAGCGATGCAAATAATTCATCTTGCCTAGCAAATTTTGCACATCTCTCTTGCATGTAGACGCTTCAAAGTTTCTAATATTTCCAAGACTCTTAGGATCAATCTCAATACCTCTTTCATGGATCATAAATCCTAAGAACTTGCCCGCCGACACGCCAAAACCACATTTTAGCGGGTTCATTTTTAAGCCATACTGATGCATTCTATCAAAAACAACTCTCAAATCAGCTAAATGATTTCCCATAGCATCTGATTTGACTACAACATCATCTATGTAGACCTCTAGCATAACTCCTAGAAGGTCATGAAAGATCAAATTCATAGCTCATTGATATGTAGCGCCAGTATTCTTTAGACCAAAAGTCATAATGACCCACTCAAACAAGACGACAAAACTAGGGCAACGAAAGGCTATCTTGTAGATGTCCTCTTTGGCCATAAAATTTGATTATAACTAGCATTGCCATCAAGAAAACTTAGTACCTTATGTCCTAAAGCATCGTTGATCAACATGCCAGCTATCGGCATGGAATATTCGTCGTTCGGAGTGGCCTTGTTCATATCCCTGAAATTAATACAAACTCGTATTTTGTCGCTCCCCTTCTTCTCTACAGGCACAATATTAGCAACCCATTCAGCATACCTGCATGGCCTAATAAATTCAGCGTTGAGTAACCATTCTATCTCCTCTTTAACTCAGTCATACACGACCAAATTAAAGCGATGAGGGGGGCTGTTTATAAGGCCTAAACCCGGGTTTGATGGGCATTCGATGTTCTACGAGCTCGCGTCTTAGTTTGGGCATCTCACTATATTCCCATGCGAAACAATCAATGTACGACCGAAGCAATTTTATTACTTCGGCCTTTTCATCAGCATGTAAATTTTAGTTTACAAGAGTCGGCCTTGGGGTGTTACCATCGCCTATATTGACTTCTTCTAGAGGATCAGCCGACGCAAAACCTTGACCTAATTTTTCTACTTTGCTAAAATCCTCAATGGCTTCGGCAATACCGTCTTTAGAAGACCGATATTGCTCCACACGAGATTTTAGCCAATCAAGATTACTCTTACTAGACATGACTACTAGGTTAGAAATAGCCGTCCTACACCAGTCGGCTTTACAGACACGGGTACGTCCCCGAGACATGCTAACGAAGTCGTAATCCAAGAGGTCTCTACTTGATAGGCACTCTACTTTATCATGGACGGTGTCGATAGATACATTGGCCAATGCTATTTGGGCCAAAGTATCCGCTGGTATGACCTCCACATCATCGTCGTCCCACTGCATTAGGCACTGGTGCAAAGTAGATGGAATACAACAATTTGCATGAATCCAATCACGCCCGAGTAGCACACTGTAGTTACCTTGCACATCGACCATGAAGAATGCTATTAGTAACATCTTGTTGCCCACCGTCAACTCTAGGGAGAGCACGCCCTTTGCTTCGGAACTCTCGCCGTTGAAGCCATTGAGTATTAGGTTGGTTTTCTTCAGGTCCTCCTTGCTCTTGTCGAGCTTCTTCAAAAGGGAGTACGACATTAAATTGACAGTGGCACCATCGTCAACAAGCATCCTGGAGATCGGCTTCCCATCAATGTGCCCCTAGACGTAGAGGGGCTTTAGTTGATGAGCCATATCCTCGGGCTTCTTGAAAATAGCATCTCGTGGGCCGAGGTTCAACTGAGCGACCTCAGCCTCGTCCTGTGGTAGTGAGAACTTGGAGGGAAGCCTGACGACGTTGATGTCCATTGCCTAAGGCACGGGCCCCTCGGAGATGGGTGTGTAGTTGTCATCGAGCATGTCATTGTCATCGCTCGGAATAGGAGCCGGGTTGTTCACCTCAACCGGCTTAGGCTTCCATATTTGCTTCATGACCGGCCAAGGGCGGATTTCCTTAAAGATGGCATCTCGCTCATCCTCGGCCTTCTTCTCGCGCATCTCCTATGACCGCAGACGTTGTAGGCACCTCTTCTGTGATTTGGACATGCCCGGAGGTGCCCAAGATGGTAGTGGCTTAGTACCAAGCGCCACCAACTTGTTCCTATGATTTCTGGCCAAATGGGGACTACCCGGGTTGGCCTTGTATTCTTTGCGCTTGGTGAGAACCTCTCTGTGTACCCTATCGGTCGGACCGGCCTCGTTAGGCCGATCGGACCGGGCTTCGGTGGTAGCCTCAACCGGACTAGGGGACTTACCTCCATCGGGCTTCGGCGAGGGGGCTTCGAGATTGGGACCTCCTGATACTCTACCTTGACTGTGATGGCTTCGGACTCCCTCTCCCTCACCTCTTCGCACCCATCTCCCTTAACTTTGTCCTGCGTGAGTCAATTCGGAGGTACCACGAACAGCCTGTGGAAAATTTTCCCCTTCGTCATGTCTATTTGTCCATAACACTCTGAAGGAAAACAGGGGGGCAATGTTATACTATGAAGGGTACTCTAGCGGGGAGGTGTAGTTTGGAGCCCACGGGGATCCTGCCCAGTAGTATGGAGGAGGCATCAGTGGTTCTAGCAGCTTCGCCCACTGCGAGCCAAACCCATTACCTGGAGGGGGGTTCAACCACGTTGAAGGTATTTCGAACCATATCAGCGAAGGGTCCTGCCAGGTCGGAGGTATGTTCGGCCATTGAGGGCCAAACTCTCCCACCAGGGGGTTTGCCCAAAGCGAAGGTGGGTTCAGCCACTGGGGTCCAGACTCACCTAACGGAGGGTTCGGCCACCAGGGTCCGAACTCACTATTTGGAGGGTTCGGCCATTAGGGTCTGAACTCACTGTGCGGAGGGTTCGGTCGTTGGGGTCCGAACTCATCGTTCGGGGGGTTCGACTGTTGGGGTCCAAACCCTGTCCCCAAAGGGTTTAGTTGTCTTGGCAATTTGGGCCCGGGGCCTGCTTTCTCGTCTTTCCTTTGGTGTTTGTTCAACAACATATGGTATGTTACCTTTGGCTTCTTGTGAGCCCTAGCCGAAGGAGACGTGTTGATGTTCTTTTTCCACACTCCTACTTTGGGGTTTTTTGGTATGAGTGTGCATGTGCGTGACTCTCCAATAACAACCGCTTTCCCTTTAGATGATTCAGCCTATTCTGGCCGAATTAGCACCTTCTTCTCATTGAGGTCGACGGTGTTCACGGGAAAGAGGTCTTTGTCCAGCTTCATCTTCGGGATAGAATCTATTTTCAATCGTCCTTCTTCTATGGCTGATTGAACCTGCCGATGAAAAACATTGCAGTCATTAGTATAATGAGAATGTGAATCATGCCACTTACAATAGGGACGCTTCTTTAGTTCGTCGGCGGTCGGGATGACCTGGCCCTTGGGCAACCTGAGAAGCTGGCTCTTCAAGAGGAAATCAAATATTTTATCGCATTTAGTTACATCAAAAGAGTATTTAACTTCACTGGGCCAACTCTTAGTGGGAGACGGCCACAGTTCAGAACAAGTGACGGGCTTGCTTTCAGTATTCCAAACCCATTTGGCCGCGCATACATGTCAGCCAAATTTTCTTCCTCCTCCGACTACTCCTCGTCGGAGTGCTCCATGATGGGAACTTCAGCTCTAGGCTTGTTAAATGTTTTAATGAATTTTTTATCCTTGGCTCGGCCTTCTTGGACCAGAGCCTGTTGTAGGACTTGACTGACTTCTATAAAGTTTTGGTTATCTAGCGTTTCTTTGATTTCAGAACGCAATCCATTGAAAGCCAGATCCACCAAATCTCTTTCTGAAATATTAAGACTAAAACATCGGTTCCTGGTATCTCTAAAGCGTTTGACGTACTTAGAAACACTCTCACTAGATTTCTGTTTGACTAATGTCAAGTGTGAAAGCCTAAGTTCTGTCTCGCCCGTATAAAAATAGTCATGGAACTTCTATTCTAATTGGGCCCATGTTTGGACAGAGTTCGGTGGCAGCGCCGAAAGTAAAAGTGGTGCCGGATAGCGAAAGAGAAAATAGTTTAAGTTTTAATGCGTTTGACCCACTAGCTTCTCCACACTGTGCTAGGAATTGGCTGACATGCTCTAGTGTGGTCTTGTTACCCTCACCGTCAAATTTGGTGAATTCAGGGACTCTATAGCCGCAGGGGTAAGGTATGGTATCGAAGTGGTCGGGGTACGGCTTTCGGTAAATCCTAGCCTGATCCCGAGGTGCAAAGCCAGTGCACTCTCTAAATAGCACGTAGATCCGCTCCTCAATGTCATCCTGCCCTCCTACCTATGCGCGTCTCTCATGCGGGGGTGCGACACGTGGTGGTATGTCGGCGTGTCGGCCGTGGGGCTCCTCCTCCCGTGCCAGCTGAGAGTTTATGATGTGCTCAAGTCTATGCGGGTGCGTAGGAGCATGCGGCACAGGCAGTGTGGGAAAAGCTGATGCAGGCATAGGTGGAGGCAGCGCATGATAAGCAGGGTTAGCTTGACCATAAGCGTAGTGACATGTCTCGGTCGTGGATGTTGAGGCCGGAGACGTGATGGTTTTGTCGATACTATCATTAGTTCTGTTGTAAATGCGATTTATCGGGGTACGCTAGCAAGTGGAGTTGGAGGCACAACCTCGGTAAATCCGAACCTTCTAAATGTCACCTCTACTTAAGAGCTAACTGCCAAATCTAGATGGTTGGTTAGCGAAGCGCTAACGGCTTGATCTATATATGCGGCTATTTTTGCTCAATCTCTAAAGAAGATAAAGGAGGCAACACTAGTGTTACCTGAGTCTAGGCGAGGTCGGGGATGTTGACATCGCGCTTGATGAAGCCCACCCATGTCTTGACGTAGCTCCCGAGCATGAGATCTTAGAGCTCTTTCATCTTTGCCTCGATCTCCACCCGACCTTCCTCGGGGATATCTTCAAGTGTGGGTGGTATGATGTTTCAGTTGTCGATATCTGTGCCCCAATGGGATCCATCGGCGTTGTAGATGTAGTATCTGTCGTAGAGATACTCACAATCAATGTAGATGTACTTGTCATGTTGGCGTAGTCTTCCTTAGCAGAGTCGCCAAAAGTGTGTTAACACAAAGTGTGCCCCCGCACTTGGGTCAGTTTGACGATCCAAAAGCGTGTGGATACTTAGGGATGATCCTAAGCGTAACACAACATTGACATCGTGTTCCGACTACCCTCAACAGTGGCAAGGGGGTGGAGTCACCAGGTGATCAGATCACACAGAAATAATCCAACTAGCCGAAAATAAATAAATAAAATAAACCAATCGACCGAACATAGCCTGACTGGTTTAGAGTGTACAGCTCGAAGGGTCACCAAAGGGGGCCTTCTGCGTCTAGTGCGAAGGGTGCGTCGAAGATAGACTTTAGCGTTTGGATCAATCTAGCCGAAGACAGGCTCCGAATAGATCGCGACGTGAAATCGCCTCCAAACAATAGAGTTCGGTGCGAAGCCTCTCGACACGACAAAATCCAATGCGGGACGCCGGTACGATGTAGTTCGATGCAGAGTGCTGGCGTGATGAAGTCCAATGCGGAACGCTTTGGTGAGACTCTGGCGAGAAGCAACTCTGATGTGAAGTGGCTCCGGTGCATATGACTTAGCCAGACCGACAACAACATGATGAATCCAGCATGGATGGATGGATCAAAGGCTCGCCGAAGGGTACTCTGGAAGCCTCCGAAACTAGCTTCCTAGCTCCGGAAACCTTCGGTGATGGTGGCTTCGAACGTGAAACCTGCAACAAAGTTAAGATCAAGTGCCAATTCGGCCTGGAGACCAAATTACTAAGTGTTGCAGTATACAAAACGAAAGTAGCAATCTGTTACGTAGATTAATGGGTGGTTCATGAGCGAGCTAACAAGGTGATAGCAATCTATTACGTAGATTAATGGATGATTCACAGGTGAACCAACAAGGCTTACCACTATTACGGCGTGGCTGACAGAGGGATTCTAGCGCAAACCCACGAAGGTGTACTAATCTAATGCGAAAAGTAAAGAAAATAAAGGTATGGTTCAAACTATGGTTTGAAGAGTTGATTTGTGTTCGGGGGTCCTATGAACCGGCCTTACCCCTGTATTTATAGGGGCTAGTCTTCTTATCTCTAATTCTAATCTGATAAGATTCGGCCTAATCAAGATTAGAGATAAAAACAATCAGAATCTATATCAGACTCCTTATCTAAAGCCTGTCGAAGCCGGCTCCTCAGCCCGAAGCTTAGGAGAAGTAGGTCGCCGAAGGGCCTTTGGGCCGAACCCAATCCTACGAGGCAGGCCGCTAAAAGGCCCCCGAGGCCCCACGCGGGTGGGCCTCTGGCACTTCAAGGCTTTGGTTTGTACCAGGACTCGTATATTTTTGGCCCAAAATTACAAAAATTGGTATTTTGACAATTTCGACCATTGATGCCATTTTTTGCTATCAACAACGCTCTACCGGGAAACTATTGCCACGAATTTTCTTTGCACTCACTGGCCATATTGGCATCTTCGGCCGACCACCTATCTTTCATCCCCACGTAACCAGTTCAACCAAGGTTATGGGGTAGCTTATTCCTATATCGGAGCTCTTTCTTGGTAGAGTTTTCTGCCTTGAAATCAGCTGAGCTTTTCATTTTGACAAATTGGTCTCAGTCCTCCTTTTATTAGAATGGGTACTTTGTGAAGGGCTCGAGATTTTTGGTAAAAAAATTGTTGACAAGGTTGCTTTTATAAGACCTCCATAGCTTATATATCATCTTCATTGCAGTTGTTACTGCTGCCGCCTTTGAGGTATCGGGAAACTCGAGGTAATTGTTGATCTCGTCATTGTAGAGTGCATTCTTTTACTCTCGACTGAGATCGTTGAACTTCATCAAGGTCAATGGGACCCTCTCCCGTGCAATGAGTCCTACAATCTTCCTCAAGCATTACAAGGGGGCTTTCTCATTTGGCAGACCATTACTGTCAATCTCCTTTACATTTATATTGTTCGTTGACCACTTTGCTTGCGTCCTTGGCTTCTTGATTGTTAGCTCGACCTCATCGGTGGAGCTAGAAGACCCGGTAGAGGAATGTGTAGACATCTAAATATTACGAGAAGGGAGACCTTATTGTTTCATTAAAAAAATGAATGAGCGTATGATGCTAGGCTTTGGGCACTAATACACAAGGATAGGTCGTAAATCCCATTCGGGGATGTGCAGTCTGCTTAGCTGGACCACATGGTCCCGTACGGTTCCAGAGAGAATTTGGGCAGCATCTCTCCGTTGTTCTCCAAATACACGTCTCGACTCAGGGTCGAGAGGGTTGTGTATCCGGAGAACAACAGTGAGACACCACCGAAACTCTCTCTAAAACCATACGGAACCATGTGGTCTAGCTACGCGGGTCACACATTCTCGGAATGTCTAAGCGTGGACAATTAGAGAGCATCTTCTTATAAATATGACTAGTTGTCTGGTCATATTTGAAATCAGGTAAGAAATAAAAGACTCTTAAAAAACCAACTAAAATAATAACTGAAATAAAAATATAACAAATATCATTAGATTATAACATGAAATACAAATAATGTAATGAGCACAATGTTATAACTGAAATAAAAACAAATATAACAAATATCAATAAATCTAGTTGAACATGATTGCTCTCAGTTGGGCTGCCAACTTAATGGCCTACTCGCCACTAGGCTACAATTTAAATCATAGGTGTGTGTGACAACTAATAATATTGAGCACAAAAATGAACAAAACATCATAGAGCACAAAATAATGACAAAGCATTGCATTGCATGAATAATTTTGTGAAAACAAAAAAATTAAACTAAATTGTAACACACATCCTCAAGTTGCACAAATTAATAGCATTATCTTCATTGAGCAAATTAATTAACCATCATAGAGCAGATATTTAGCAAAAAATGAACAAAGCATCATAAAGCACAAATTAATGAGAGGGCATTGCATTGGATGAATAAATTTGTGAAAACAAAAAAATTAAACCAAATTGTCACACACGTCCTCAAATTGCACAAATTAATAGCATTATCTTCATTGATCAAATTAATTAACTACCAGTGAGCAAAAATTGAGCACAAAATTAAGGAGGACTTTCAGAGGAGAAGGATGCAACCGAGGTGGCACGCGGTGAGTAGGGTCGTCCACGCGGGATGGAACGGATGACGGAGAGGAGGCCACACACGATGGAACTGACGGTAGAGCGGAGGCCACGCACGATGGAATGGATGGTGGAGCGGAGGCCACACACGATGGAATGGACGGTGGAGCGGAGGCCACGCACGATGGAATGGACGGTGGAGCGGAGGCCACACGCGATGGAATGGACGGCGAGACAGAGGCCACGTGGGATGTAACAAAGTCCTTGCATGATGGAATGGACGGGCGGGATGAAACGGGGAATGGTGGGGCGGCGAGGAGCACTAAGGCGACGACGACGACGCTAAAGGTTAGGGTTAAGGTTGCAAGAATTGAAAGTGTACCGATTCACTTTGGGGCCTGCCTATTTATAAGCGGGATTCATCAGTGATGGGTGGTAATTATCACCGTAACTACGGGGAGTCATTAGTGATGGGTCGTAGTTACCACCCATCATTGTGTGTAGTCATCAGTGATGGGTTGGAACTGTTGCCCGTCACTGATGACTCCTGTAGTGACGGGTGGTAACTACCACCAGTCACTGATGATCAAAGAGAGAACAACACTTGTGCGGTCACATATAAAAGTGATTGCACAAGTTTTTGTGATACTAGTATTATTAATGCGACCACAAAAGTAATGTGGATCTGGTAAATGAAGCCATGGCATAGTTTGTGTGGAATGAAGCCTGGTCCAACGCTTCTATATGCTTGTGGATGCATCGAGCCAGGCAACATCCACCACAAACCCCCATGGCGAAGAAAGAAGCAAGAAGAGTAATAGCAAAAATCTGATGTTTTGAAGTCCAAATGCAAGCAACACGTGTATTTAAAGGATTTCGATAGCAATTAATGTGCCAGCTACTTACCTCCACTAACTGCCAGTAGTAATGAGATCAAAGTAGTATTTTTGCAAAATAATCTTTAGTGACAGGCAATATTGGTTCCCCATCAGTAATTGTCATTAGTGACAAGCAGTAGTTGTTTTCCATCACTAATGAGTAGTACTTCCAGATTTCAAGTTATGGCACATATTACACGCGCGCACACACACACATATATATATTACATACCCAAATCAGTAGTACTTCTAGATTTCAAGTTATGGCACAGATTGCACATATATATATATATATTATATACCCAAATCAGTACAAATTGTACAAATCACACACGTATCTCAGTATTTGAACACTACATGTACAACACTTGCATGTATATATACAATTTAAATTTTACACTTTTCAACACATGTACGTCTTTGTTTTCTCACTTTCTTAACGTACAATCCTTCGGAATGGTCGGAGCATAGGTATAGAGTTTGCTCATCTGGTTTAACTTGTGGCATGATTTGAGGTGACAAAAGGTGGTATCTCATCAAACTGACTGTACTCATCCTCATCAAC
Organism: Zizania palustris; assembly: GCA_019279435.1. Classification (NCBI taxonomy): domain Eukaryota; kingdom Viridiplantae; phylum Streptophyta; class Magnoliopsida; order Poales; family Poaceae; genus Zizania; species Zizania palustris. Next base: position 34,244,364 of record JAAALK010000079.1, on the reverse strand, counting down.
CACATTTTCAACACCTACAATTTGTTTCTTTCTAGCTAGGACAACATGATGTTTTTTATTTGTCGTATCAGGCACATAGAAAACTTGAGCACCATGTTTAGCAAGCACGAAAGGTTCAACATTATAGTCGACCTGAGTTAGATTTACACTTGTGAATCTGAACTTGTCGACCGTAATGCCTTTTGTACCATTGACCCAACAACATCGAAATAGAGGTACCTTGAACCCTAGGTAGTCAAGTTCCCAAATCTCCTCTATATGTCCGTAATATGTGCTTTATATATTGTTGTTATCGTAGGTACCAATGCGAACACCACTATTCTGATTTGTGCTCTTGCTATCTTGATCAACTGTATAGAATGTATAACTATTTATATGATAACCTCAATATATTGTAAAAGTGCATATAGGTCCTATTGCTAGCTACTTGGTCGATTCGCTCACCACGGTTTACGATCGTGTGATCTGATCTCAAAACCAGGTATTGAACCTTTTCATGTGTTGTTTTGAGATCCAAGCTTCAGTACGAGATGTGTTCTCTACACGGAGCATGTGATTGTGCTCAACAATGTATGGCGACCACTTCACTCGATTGTTGCAACATGAGGAAATGAGCTTGGTCATATGCCTTTTGATCTGGAGTAATTGTTTGCTTTCCTAAGATCCCTTGACCTGCTAGTCTACCCTCATGGTGAGAGTGAGACACACCAATTAGGTTATTTGGGTATGTGTAATCGACACACCACTCTACTACCTCCTTGCTAGAGTAACCTTGTGTGATGCAACCCTCGAGTGAAGAACGATTCCAAACATATTGCTTTAGAACACCCATGTATCTCTCGTACAGGTACATCTCATGCAAGAAAACAGGTCAAATAAATAATATTTATTTTACGAGGTGTGGGATCAGATGTACCATAATATCAAAGAATGATGGAAGATAGTACATCTCAAGAAGAGAGAGAGAGTTAAGTATTGTTTTTTCTCTAGTTCTGCTAGTATTATTGGGTCGAGTATTTTCTGTCCATGTGCATTGAACAAAAAACACATACTCGTTATTGCCTCTCTTAACCCCACTGGTAACACATTTCTTATTCTAACAGCAACCATTTGAGTCAGCATCACATGACAATCGTGAGTCTTCATTCCACCAACCAACTTAAGCTCCTTCAGGTTGACAAATTTGCTGATATTCGATGATTAATCTGATGGAACTTTAATACTATTTAATAATTCACAAAACTCCTTCCTAGAAAGGGTGATGCAAGATAGAGGCAATAACTTTCGTCTATCTATCTGTTGTGAATGCAGTTCCAGTCGTAAACCCATCTCCTCAAGATCCGCTCTAGTATTCTCGTGATATTTTGTTTTGCCTAACATATTTAGCATTGTTCCAAGGAGACTGTCACACACATTTTTCTCCACATGCATTGTATCGATGGAATGGAGAACATCAAGATATTTCCAATATTCAAGTTCCCACAAAATTGATTGCTTGTTCCACGTTCCATCACAACTTGTGGAAGACCGTTTTCTCTTATCGAGTATAACATTTATGTCCTTTACGTAGTCATATACCTCTATGCCTCTAAAATGCCTAGGAGGTCCTCCTTTCTATATGGAGCCATCAAATTGTAGCTTCATTCTTCTGTATGGATGTTTCATTGGAAGAAAACGTCGATGTCACATGTACACCATTTTCTTAGAATGGTTCAACCATGTTTTTGATGTTTCCTCCAAGCACTGTTGACACGATTCACCTTTCCTTTTGTTTTGACAAGATAAGTTACGATAAGCAAGCATATCATTTATTGTTACAAACAACATGGAATATAGCTAGAAGTTCTCTCGAATGTACTCATCCGAAATCTCAACACCTACGTGCCACCAAAGTTTCAGGTCATCCTCCAAGGGTTTGAGGTACACGTCAAAGTCGTTGCTGGATTATTTAGGACCAAAGATAAAGATCGACAACATGATATATTTACGCTTCTCACAAAGCCAACGAGAAGGTTGTATAAAGATAGGCCACATGCTATGTATACTGCTCATGTTACCAAAAGGGTTCATGCCATCGATACTGATGGAAAATATAATATTCCTGCAATCATTAGCAAACCTTGGAAATGTGACGGTAATTGTTCTCCATTGAGTAGATTCTATTGGGTGTTGTATCATCGAGTCGTTCTTACGGCCCTCTTTGTGCCACCTCAATCGTTTTGACTTGTTGGCATTTTTAAACATTCGCTTCAGACGAGGGATTATAGGAAAATATCATATCACCTTCCTGCGAACTTTCCTTCCATTACACCCATTGTCCAATTCATTATCATCTTTTTTATTCTTGAATCGATGTGTCCCACATGTTGTACATTTGTTAAGGTTTGCATACTCTCCACAAAATAGAACACAATCATTCATACATGCATGTATGTATTTTCTCTATATCCAACCCTAGAGGATATACAATCTTCTTAGCACTATACACGGTGGTAAGAATCTTATTCTCTTCTGACACCAAGTCCCTCAACAAATTTGGTAATGCTTTGAAACTCACATCGGACCATTTATATGTCGTCTTCATTTGTAGCATTGTCAAGACAATATATAAGACTATGTACTTTTCTTTGCAGCTAGGATATATCGGTGTTTTTGAGTCTCGTACAATTTTTTGGAACTAGGCAAACTTCTATTTAGAATATGCAACTTGTTTTTCCACATCACACACCATCTGATCAACATTATCCATAATATCAATATACTTATCTTTTCAAATTCTTAAAATTTTATTGCCGCTCATGTAATCTGTATCAACGGCCTAACCTTCATCTTTACTACTAATATGATCTAGTTCACCATTATTTTTTTCTTATTCGCCATGCTTGTTCCATATATGATATCCCTTCTTAAATCCATGTCTTAGCAAATGATCGTACACATATTTTAAATTTATAAACTTCTTCTCATTCTTACAGTCATAACATAGACACCACATTACAGTCTTTCCACTAGCTTTCATGTCATTTCTAGCACTACTCATTAAAATCTTCACCCCACTTAAGTACTTATTGCAAGTACAACAATTAAGATATATCCAGCTCCGTGTTGTTTCAATATATAAATAATAAAAAAAACCAAGATATGACTCTAATTATTTCACGTATTATGTCGTACAAAAATATGATTTAATTTCAAAATAAAATATATTGAATAATTAAAAATATATACCTTAGGTCAGATGACATTGATGCTACCTGTGTTATGGGCCGGTCCATCAGAGCACATAACGGTGTGGGTTGTCATTAGAGCGTCCAACAACTGCACTGTTGGTCGACAGTTATGACGAAAACGACGGCGATTGAGACTTGAGAACAATAAGTACGAAACTCTGTGTATGAGGTACTTATATAGTTATCATAAGTGATGGTTATCATATATGGACGCTACTAAAAATGGTCTTAGGGTTTTAGACAACATAATATAATAACATTATTTAGTGACGGGTGGCACTACCAATCGTTACTAACGTGGTGTTCCATATTTAGTGACATCGTCTTAACATGATCCATCACTAACTTGGATGTCCCCGCCAACCTCATCTTTAGTAACGAGTTCTAGTGCGACCCGTCACTAATAAGACATCATTATTGACACGTGTTAAATAACCCATCACTAAAAATGTATTACTGACGTACGTTTTTTGCCGATCACTAATGCTACGTAATAAGGACATTTTATACAGTAACGTGGAGTTCACGGCGCACACTGGTCTCTGACGTCGAGTTGTACTTCTCTTTGGAAGCCGATGTCATCGAACCAACCTTCATAACTTCCCGTCTCCGACTCCCCATTTGACCACCTTGCCATGGGCCGTCGTCGAGGCCATCGACTCCTCACTATTGGAGCTCGACACCGAGACCGCCCACCGCCCTCCAGTTTCTCCACATCGATCCGGAGCATTATGTACAGTAGCGCCACGCAAACCGTGGACGAGACGACGGTGATGGCCACCATGATAACGGACACCTCAGCACCAAGTAGCCGCAGTCGCCGTAGGGCTCTGCACGATGAAGATCGTGGTAGCGGCGTGCTGCAGAGCTCGTCGTTGTTAGCAAAGGATGCTGCTGGAAGCTGGGGAGCTGAAAGGAAGTGTGAAAGCCTAATCAAGCTAAAAAGTCAGTTTATTGGATAGGAAATAGAAAAACAAAAAAATTTAAGTAATTAAAAAATCTATTATAACAATTAATTATTACTATTTTAGAGATAATTCTATAATTGTAAAAAAACTTGCTTCAAACAGACAAGTCGTTCACAAACAGTACGGCCAGGCCCTTAACTCTTGCTTAGTATAAGTGGGCCTAGATTTGGTCCAAGGTCAGGGCCAACAGCGCTCCTCGCAGCTCCATTGGGCTAAACCCTAACCGGGCATATCCCCTCCTACCGTCGCCTCATCTGTCGCCCATCCCAACTGGCGTGCCGGAGGCGAGCAAGGTAACGAGAGATGGTTTGGCTTCTGCTCTCATCCACGTCTCTTCGTCTGGTCTCTGATTCTCCGCGCCGTTTGTTTGCAGCGGAGTTCGTCAGGGCTCTGGTTTGGATCGATCTCGGCGGTGGCAGGATGGCGTTGAGGGGTGTTTGGCAGCTACAGAAGCTCGTAGTGAACTATTGCGATTGGGGAGGGAGCAGCAGAGGGATCAGGTATAGATAGCTGTTCCTCATTCCGATGCTACTACGAGCCCCCTAGGGGTTCTGATTTCCATTTGCTTTGCTGCGTGGAATTGGTTTAGATCTGGGAGCTGTTACGTTATCATCGATTACCCCGAGTAATCTGTTAGTTGTGCGGAATTAATTTTGTATGAAGAAATGTCGATTTGTTTCTCCACAGATGGGTGTTGCATTTGCGTGCAGCTGTGTGTGGATTTAAGCAAATGTAAGAACCATACATTATACATATTATCCCGTGGGAAAATTTTTGCATTTGCCACAAGTCAACGGCTGTGCATTTATCGTACTGAAACACGGAAAAAATAGAACCATGTATTAGACAGTATGACCACATTTCAGCCCAATTATTGGTTGCTAGTTGCTGCGTTGGGATCGTGCCCATCAGTTTTGTGCAGCTTGCTTTTCGGACAGTAATTTTCACGTTGTATCATCTCTTTGTGTAGATCAATAGGCTATTTCATAAATCATTTATGTGATTTTCCAGCTTACCCATGGTGTTGTCGTTTTGTCCAATGTGAATACTACTGTTGTTGGAAGCTGATGTCTGCACAATTAGATGTTTTTATTTGGTTGCTCGTACATGAGCTGTTTGAGTTGCAGGGCTTTTATGGAGACACATCTTCCAGCTTTTAGGGAAAAGAACCCCCACCTAGAGGTGGTGACAGAGCTAGTCCGTGGTCAGCATCCTAATTTGAAGGGCATTTACAGTAAGATCTTCTCTCTTGCTTTACAACCAATGTAATATTACTAACTCCGTAGGAGCCTTATTGCCAATTGCCATTACTGATACGATGCCACTTTTTAGTACTGGAATTAATCTTTCAGTTGCGCTGTATTTCTTTTTGTGGAATTGGCATGGCTTCAGTATTGGTTTGATCATATTAGTATGGTTGAAGTATGTATTTCGAGGAATGCATGTTGGCAACAATTAGTACACCCATCTTGGATGAATCTGTGCATACTTGTGGGTGACTGCATTCAACAAGTTTTTGTATTCTCATCCCCCTATGGATGGTTTTTATTCCTAGTGTAAGGTCAATCTCATTGCATGAACCATGAAGCAAATAGAAAATTTATCTGATTGCATGTTTCCATTCTACTGACCAAACAAAATCCTGTGGAAACTGATTACTAACTTGTATTTCTTAACAAGCGAAGCTAATGTCTTCAATTTTCTAAGCAACACTGTTCTGGTGCAGAAAATCATAATGAGCGAGTTGTTTGTGTCAGAAACCTACCACCTGAGGACATACTATTACAAGCTACCAGGCTAAGGAATTCTCTGGGGAGGAAAGTGGTGAAGCTGAGAACTAGACACGTAACAAAACGCCCCAGTGTTCAGGGAACATGGACGACAGAATTGAAGATGTGATCATGGGAGTCGGGTTATCAGACAAGCTGTTAGTGCTTTTTGGTGTTGTGATTGCAGTCTTTTCACATGCATGTCAAGAACTAGTCAATGCAACTATTCCACTTAACTTTTCAATGATCACAGTTCAACTTTGTCGTTTCATCTGAAATCTGATAAGTGATAATAACTTGTAAACTTGATTGTTCCTCGAAGTTGTCACTTAGCACCAGGTATTTGTTTAACAGAGAAGTCCCTGCAATGTAATGATCAAAATCTTTAAATGTGTTGTTTACCAGAGAAAGACATAGGCGCAAAATGTCATCGGGCTGTTCTACGAAATGCCGACAGTTTGCAAGTCGATGATGCAATGCTAATTGTTGTGACACTTGTGCGACGTATGCGCTCATCTAGATGCAAATTTTATTTTATCCTTAGAAGATGTCAATGGATCCACGCTGACGATGTATGAAGAGCTAAACTAGATATTATTGTTTTTTTTTGACAAACAGTATGAGAGGCTGCTACTGGAGATGTACTAATAAATAAGTAGCCGGGAACAATAGGGAGAAGAATTACAGTGTGTTAAGCCGAGAAGAAGGGAACCTATTAGTCTGAGTGAGAGCTACTGAAGTTGTACTAATAAATAAGTAGTCGGGAACAATAGGGAGAAGAATTGAAGATGTACTAATAAATAAGTAGTCGGGAACAATAGGGAGAAGAATTACAGTGTGTTAAGCCGAGAAGAAGGGAATCTATTAGTCTGAGTGAGAGCTGGGCAAGGAAAGAAACTTTCGGGACAAGAAAGAGGGAGAAATGTTATCAAAGATACATCGGTTGCGGCGTAACCAAATTGTCCAATATCAATTTGAATGAATTTATTAAAAAAAATTCAAATTTGGTACTCGATTTTAAAAAATTGCAAATCTAGACTACTGTCGGTGGATCATCGGCCGAACGTGGTCACGTCACGTCACGTTCGGCACTGCATCGACCGAACGTGGCCACGTCAGCCTGGTTTGGCCGTTGCAGTGCCGAACGTGGACAACGGCTAGCCACGTCAGCACCGTAATGGCTAGCTGGGCTGAACGTGGCCACGTCACCCACGTTCGGCCGATGCAGTGCCGAACGTGGGGCTATAAATAGAGACCGAAGGAACCCTCTCTCCCCCACGCCTCATTCCTTGCTCTCGGATGCCTTCTCCCAAGGTACGTTTTCTTCTCTTTTTTTATGTTTAGTTTTAAATATTTTAGTAGTAGTTTAGAAGTAATTTAGGAGTAATTTAGTAGTAGTTTAGGAATAATTTAGGAGTAGTTTAGTAGTAGTTTAGTTAAACATTTATTTAACATATGCTTTCAAATTAATTTAGGGTTGTTATACAACTAATTTAGGATTATTTTAGAGATAATTTAGGGTTGTTATACAAATAATTGAGAAATATTTTAGAGATAATTTAGGGTTATTCTACAAATAATTTAGAATTATTTTAGAGATAATTTAGGGTTGTTCTACACATAATACATTTATTTGACATATGCACATGTACTAATTAATTTGACATGTTAAATAAACAAAATTCTTTATTGTTTGTAGCTTTGTTGTGCTTGATTACTAATCGGGCTGACACAAGATTTGATTGCATCCGCTTAAGTCTCTGTTCTGCTCCAGGTATTTCCTTGTATTTATACTCGGTTTTTAATATTTTAGTACTATTTAAGTAGTAGTTGTGTAGTATTTTAGAAGTAAATTAGTAGTATTTTAAAATTAATTTAATAGTAGATCCGTAGTAGTTTAGGTGCAATTTCATTATACTTTGTAGACATGCTTTGTACTATTTAAACCACTGTAATGAGTACCATATCTTAAATTTACATATGCTTTGTATATAATGTATGATATTTTTTGAGATAATTTAGGGTCAATTTAGAGATAAATTAGGGTTGTTATACACATGTTTTAGGATAGAACGTAATTGTGGTGTGAACTTAATGTTTTTAGGTATTATGGATAGAACATCATTTAGGATTTACTATGGAGATGGTCAAGTAGTTATGGGTCAAGACAGTGCTGATCATAGTAGTTTTCAATTTACCGAGAATAGTTTAAGTCGGGTGGAGGAGCGTGAAATTTCCAATGTTAAGAAGTGGATGTATGTGATTTTTCAGTTATATATGTTGTAGTGGGATTTGCATCTTTATGCCTAGTGCAGCCATGTGCTCCAAGGGTTATTTTGGGAGATGGCTCATATTACCTCGATCAACATGTGGTGGAGGTATGTTAAAAGAGCGTTAGAAAAAGGTTGGGAACAAATTTTGCTAGTCTACTAACTCCTCATGTCATTCTAAATGTAGACACGACACTAGATCAAGTTGTTCAGTCAGGCGTACAATTAGAGGTCGGTGAGAGCAGCCAAGTCCATTAGGATATCCCCGAGACGGATGTGGTAGCTCCAACCCTAAATGTACAATGGGCTGCTGGACGGCAGGCTGACGAAGGGGAGGAAATAGAGGACGTAGTTGAGTTGCTTGAGAGAGAGGACGAAGCTTTGGAGGAAGCTCTGGAGCAGGGTGGAGACAAGAACTCTGAGGAAGGAGACGATGACAACGACAATGACGATGAAGAGACAAACATTCTGATTCTCAACGAGTGGTAAGCAGAAGATTTTGATGGTCATTATATCAGTGATGGGCGTCAAACTCATTGGGAGTATGCACAAAATGAGGTGCACATGGGTGTTGTGTATCCTACTAAGGATGAAGTGAAAGCACGATCATTGTCATTGCGACGATCATTTAGAGTTAATAAGTCAAACACTACTACCTATGACGTCGTGTGCAGGAATCAGAAGTGTCCATGGAGAGTTCATGCACACAAACACAAGTGGAGGATTCATTGGGTCTGCTCAATTGTGGTCCAACATAAATGCGTAGTTGATACAACTGTGACTAGGCATAAGAATCTAAGTGCAAGTTACATTGCAGGAGTTATGTACTCAGAGATCGTTGAGAATCTCAGTTATGAGCCTCATGCCTTAATACTTGCCATAGAGAGAAGATTTCAGTATACAATCAATTACGTAAAGGCATGGAGGACTAAACAGAAGGCACTGGAGATGAGGTTTGGTACATTCGAGGACTCGTACCATACCTCTTTGTTTGGATACGGTGCAGGTGCACAACCCTGACACGTACTACACCTATCAAGATAAGGATGCAACATTCCCAGAAGCATGGCGGTGAAAGAAAAAGTGTTCTTTGTGTAACATGGTCGGACATACGTACAAGAATTGAACACAAGCCATCACAAGCAGAACATGTCCCACATGAAACATTTATTGCAACACGACTCAAATTCTACATAGTAACAAACCATGTATGTATAGTTGTATTGTCACATTGTTCTATCCTCATATGATTTTAAACCGACTAATACATAGTTTCTGATTTTGTAGATGGCTGGTAACGTTGGTTGGCCCTACAAGTTTCACTCCCCCACAGTGGATGCCTACCATAGGGCACGGGTACTCACATCCCCTTCTGAGGATGATGAGCTTACACTTTTGTGAGTCCGGACACCACAGTATTCCTGGAGCATCCATCCTCCATGGGTTGGCAGATCAGTTAATTGTGCATAATGCTGGTTCGATGTCTTGTTTTTAATTTCACTAACAATTGGTTGCATATAGGTGACGATCACACTAGAGGACATATCTATGCTTCTAGGACTTCCATTGATGGGAACTGTTGTAGCAATTGCGTTAGCTACAACAGGTTTTGTGTGTATATGGTGTATAGAGTGAACCTCGAAGGGTTCTCACAGAGGGAGAAAGGATTTATACTGGTTCAGGTCTCCCCGAAGGGATAATAGCCCTACGTCCAGTCTACAGTGGATTTGGCATAGTTTTGCCTCTATCGGATCTAATGGATCTAGCTATTACAAGGGCATGGCCCTGCTTTTATAGGCGCGCAAGCCAAAGGAAAAGACCTAAATACCCTCTACAAGTCATAGGCCTTATAGGGGCAAGAATGGAAAAAGGCTAGACTACTGTACAAACAGCTTTACAGACGTGTCAGACAGACGCCACCTCTGAATAGCTAAACGACCTACCAGGGGTAGTGGGGACCCCGGTATGGATTTACACTGTAGCGGAGTTGAGATATTTTCCTAGTTCGAAGTAGTGGCCGGAGCTCTTCGGGCGGAGACTGCGTCAAAGGCTTCGAAGGGTACTTCGAGGTGAACTTCAAAGTACACTCCGAACTAAACTACGAATGGACTCCCGGAGACTTAGCTTTGAAATGGACCGGAGGGGGGTCTGGAGGTTGTCTCTGGGGAACCCCGAAGGAAGTCCAGAGGCTTGACTCCGGAGGGCTCCGAAGGGAGCCCGGAGGCTAACTCCGAAGAGAGCTCGAAGGCTTGGCTCCGGAGGACTCCGAACGGAGCCCGGAGGCTTGGACTGATTGCTACTTGGAAATAACTTCGGCGGGAGGGATCTGCTTCGACAATGTCAGGCTCCGGGGCCGAGGCCTACGGAGGCTGACATCATTTGGCCCCTGTTTAAGGGAAAACATATTCCCCCAATAGTAGCCCCTTGCTCGCAGCCCTTCGGAGCGAAGGGGTGCGTGCGCCTCTGGACAAATGACCCAGAGTAAAAAGAAAACTTTAGAGAAGACGAGCCTTCGAAGCTTGGACCGAAGGAGGCTTTGACTTGTGCAGGTAATGAATACCTGTCTCGACTGTTGGGATGACTTCGGGTAGACCAAGCGACTCCGCAACGGTTATAAAATTAACCGTTGCAGCGCGGAGGGCGCGACGGATCGCTTCAACTTCGCCTCGGGTCCTTCTGTCATAGACTTTGGCACGGGAACTGTTGGGATTTTTACCACATATAAAAAGGGGTTTACCGCACACGTCTTTGGCACACACTCTCATTTGCTTCCTTCCCAACTCCTAGCATCCTTCGCTTTCCTCTTTCCACCTATAGCTTCGCGCGGAGCCAGTTTCGCAACTCTCAGCGTCCTTCGCGCCGAAGCCTCACAAGATGCTGAAGAAGGTTGCGTCGAATAAGGCCTTGACCCTGGGCGCGAGTTCGAGCTCCGCCCAGGCACAGGCGACGGTGGCGTCGGCGAAGCCTTTAACAAGGCGCTTGGGGACGAGGGACCTTCGGTCGCCGTCGGACAAATTTGAACAAACTCTGGAAATGAGGGCTTCGGCCTCAACGGAGGAGTATGTCTGAAGAGTCTACGAGAGGAAGATATCGGAGGAGATCCAACTCCAGGTACCAGCGAAGTCGGAGGCTGTTCCGAGGCCTCAGACTGACGAGGTCGTGATCTTTGAAGTGTTCTTCAAGGCAGGCCTCGGGCTACCGACAGTGGACATGCTGAGCGAGGTGCTGAAGGCGCACAACTTTGAGCTTCCCCAGCTGTCCCCAAATGCTATGGCGAGACTAGCCATTTTCGAGTGTGCCGAAGGCTGTGAGGGGCGCGCGAACATCTTCGTCGCCCTCCATGATGCTAACTGCAAACCGAAGCAAAGGTAGGGGGCAGACCGCGTCAAGAGGGCCTTGGCCTTCAGGAGCGCCAACTTCCAACTCCGTAAGGAGTACCAAGACGTCTTCCCAGTGAGGGCCGTCAACAACAAGTGGTACTCTAAGTGGGACCAAGAGTGGTTCTACGCTTCGGTGGGCGCGAACTCCCCCCTTCGGAGTACCAATGCACTCATTTCTTACTGACGCGAAGGCATGGTGCAAACAAGCCCCGACATCCTCCAGTCAAGGATCCTGCTCTTGCAGAGGGTAGCTTCGAGGATGAGCATGAGGGACCTCGCGGAAGAGTTCATCACCCTTCGGCTCAGCCCCCTCGTGCTCTCTTGGCTGGAGGGCCTTTTCCAAACTTTGGGTTCGGAGGGACCAAGCAAGGTGTCTGCGAAGTGCCTTGGTAAGACTTTAATTTCTTCATCTTCGTACTTCGCATAAATAACTTGTGCTAACTTGGAACTTTGATGAAGCTTCTCGTGAAGTAAGGCCTCCGGAGGAGGCAATCATAGCGGCGGATCGCGTCATTGGGGCTCCGACGCCTGAGGAGCAAACTAAGAGGCTCGCTCTGGTGGGGACTTGGGAACGCTGGAATAGAGTGTGGACCTAGCTCGACATCAAGGGGGTCCAAGCATTGCCAGACTTCGCCAACCCAACACCATCGGCGAGCGGCTCTAAGAGGAAAAGGGTGGACGACGAAGAATTCGAAGCCTCGAGGGTTCGCTCAGAGGTCCTAGTGGATGAAGCCCCTACTGCGGAGGAGCCAACAGCCACGAGCCTTGGTGCTGGAGCGGAGCCAGCAGATGCTCCGGCGGCGACCACCAAAGTGGTGGCGGCGACCACCGAAGTGGTGGCGGCGGAGGCTGCAACAGTGACCTCTTCGGGCGCGGGGGTCAGGGCCCAGCCCGCGCAGCGAAGGGACTGGGGAGCACACATCACTCCCACCTCCTTCGAAGACATCTCCTCCAACGAAGGTAAACACTTGATCACTTTTCTCTTTTCATACATGAATATTGACTTGGACTTTTCTGCAGATGTTGACACCGGTGCGAGGCCTGTCGTGCCGAGGCTCACAGAGGCCTTCGGCAGCAGCGATAGCAGCATCAGCTCGGGGTCAGAGAGCACTTCGTCCGAAGAGGACGGGGGGAATGACCACGGCAAAGGAATCCTTCGGGACGAGGCCGGAGAGCATGTCGAGGTGGTGGACCAAAGCCTGGCTCCACGGGAGTCCGCACTGGAGGAGGTCGTGACGGAGATGGTCCGACCTCTACAGCCGAGGAGGCTTGTGATGGAGGCAGCTATCCATGCCTTCAACGAAGGCTGCACTGCCATAGGGGAAGGAGGCTTAGTGGCGCAGCTTAGTCACTCCAGCCCCTTAGACCTCTTGGCAAACGCCCACGAAGCCATCATCCAGGTGAGAGAAGCTTTACAGGATCTTCGAGTCACTTGCTTTTTTACTCAATACTTAGGATTTTCTTGAACCTTTTCAGGCCTTCACGCTGAATGCTGTAGTAGAAGTCTCCGCGGACCATCGGATGGCTGACCTGGCAGAGGAAAGGGACACCCTTCGGCGCGAGGCCTCGGAGGAGACTGAGAAGTGAAGGTGAGCTGAAGCAGCAGCATAGGTGGCGAGGTCTGAGGCCGAGAAGGCGAGGGAAGTATTGGTCTCAGAAACCAACAAGCTTCAAGAGACACTTCGAGCTTAGGAGGAGGCTAGGGCGAAGTTGGCGGCGGAGTGCTCTGAACTTCGTGCAGCCGGCCACTGCCTGGAGAACTTCGTGGTCCAAGGGGTCGATGAGGCCACCTCAAGCTTGACTACAATCCTCGAGCAATTGGGGATTGAGTGCCAGGCCCCGGACTTTAGCCCTCAAGACCCAATCGGGGAACGCCTCGAGTTCCTGCGGACTGCGGCTGCGACGGCGGATACATCAATGAAGGGCTTCGCTCTGATGGATGGCCAAGTGGCAGGCCAAGGCGTGTTGCATATGCTTCATGACGCGGGGTGAAACCACCTTGAGGCGGCAACCTCGGCGACTCTGGTGGCCTTCAGAGGCCAGCACTTGGTTGTGCCGCCTTCAGACGTCCGCGGAGCATGGCGCCATCTTTAGGAACCTTGGAAGGCCCAACGGCTCTCCCGCCTTCGCTGAGCCAGGGCACAAGCCTCGCCAGCTCAGACTTTGATGTCGAAGCCTCCACCTCTGAAGGTGTAGACCTCCTTAGGCTCCTTGTAATTCTTAGTTGTAGGCTTGTAAACTACTCATCAGCTTATTAATATAAATGCGGGGGTACTTTATACCTGCCCAGGCTCAGCCTTCGAATGTTGAACTCGAAGTACTTGAGGATTCTGAGGAGCTTCACCAGCTTTGGGTGGTGCTCGAAGTAGCTAGGTCCGAATCCCTCGGTTCAAGCTTCCGAGGGGTCCTAGGGGCGAAGCCATTTCTGAGGTAGCCCAGAAGCTGCTGGCTGCCGTGAAGACAGAGCCTCTTCGTAGTTCTTCCTCCTCGCCAGACTTAAGCTGTTTCGGGTATGGCCTTAACAGGCGACAAAGCCCTAGACTTTTCTGCCTTCGATACGACACCACCTGCGTCCCAGACTTGGACAAACCTGCAAGGCAAAAGGCGAGGTCTGCGGGCTTCGGAGCATAGATGGTCCAGCCGCGGGAGAACAGACTCTTCAATGCTTGAGATCTTTACTTCCCATATGCTACGATCCAGAGCATAGAGAAGTTTGATTGCTCGGTCATGATCAGAGTAAGCTAGCATCCCAGTGGAGCGCAAGTTACTAACAATTCTGTCAAAGCAAGCAAACAAAGCATCAACAGATTCGCCAAGGCCTTGCACAAACATTTTGTATTCTTTATTATATGTGCTCTGCCTCCTAGCCTTAATCTGTGATGCGCCCTCATGTAAAGTACTCAAGGTCGACCAAATTTCTCGTGTAGTGCGAAGGTGCTAGACCCTGTCGAACTCGTTGCGACTCATACTGATAAAAAGAATGTTTCCAGCCTTGCTATTACATTCATATTGAGCCTTCTCAGTCTCTGAGGTACGAGGGTAAAGAATCACATACTGGGATGCAACAATGTCCCATATCACACTTCCTTGGCTAAGAAAATAAGCCTCCATGCGCACCTTCCAATAGGCATAATCTCGACCATCAAACATCAGGATCTTAGTGTTTTTATCCATGTCGCCACAAGGATCACAAACCGGTTAAGGTCAACTGTTCTAATCAGCTCTGATACCAATTGTGGGATCAAAATGGCGACTAGAGGGGGGGTGAATAGGCGCCTCGACACTTTCTCGCGAATGTGATGGCCTAATCAAATCACCCAACGCACCTCTAGTAACACAGTTTCAAGTTTTAATCCAAACAGTACAAAAATTGAACTCCACAAGATAGAAAACCACCAATCAGCTTTGTTTCAGGATTTTTAATCAACAAATATCAAAACACTCACACAAGAGATCAATTCAAGTTTGGAATAGTGAATCAGCTTGTTTCAAATCAATCTCAAATGAAATCCCTGAACTTCTAAAATTTGTCGGATGATGAATAGTAAAAGTGACTTTCAACAAAGTTCATTAGTCATATTTTGGTTCAGCTGACAAGTTTCAATTTCAGATTAATTTCGATTCAGCACACAAAGATTCAGAACTTGTACTTCTAGAATTTGTCAGACGATGAATAGTAATAGAGTATTTCAACAAATTTCAGTATTCAAGTTTTGATTCAGATTTTGTACAGAACTGTATACTTCACATTCAGAACCAATTTGATTTAAGCAAGTAGAGATCAGAACATGTACTAGATAGATTTACTTGAATCACAATTGCTGAAACAGAATTATTGATTTGGAATAGTGAGAGCTGAAAGTACTGTAGCATTTCAGAAATTCAGTTTCAATGCACTGTGTCAAATCAGGATACTCTTCTCACAGCAAATCTTTTGGCGTATTGAAAAATTTGAGCAGCAAAACTTTAATCTCCTCTCAAGTTCTAAAGAATTCAATACTACTCTGATCCAGATTTCACAAGCAAGGAATTCAGGTGTAGATCAAACAACTAACACAAAAACAGAACTGAATGTAATTGCAGTTTAGCTCAAAAAGTGAAACCGTACAGAACTGATTCTGTTTGAATTGCAGAAACCCACAGAGTTCAGGTTAAAAATTAAATCACTGAGAACAAGATTAAGGTTCTGAACCAAAAGTTTATCAGTTAGAAAAGTTCAAAAATATCAGACTAAACTTTGAAACAATTGTATGAATATCAACTAGAAACTGAAAACAGAAGATAAGCTACACTCAGGCACTAAAATAGAAATGACTCCTTTCCAGAAACACAGGTTTAGCAGCAGAACAAATCAGTCTAAACTAAGAGCTAAACACTTTTAGAATTCACACTGATCAAAACGTACTAGATTTTCATGAGACCAAGGACCAGCAAATCAGGATTAACTCAGATGAAGAACCAGAACAGATGCAATAGATGCTTCTATGAAAACTAAACTCCAAGTTCCCTTAACCAAAGTTTTATTTCAAAACAGGAGAGAAAATTCAGTTCAACAAAAACAAACACCGGCAGAAAACTGATTCAATTCACAGATATGCTCAGAACTATTTCATACACAAACACTTGATTATATAGATGAAACAAAACTGCACAATCATAGCTAGATGAACAGAAATCTCTTAACTGCAGTAGCTAATCCATGAAAGTCATATGAAACCTAAACAGATTTAAGAATCAAAACCTATTAAGTATATGAGATCAATCTATCCAGAGACTATTTCACAAAGAATCACTTCAGAATCATCAGAAATATTCAGAGAATTCAAAGTAAAACTCACATAATCAGTCACTGAGACCATGCCTCTGATGGCGAGTAGTTGTGCTAGATGCTAGACTCCAGATGATTTTTTCTTGTTTGTGATACCATCCATAGCGGCTTGTGCTATGGGTGAGATAAAAATAAGAGCTGAATTGTTGTAAGAAACTATTTGTATCGCATTTAATAAAGAATTCGTGAATTATTTTGGGGTACATTTTTCTAAGTCTTCTCTTATGATTTTGTGGTATTATCACCTTCAGAATGGCCAACGACCAGAACCCATCCGCCAACCCCAATCTGCCAAGGCACGCAGTACCTAATGGAGAAGCTCTAGGGCAACATCAGACCGGGGCACCCATTGCCAACATCCCTACCCTGGCCGAGATGATGGCCAACCAAAATCAACTCATCACTTCCCTGTTGGCTCAGATGCAACAGCAACAGTCCCACATGCATGAGCAGCAGGCTCAAATAAATCGTCTACAGCAACACCACTTGGAGCTGCCTCCACGCCCTCAAGCCCCCACACCGGCCCCCGCCACCCAACTGGCAGAGTTCCTACGGGTGCGGCCTCCCATGTTCTCAAGCACAACCAACCCAGTGGAGGCAAGGGATTGGTTGAGGACCATGGGAAAGAAGTTAGATATCCTCCCTTTCTTTGACGCAGAGCGAGTAGCATTCATAGCCCACAAGCTCCAGGGTCCGGCTGCCGAGTGCTGGGACACCTACCGTGAATCCCAGCCCGAGGGTCATGTTGTCACTTGGGCAGAATTCTCCGACCCACGTTCCTGCTGGAGTCATGGCCCAGAAGAAACAAGAATTTTGTGACTTGCAACAAGGAGGCAAGTCAGTCACGGAGTATCTCCACAAGTTCAACCGCCTGGCCCGTTATGCGCCAGAGGAACTCTGCACCGACACCAACCATTAGGGCAAGTTCCTCCGGGGACTAAAGGATGAGATGTCCGTCCAGCTTATCGCAGTGGACTACGCCAACTTTCAGCAGTTGGTGAATAAGGCTATCGTCCAAGAAACCGAGCAAAACCGACTGTACCTTAAGAAGAGGAAGATGATAGCCTTCAACACAACCAGGGGATTCTTCAGAGGCCCTGCTTCACTCCTCCAGCCCATGCACCGAGCCATCACCCTCGTCCTGCCTTTAGGCCACAGTACAACTCCGGTGGTTCGAGCACCAGAAACCCCTGCCCAGCTCCACCAGCACTGGCCGCCAAGGCCAACATACTAAGGGACCGGTGATGGGGGATTGGTCCCGATCTTCCGCTAGGTAAGGGATAAACTTGGGTTGGTGGAGAATCTCGACGTTGATGATCCAAGGCTCCGGTCCGGCGGATCAAAACCTTGCAATCGTTACACCATTGTCTCCGTTGGTTATCAACCACGCAGAACGCGATTGACCTCACCACGAAGGCTAATTCCTGCAAGCGAACCCAAGAACACAAGCAAGAACAGGAAGGATACAAATCGAATGCCAAATCACAGACAAACGAAGATAAGGTGAGGTTTCACAAACGCCAATGCAGCAGCCAATCGGTCCGGTGCAAGAGGCGGGATCTAAACACAACAGTGTAGATGCAAACAAAGCAAAACCTCAACCTAGAAGTGGCTGGCATGAGAATATATAGGGCGGCGGCCTGTGGAAGGCGAAACAGACATGGGCTGTGGGCTAGAAGACGTACAGACTCAGACTATGGGCCAACATGGCCCAGTTCTGTCACGCAGTACTGTTTTAAATACACAGGACGACTCGAGACTCCAAATGAGGTGAAACCAACGGCAAACGATCCGTCTTCTCCTCAGCTTTCCAAAAAGTCAAAGAACGCGCCAATCGGACTTCGTATGAGGAAGTTATGCCCATTTTGGTGAATGGTGGTCGATGTAGTCTGAACCAGCGAATTCTTGACTTCAAATCATCCGTGCGGCTCCGTCTTCAACTCCAACTCTCCTATTCCATCTCCCATGTTCCTAAGCAACAAAATATCACTAGTATTCAGTAGCATCCCATCCAAACAAATATAATCAAAGTTGCTAAGGAACGAATTAACCTCATGGTTCAAGCGACGGGCACGGGCGCGTGTGATTGGTCCTTGTAGTTGAATTGTAGGTGGAGGCTCCATGTGTGTATCATGTGAAGTGATGTCCTCATCATCCTCCCCCTCTTGAATTGGAGTCGTCCTCGACTCAAGCTCATCATCATCTCCCAAATAGGGCTTTAAATCTGAAATGTTAAATGTGGGACTAACCCCAAAAGCTGCAAGCAACTCAAGCTTATATGCATTGTCATTTATCTTCTCAAGCACACGGAAAGGACCATCAGCACGGGGCATCAATTTAGACTTTCGTAAATCAGGAAAACGATCCTTGCGCAAGTGCAACCAAACAAGATCACCCGGTTCAAATGTTATTTCTTTTCTACCCTTACTACCATAAGCACGATATTTCTCATTCATTTTCTCTATGTTTGCTTTAGTAGTTTCATGCATCTTAAGTAATAATTCAGCACGTGTAGTAGCATTAAAATTCAAGTTTTCAGATGGTGGTAATGGTAGCAAATCAATAGGAGCACGCGGATTAAAGCCATAGACCACTTGAAACGGACTTACCTTAGTAGTGGAGTGTACTGACCTATTATATGCAAACTCAATATGAGGTAGACACTCTTTCCAAAGCTTCAAGTTGGTCTTCAAAACAGCCCTCAACATGGTGGACAATGTGCGGTTGACGACCTCCGTTTGTCCATCCGTTTGGGGGTGACAAGTAGTAGAAAACAGCAGCTTCGTCCCCAACTTATGCCACAACGTCCTCCAAAAATGACTTAAGAATTTGGCATGACGATCTGAAACGATGGTATTGGGAACTCCATGCAAGCGTACGATCTCTCTGAAAAACAAATCAGCAACATTTGTAGCATCGTCGCTCTTGTGGCAAGGTATAAAATGCGCCATTTTAGAGAAACGATCTACCACCACAAAAATACTATCCCTCCCCCTCCTAGTTCTAGGTAATCCTAACACAAAATCCATAGAAATATCCTCCCAAGGTACACTAGGAACGGGCAGAGGCATATAAAGACCATGTGGGTTTAGTCGGGACTTAGCTTTATTGCAAGTAGTGCATCGTGCCACATAGCGCTCAACATCTCGTCTCATCTTGGGCCAATAGAAGTGTGTGGACAGCACATCTTCAGTTTTCTTTGATCCAAAATGACCCATCAAACCATCACCATGTGCTTCCTGCAATAACAACAAGCGAAGAGAGCTAGCCGGAACGCATAACTTGTTAGCACGAAAAAGATATCCTTGATTCAGCACATATTTGTTTCAAGCACGGTCATTTGTACAATTTGCAAAAGCATCTTTGAAGTCCAAATCAGTAGCATACATGTCCTTCAATGTTTCTAAACCAAAGATCTTATAATCAAGTTGAGAAAGCAATGTATATCGTCTAGATAAAGCATCAGCAATCACATTATCTTTCCCTTTCTTATGCTTAATGATATATGGAAAAGTTTCAATAAATTCTACCCATTTAGCATGTCGTTTATTCAGATTTGCTTGACTACGTATATGCTTCAATGCTTCATGATCCGAATGAATAATAAACTCCTTAGGCAAAAGGTAATGTTGCCAAGTTTCAAGCACACGCACTAAGGCATATAATTCCTTATCATAGGTAGAATAGTTCAACTGTGGGCCATGTAATTTCTCACTAAAATAGGCCACGGGTTTACCTCCTTGCAGCAGCACACCTCCTAATCCAAAACCACTTGCGAACATTCCTAGCTCTGTTCCTGTTGCAGTCACTGACCTTTTGCAGGAGTTTAAAGATGTTTTTCCTGCTGAGATACCACCCGGGCTGTCACCGATACGCGGCATCGAGCACCAAATTGATTTGGTCCCGGGGGCGTCTCTTCCTAATCGTGCAGCGTACCGCACCAATCCGGATGAGACAAAAAAAATTGAGCGCCAAGTACAGGACCTTCTTGATCGTGGGTACGTCCGTGAAAGCCTTAGTCCTTGTGCAGTACCCGTTCTTTTGGTACCTAAGAAAGATACCAACTGATGGGGGATTGGTCCCGATCTTCCGCTAGGTAAGGGATAAACTTGGGTTGGTGGAGAATCTCGACGTTGGCGATCCAAAGCTCCAGTCCGGCGGATCAAAACTTTGCAATCGTTACACCACTGTCTCCGTTGGTTATCAACCACGCAGAATGCGATTGAGCTCGCCACGAAGGCTAATTCCTACAAGCGAACCCAAGAACACAAGCAAGAACAGGAAGGATACAAATCGAATGCCAAATCACAGACAAACGAAGATAAGGTGAGGTTTCACAAACGCCAATGCAGCAGCCAATCGGTCCGGTGCAAGAGGCGGGATCTAAACACAACAGTGTAGATGCAAACAAAGCAAAACCTCACCCTAGAAGTGGCTGGCGTGAGAATATATAGGGCGGCGGCCTGTGGAAGGCGAAACAGACATGGGCTGTGGGCTAGAAGACGTACAGACTCAGACTATGGGCCAACATGGCCCAGTTCTGTCACGCAGTACTATTTTAAATACACAGGACGACTCGAGACTCCAAATGAGGTGAAACCAACGGCAAACGATCCGTCTTCTCCTCAGCTTTCCAAAAAGTCAAAGAACGCGCCAATCGGACTTCGTATGAGGAAGTTATGCCCATTTTGGTGAATGGTGGTCGATGTAGTCCGAACCAGCGAATTCTTGACTTCAAATCATCCGTGCGGCTCCGTCTTCAACTCCAACTCTCCTATTCCATCTCCCATGTTCCTAAGCAACAAAATATCACTAGTATTCAGTAGCATCCCATCCAAACAAATATAATCAAAGTTGCTAAGGAACGAATTAACCTCATGGTTCAAGCGACGGGCACGGGCGCGTGTGATTGGTCCTTGTAGTTGAATTGTAGGTGGAGGCTTCATGTGTGTATCATGTGAAGTGATGTCCTCATCAACCGGAACGGCAAGCCGTGTTGGGGAATAGGGAGCTACGCTAGCCGACAAATTCAAAATTTCCGCCCTATGGCCCTAGGCTCATGCGCGTGTGAGATCATATATCGGTACCTTCTAGCACAAGACGCGCTAGGTGCAGCGGAAGAAGATGTTGGAGCAGCGCGTCTAGGATCTCCTTGCCGTCCTTCGCCGATTCGATCGATGAAGTCGACGTAGTCATTCGCATGTAGACGTTCATGAGCGTCGCTATTGGAGCAACGCCTCCACAGAGTCCACACGTACAAGGATGGAGTACCTCCCACAGCAGCATGCTAGCACCACACGTGAGATACGAAACTCCTTGACCTCAACGTTTGAGAACAAGAAGAGGAGGAGAGAACTCTTGGGTGGCTAGGTCTAATCTAGGCTTATTGCTGTCCCCAAGACATCCGCCTCTCCTTATATAGGGCTATGGGCCCCTGGGTCGTGCTTATCCCGAAACCGTAATAGATCCAATCTGTTTTCCCACGTCGAAACTTCCGATCCTGCATCGGAACTTCCAACAGGGTATTTCAGGTCTCCTGGTACAGTACGACACACAACAGATCCAATCTGTTTTCGCCCACCTCAGAACTTCCGATACCATATTGGAACTTCCGATCAGTACAAAATTCCTCTGATTCAAATAGGACCACCTTGCTCGTCGGAACTTCCGATACCATATCGGAACTTCTGAAGTAACAATTGCTCTCTCTATCGAGACCAGAAATTAACCGTAACTTCCGATACTACCTATCAGAACTTCCGGTCCACGAAATTTTCTTGGGCATATCCTTCAATCTCCCACTTGCACAAGAACCAATTCTTTGCATGTTTTAATCCATCCCCTTAAGTGTGTGACCCGATAGGTTCATACACTAACGGTTGTTCACCAGAAATCATTTCCGACTTATTGATCAATAGCGGTACCTAGCAGCACATATTGACCCCCAAAAGCATACAAAATCAAATTTTCATGAACCTTGATATACGCATGCACTAGTCCCTTTACTACGCGTCGTCAGTCAATCTCAAGGCGAGATACGTGCCACCCTTATTGGTTAACTTTACATTTCACTCGATCAAGTATCAGATTTAAATCATGATTAACTCCTTAGTCATAGTGGCATGGCCATGCACTTTTCCAATCAAATACCTCGAGGGGCCCAGAGATGATTCTTCTGTTATTAGGAGGGGTAAATTCCATCTTGACCGCTCATATCCCAAGACATGTTTTACAACACACCTGAAAACAACACTTATTACAACCCTGTTACGGAATAGCGTTAGGAAGCATCTAAGTGTATCACTACGCATTCTGGAATCAAATGACAATCTCAGTTTCAAGGACTCTGCAGGTACACCATTTGAGATGACAACTATTGGCACATAACAATCTCAGCAGTATCTCAAGTGGGCCTGTCCAACATCATGTTCACCAACATGTGTCCACATCACTGATTTGACATCTCTATGTCTATGATCTGTGAAACACAATCATCAATCAGTCGGATGTGCTAATCCATGTATCATCACTGTCCCACATGATGACAAGATTAGGGGCCCTTTTGAACAACATCGTCATAAAGCAAAAAGTTTCACATAACAAGTCGTACTCATTAATTAAATGCAAACGATATTTATTCAAGGAACAAGATAACAATTACCCTCATACATTAGCATAGACTTTACTAGCATCTTCCACAAACACATGACTCACTCACGCAAGTATCTAATACCCATGGAGCTCATATACGCCTCATGCTTGGGCTGTGGAAGAGGCTTCATCAACTGATCCGCCATGTTCAAATCCGTGTGCACCTTGCAAATCTTCACATCACCTCTCTCTATGATCTCGTGGATTAGGTGATATCGCCGAAGTATATGTTTGGATTTCTGGTGCGGCCTAGGTTCCTTGGCTTGCCCGATGGCACAACTATTATCACAAGATAGGATCACTGGACTGGACACACTAGGAACAACACCTAGCTTAGAACCAAACTCCCTGATACAAACGACCTCCTTCGCCGCTTCTGAAGCAGCGATATACTCAACTTCCGTTGTAGAATCGGCCATCATATCTTGCTTGGAACTCTTCCAACTCACTACGCCTCCATTGACGCAGAACACAAAGCCAGATTGCGATCGGGAATCATCTTTATCGGTCTAAAAGCTAGCATCCGTGTAACCACTTACAACGAGCTCCTCTTCACCACCTTATACCAGGAACATTTCCTCAGTCCTTCTCAAGTACTCGAGGATACTCTTTACTACATCCCAGTGACTTTCACCCGAGTTCGATTGGTACCTGCTTGTAACACTTAGAGCATATGACACATCTGGGTGTGTACACAACATGGCATACATAATGGATCCAATTGCCGAGGCATATGTGATCGCACTCATCTTCTCTAGCTCATCAGGTGTCATGGCACACTGATTCTTACTAAGAGAAATACCATGTGACATTAGCAGGAATCCCTTCTTAGAATTCTGCATTTTGAACCGTTTCAAAACATTGTCAATGTACATACTTTGGCTTAATCCAATTTGCAGTTTTGATATATCTCTATAGATCTTTATGTCCAAAATGTATGCTGCCTCTCCAAGATCATTCATCAAAAAACTATTTTTCAGTGAATTCTTGACAGCATTCAACAAAGGAATGTCGTTTCCGATCAACAATATGTCATCCACATATAGGACCAAAAACACAAGTGAGCTCCCACTAGACTTTTTGTAAACACAAGGCTCTTCTTCGTTCTTGATGAAGCCAAACCTTTTGACTACCTCATCAAAACGAAGGTTCCAACTCCGAGAAGCTTGCTTCAATCCATAAATGGACTTTAGCAACTTACAAACTTTCCAAGCATTCCCCGGACCGTCAAGACCTTCAGGCTATGTCATGTACACATCCTCACTTAGGTCTCCATTTAGGAAAGTCGTCTTGACATCCATTTGTCATATCTCATAATCATAAAATGCGGCAATAGCTAGGATGATCCGAATAGACTTAAGCATAGTGACGTGCGAAAACATTTCATCATAATCAACAACTTGAATCTATCTAAAACCTTTCGCCACCAATTATGTCTTATAGATGTGAACATTTCCATCAACGTCTATCTTTTTCTTGAAGATCCATTTACATTCAATGGTTTTACACTATTGGGTGTATCAACCAAGTTCCAAACTTGATTGACACTCATGGACTCTAACTCGGATCCAATGGCTCCAAGCCATTTCTCAAATTCTGGTCCCATCACCGCTTCCACATAGGTCTTGGGCTCATCGTTGTCCAACAACAATACATCGTGATGCCCAGTGGTCAAGAACATGTACCTCTATTGATAGCAAAAAATGGCATTAATGACCAAGATTGTCAAAATATCAATTTTGGTAATTTGAGCCAAAAATATGCAACTCCTAGTACAGGCCAAAGCCCTGAAGTGCCGGAGGCCCACCTGCATGGGACCTCGAGAGCCTTTTAGCAGCCTGCTTTGTAGGCCTGGCTTCAGCCCGAAGGCCCTTCGGCGGCCTGCTTCGCCGAAGCTTCGGCCCGAGGAACACCCTTCGACAGGCCTGTAGAAGGCCCACTTTGGGCAGGCTTCGGATAAGGAATCTGATACAGATTCTGGTTGTTGTTATCTCTAATATTGATTAGGCCGAATCTTTTCAGATTAGAGTTAGAGATAATAAGACTAGCCCATATAAATATAGGGGTGAGGCCGGTTCATAGGGCCCCCCAACACAGATCAACTCTTTAGACCCTAGTTTGAACCCTACCTTTAGTTTCTTTACATTCCGCATTAGATCAGTACACCTTCGTGGGTTTGTGCTAGAAGCCCTCCGTCGGCCACGCTGTAACAGTGGTAAACCTTGTTGGTTTGCTTGTGAATCATCCGTTAATCTACGTAACTGATTTCTATCACCTTGTTGGCTCACTTGTGTACCATCCGTTAATCTACGTAACAGATTGCTACCTTCGTTTTGTATACTGCAACACTTGGTAATTCGGTCTCCAGGCCGAATTGGCACTTCATCTTCATTTTGCTGTAGTTTCATGTTCGGAGCCCCCTTCGTCGAAGGTTTCCAGAGCTAGGAAGCTAGTTTCGGAGGCTGCTAGAGTATCCTTCGGCTAGTCCTCGCTTCGTCCATCCGTGCTGGATCTGTCACGCTGCTATCGATCCGGTTAAGTCCCGCGCACCGGAGCAACCTTGCATTGGAGTTGTTTTGCACCGGAGTTACGTTAGAACGCTTCACATCAGACCTCTTCACGCTAGTGCTCTATATACTTTGGCTAATTGGATTATTTTCGTGTGATCTGATTACCTGGCGACTCCACCCCCTTGCCACTGTTGAGGGTAGTCGGAACATGACGTCAGTGTTGTGTCATGCTTAGGCTCACCCCTAAGTATCCACACGCTTTTGGATCGTTGAACTGACCCAAGTGTGGGGGCATGTTTTTGTGTCAACACACTTTTTGGTGACTCCGCTGGGGAGGACCACGCCAACATGAAAAGTACATCTACATCGGCTGCAAGTACCACTACGACAACTTCTACGCCTACAACGTCGATGGATCCCATGGGGGTGTTGACACAAAAACGTGCCCCCGCACTTGGGTCAGTTCGACGATCCAAAAGTGTGTGGACACTTAGGGACAGGCCTAAGCATAACACAACACCGACGTCGCGTTCCGACTACCCTTAGCCGTGGTAAGGGGGGTGGAGTCGCCAGGCAATCAGATCACACAAAATAATCCAATTAGCCGAAATAAATATAATAAACAAAATAAAATCAGCAAACCAGTCGGAGCCTGTCTGCTTCGGAGTGTGATGCGAAGGGGGTCGCCGAAGTATACCTTCGGCATTGGGTGCGAAGTGTCCCGCTGAAGGGTACCTTCAGCATTCAGACTGAGCTGGTCGAAGGTGATCTCCGAACGGATCTGGACACGACAATCACCTTCGAACGATGGGGTCCGGCGCGAATTCCTTGATACAGCGTGGTACAAAATAATGACTCGATAGCCGTGCGCGGGCATGACTTCGTCTAGAACGGAATACGAACATGGCGAAGCCTGTTGGGACAAAGTGCGATGGCGAAGCCTGCGGTCGAAGCAGAAGTCCCAACGAAGGGTGTTCTGGCAACCTCCGAAACCGATCTCTCGGCTCCGGACACCTCCGACGAAGTATCTTCGAACGTGAAGACCTGCAACAAAGAGGATTCGAAGTACTAATTCGGTCTGAGGACCGAATTCTGCTAAGTGTTGCACTAGTAGCGAAGGTAGCAATCTGTTACGCAGATTAGCGTATACTTCACAAGCGAAGTAACAAGGCGATAGCAATCTATTACGTAGATTAACGGATACTTCACAAGTGAAGTAACAAGGATTAACACTGTTCCGAAGTGGCCGGCGGAGGGCTTCCAGGCAAACCCACGAAGAGGTACAGGAAAATAAAGATAAAGTAAATGTGATCAAAGCTAGGGCTTTGTGTTTGAGTTGTGTTCGGGGAGGGCCTCTAAGATGGCCTCACCTCTCTATTTATAGAGGCTGAACTTCTGATCTAATCTGCTATAATTCAGCTTGGATAGAGATAAAAACTTAGCCATAATTGTATCCAACTCTGTCTCTACCGAAGTGGGCTTCGGCCAGGCCCATCGAAGCCTACTCCTCGGGCCGAAGCCTCGGTGGAGTGGGCCTCCGAAGTCTTCCTAGCCGAAGGCCGTGGGCTGGCTAGAGGCTTTCGGAGCCCACAGCCCAATGGACCTTTGGCCCTATAGGGCTTCGGCCTGACCCCGGACATGTGTATTTTTGGCCCAAATTACCAAAATTGATATTTTGACAATCTCACCTACTGATGCCATTTTTTGCAATCAACATATGCCCCCTACCTTTTAGTGAACTGAGTGAACTAAAAGCACAATGAGCTGAAGACGATACCCTCTGTATCGGCTTTTCGACACCTTTCATGCTGTTTGTCATACGCTTGGGAAATACCTTTTCAAGTACCTACCATTCAAAGCTTTTCGAAACCGCTCTCCTTGCAGAGATTCCAACAGGTATGCATTGCAAGGAGCGATTTCGGCTATCTTAAAAGGACCTTCCCAACTAGGTGACCATTTACCAAATTTTGGGCTCTTCGTGCCTAAGGGTAAAATCGTATTCCAAACCAAATCTCCCACTTGAAACGATTTTGGTCTAACCTTCTTATTGTAGGCTTTAGCCACTCTCCTCTTGTCTACCTCTACGACTTCTAAAGCCCTTAGCCTCTTATCGGTCACTTCCTCTAGATTATCCTTCAAAAGAGTTTCATATTCATTGATCGATAAGCCATCTTGCCTTAACACTCTTAAGGAGCCAAGATCTACCTCTACAGGCAGAACGACTTCTTGTCCATATACCAACTCTTATGGACTGACTTTGGTAGCGCCGTGCTTTGCAACTCTACAAACCCATAGCACCTCGGAAAGCACTTCATGCCACCTTTTAGGAAACTCTTCAATTTTCTTCTTAATGAGCTTAATCACGGTTTTATTACTAGACTCGGCCTGACCATTAGCCTGAGCATAGTAAGGTGAAGAGTTTATCAACTTAATAACATAATATTTGGCGAAGTCCCTCACTTCTCCAGAAACAAACGAACTACCTTTGTCCGTAGTAAGAGTTTGGGGAATGCCAAATCTATGTATGATGTGCTTCAAGATAAAATGACGTACCTCATTGTGAGTCATGTTCTTGAGAGGTACGGCCTCAATCCACTTAGTGAAGTAATCCATCGCCATCAACACGAACCGATGCCCTTTTGAGGAAGGAGGGTGAATCTGGCTGATGAAGTCTAAACTCCATCCTCGAAATGGCCATGGCTTGACAATAGGGTTGAGTAATGAGGCAGGAGCTAGCTGGATATTGTCAAACTTCTGACATGCTTCACACCCTCTATAATACTTAAAGCAATCCTCAGTCATAGTCAGCCAATAAAACCCTGCTCTTTTGAGCATCCAACTCATTTTCCGGGTCGACTGATGAGTGCCACAAAGTCCTTCATGGACTTCTCCTGTAGCCACCTGGGATTGTTCGTGGTCTAAACACTTCAATAGTACTCCATCGATGGTTCGGCAGTACAATGTGTCGTCTATCAACATGAATTTGAACGCTTTTTGCTGAACCTTCCGATCAACCCTTTGGTTAGGGTCTCTCAAATACTAGACGACCGGAATTCTCCAATCGCCCTTATGGGCTTCAGAGGGTCTCGCTAGCTCACCTTCTGAAGAAAATTTTAAACTACTGACTTCGGGATGCCCCCCGAGCCATTCCTGCTCCTGCCGAAGCCTGGCCGAGCTGGCCATTCGGAATGTGCTGGGCCGAAGCCCTCCGGAGGGTTCGGACTCCGGGAGCCTTCTCCATGCGGGAGGCTTCGGCCTACGACCTCCGGCGTGCTAGGTCTCTCGGTTGGCAGAGTACTCTGGTCCAGGGACCTTGGCTCGTAGTGGCCTTCGGTGGCCAGAGGGGTTCGACCCGGAGGGTGCGCCTGCCCACCGTCACTGGCTTCAGCAGTGAGACCAAGCATCAGCTTCTCCAATATAGAAAATTTTCCTCTCCTGACTTGGTAACCAGACGCTTGCTGAGCCAAATCATTTACGACTGAATTGGCTTCTCTTGACATGTGAGAGATTCTGAAGTCATCAAAAACAGCAACTATATCTAGACATTTATCCAAGTAACTATTCAGCAAGCCATTAAAGCATTGAGCACTTTTGGCTACTTGTTGCACTACTAACAAAGAGTCACCATATGCGTGAACATGTCTAGAACCTACAATTCTAATAATTCAAGACCTAGCAATAAAGCTTTGTATTCAGCTTGGTTATTAGTGGAAGGAAATTCTAGACGGGCCGAAGTCTCAAAGTTCATTCCATTAGGTGATAAGAGAACCACTCCAATACCCTGGCCACTCTTGCAAACCGAACCGTCAAAATAAAGTTTCCATGGCACTACCTCAACTAGAGCAATATTGTCACTCCAGCTGACATCTATGTGATGGTCAACTATAAAGTTGGCCACGATTTGGCCTTTCATTGCCCTCAGGGGTTCATAGGCCAAATCGTTCTCAATCAACGCGTAAGCCCATTTTCCGATTCTTCCATTTAGAATTGGCTTCTGTAACATGTGCTTTATAACATCGGTTTGACAAACGACAACACATGTAGTAGGGAGAAGATAATGGTGTAACTTGGTGCACGCGTAGTAAAGTGATAAACACAAACATTCCACAAACGCGTACCTGGTTTTAGCATCTAGCAGGCGGCGGCTCAAGAACGTGATGATGTACTCTTTTCCCTCCACCTCCTGAGTTAGCACGACCCCAATAACGCTATCTTCAGCAGCGATGTATAGCCGAAACGGAATCCCAACTTTGGGTGCTCTCACCACAAGCGGTGATGACAAGCATTCCTTGATTTTCTCAAAGGCACTTTGCTGGCTTGCCCCCCAAGTGAACTCGGCTTCGTTCTTTAGCTGGAGTATGGGGACAAGTTGGATATAAAGCGACGCAAATAGTTCATCTTGCCTAGCAACTTCTGTGCGTCCTTTTTGCACGTCGGCGCTGCAATGTTTCTAATCTTCTCAAGCCTCTTAGGATCAATTTCTATGCCTCTCTCATGAATCATGAAACCTAAGAACTTACCCGCCAACACACCAAAAACACACTTGAGTGGGTTCATTTTCAAACCATACTGTCGCATTCTATCAAAAGCAACCTTCAAATCGGCTAAATGGTTTCCCATAGCGTCCGTTTTGACTACAACATCATCAATGTAAACTTCTAGCATAACCCCTAGCAAGTCATGAAAGATTAAGTTCATGGCGCGCTGATATGTGGCGCCAGCATTCTTCCAACCAAAAGTCATGATGACCCACTTGAATAAACCGACAAAACCAGGGCATCGAAAGGCAGTCTTGTAGACGTCCTCTTCGGCCATAAAGATTTGATTATAACCAGCATTGCCATCAAGAAAACTCAGTACCTTGTGTCCTGAAGCGTCGTTGATTAGCATGTCGGCTATTGGCATTGGGTACTCGTCTTTTGGAGTGGCTTTGTTCAGATCTCTAAAATCAATGCACACCGATATCTTGCCGCTCCCTTTCTTCTCTACAGGCACAATGTTAGCAACCCATTCTGCGTACCTGCATGGCCTAATAAACTTAGCCTTGAGTAGTCGCTCTACTTCTTCTTTAACTTGGTCATAGACGGCCGAGTTAAAGCGGTGAGGAGGCTGCTTATAAGGCCTAAATCCGGATTTGATAGGTAGCCGATGCTCCACGAGCTCGCGGCTTAGTCCTGGCATCTCGCTATACTCCCATGCGAAACAATCAACATACGACCGAAGTAACTTTATTACTTTAGCCTTTTCATCAGGCTGTAAATGTTGGTTTACAAAAGTCGGCCTCGAGATGCTACCATTACCTATGTCAACTTCCTCCAAGGGATTGGCCGACACAAAACCTTGTCCTAATTTCTCTACTTCTCTAAAGTCCCCGATGGCCTTGGAAATACCGTTTTTACTAGACCGATATTGCTCCACACGAGACTTTAGCCAATCTAGATTACTCTTGCTAGACATGGCTATTAATACAAAAACAGCCGTGCTACTCCAGCCGACTTTACAGACACTGGTACAAAACGCCCTCCGGATATGCTAACAAAATCGTAATCCGAAAGATCTCTACCTGACAGACACTCTACTTTATTATGGACGGCGTCAACCGACACATCGGCCAATGCTACTTGGGCCAAAGTATCCGCGGGAATGACTTCTACCTCATCGTCGTCCCACTGAATTAGGCACTGGTGTAGGGTAGAAGGAATGCAACAATTTGCATGAATCCAGTCGCGCCCGAGCAGCACACTGTAGTTACCTTGTACATCGACGACGAAAAATGTTGTTGGCAATGTCTTTTTGCCCACTGTAAACTCCATGGAGAGTACGCCCTTAGCCTTGGATCTCTCACCGTTGAAGCCGTTGAGCATCAAGTTAGTCTTCTTTAGATCATCCTCGCCCCTGCCAAGTTTCTTCAACAACGAGTAAGGCATTAAGTTAACAGTGGCGCCGCCGTCGACAAGCATTCGGGAAATCGACTTTCCATCAATGTGACCTCTGACGTAGAGGGGTTTCAGATGGCGAGCCGAGTCCTCGGTCTGCTCGAAGATGGCATTGCGTGGGCCGAGGTTCAATTGAGCGACCTCGGCCTCATCCTGCGGTAGGGCGAATTCGGCGGCAACATGACGATGTTAACGTCCATCGCCTGGGGTGCAGGCCCCTCGGAGATGGGCGAGTAATCGTCGTCAAGCATGTCGTCGTCGTCACTTGGACTAGGAGCCGGGTTGGTTATCTCCACCGACTTCTCCCTCCATACCTGTCTCATAGCTGGCCGAGGGCGGATTTCCTCGAAGATAGCATCGCGCTCGTCCTCGGCTTTCTTCGCACGTATCTCCTGTGCCTGTACCCGTTGTAGGTGCATCTTCTGTGATTTGTACATGCCTAGAGGTGTCCAGGATGGCTGCGGCTTGCTGCCGGGTGCTACTGCCCGGCTCCTATCAACTCTGGCCGAAGTTGTACTGCGCCCTTCGGCCTTGTGCACCCTGTGCTCGGAGGGGCCTTCGCCGAGAGCCCCAGCGGATGGACCGGCCTTGCTCGGCCGATCGAACCAGGCTCCGGTGCGGACCTCGGCCGAAGCATGGGACTCACCTCCATCAGACTTCGGCGATGAAGCCTTCGGGATTGGGACTTCCTAAGACCCCACTCTGATGGTGATGGTGTTGACACGAAAACGTGCCCCCACACTTGGGTCAGTCCGATGATCCAAAAGTGCACGGATACTTAGGGACAGGCCTAAGCGTAACGTGGCACCGACGTCATGTTCCAACTACCCTTAATAGTGATAAGGGGGGTGGAGTCGACAGAGAACCAGATTACACAAAATAATCCAATTAGCCGAAAGAAATAGATTAAATAGAATAAAATCAGCAAACCAGTCGGAGCCCATCTGGTTCGGAGTCTGATGCGAAGGGTGCGCTGAAGGGTACCTTCGGTGTCTAGTGCGAAGTGCTCCGCCGAATGGTGCTTCGGCGTTCGGACTGATCCGGCCGAAGATGGACTCCGAATGGATCTAGACGCGATGATGACCTCCGAACAGCGGGGTTCGGTGTGATATCTCCGATACAACAATCTATGAGACAATGACGCGAGGGCCGCGCACGAGTGCAACTTCGTCCAGTGCGGAATATGGCCATGGCGAAGCCTGTTGCAATGAAGTATGCTGGCGAAGCCTGTTGTCGAAGCCTGCAGTCTTGTCGAAGGGTGTCCTGGGGACCTCCAGAACCGATCTCTCAGCTTCGGACACCTCCGGCGAAGGGGCTCCGAACGTGGGAACCTGCAACAGAGACGATGCGAAGTACCAATTTGGCCTGAGGACCGAATTTTGCTAAGTGTTGCACATGTAGCGAAGGTAGCAATCTATTACGCAGATTAGCGGGTACTTCACAGGTGAAGTACCAAGGCGATAGCAATCTATTACGTAGATTAACAGATACTTCACCGGCGAGGTAACAAGGATTACCACTGTTTCGTAGTGGCCATCGGAGGGCTTCTAGGCAAACCCACAAAGAGGTACAAGAAAATAAAGGTAAAAGTAAAGGTACGATCAAAGCATGGCTTTGGTTTGGTTTGAGTTGGGGGGGGGGGGTTCTCCACGCCGGCCATGCCTCTCTATTTATAGGGGTTAACTCCTAATCTTATCTGCTATTAATCTAGCCAGATAAAGATAGAGATTGAGCTGGAAACACGTCCAACTCTATCTCTGACGAGGTGGTCTCCGGCTAGGCCCGTTGAGGCCTGCTCCTCGAGCTGAAGCTTCGGTAGCGTGGGCTTCGGTCAGGCCCGTCGAGGCTTACTCCTCGGGCCAAAGTTTCGGCAGCGTGGGCATCCGAAGGCTTCTGAAGCTTCGACAGTGTGGGCCTCCGAAGGCTTCCTAGCCGAAGCCCGTGGGCTGGCTAGAGGCTTTCAGAGCCCATAGCTCAATGGGCTTCGGCCCTGTAGGGCTTCGGACAGACCCTGGACATGTGTCCTTTCAGCCCAAATCACCAAAACTTGATGATTTGACAATCTAGCCATTAATGCCATTTTTGCTATCAACACATGCCCCCCTGCCTTTTAGTGAACTAGTGAACTAAAAGCACAATGAGCTGAAGACGATACCATTCGTATCGGATTTTCGACACTTTTATGATGTTTGACACACACTCGGGAAATACCCCTTCAAGTACCTACCATTCAAAGCTCTTCAAAACCGTTCTCCCTGCAGGGATTCCAACACGTATGCGTTGCCGGGAGCGATTTCGGCTATCTTAAAAGGACCTTCCCAACTAGGTGACCATTTACCGAATTTGGGACTCTTCGTGCCTAAAGGAAAAATCTTTTTCCATACCAAGTCTCCTATTTGAAATGATTTTGGTTTAACCTTCTTATTGTAGGCTTTGGCTACTCTCTTCTTGTCTACTTCTATGGCTTCTAAAGCCCTTAGTCTCTTATCGGTCACTTCCTCCAGATTATCTTTTAGAAGAGTTTCATACTCGGCGACCGATAAGCCATCTTGCTTTAACACCCTTAAGGAGCCAAGATCTACCTCTACAGGTAGGACGACTTATTGTCCATATACCAGTTCATATGGACTAACTTTGGTAGCACCATGCTTTGTGATCCTACAAGCCCATAACGCCTCGGAAAGCACTTCATGCCACCTTTTAGGAAACTCTTCAATTTTCTTCTTAATAAGCTTAATCACGGTTTTATTACTAGACTCGGCCTGACCATTGGCCTGAGCATAGTAAGGTGAAGAGTTTATCAACTTAATGCCATAGTATTTGGCGAAGTCCCTTACTTCTTTAGAAACAAACAAACTACCTTGATCCGTAGTAAGAGTTTGAGGGATGCTGAATCTATGTATGATGTGCTTTAAAATGAAATCACATACCTCATCACGAGTCATGTTCTTGAGAGGTCCGGCCTCGGTCCATTTGGTGAAGTAATCTGTCGCCATCAACACGAACCGATGCCCCTTTGAGGAAGGAGGGTAGATCTGGCCGATGAAGTCTAAACCCCAACCTCGAAATGGCCATGGCTTGACAATAGGATTGAGCAATGAGGCAGGAGCTAACTGGATGTTGCCAAACTTCTGACATGCCTCACATCCTCTGTAGTACTTGGAACAATCTTCAGTCATAGTCGGCCAATAAAAACCCGCTCTTTTGAGCATCTAACTCATCTTTTGGGCCGACTGATGAGTGTCGCAGAGCCTCTCATGGACTTCTCCTGTAGCCACTTGGGACTGCTCATGGTATAAACACTTCAATAGCACATCGTCGATGGTTCGGTGATACAATGTGTCATCCATCAGCATGAATATGAACGCTTGTCGCCGAACCTTCCGATCAACCCTTTGGCTGGGGTCTCTCAAATACTAGACTATTGGGGCTCTCCAATCACCCTTACAGGCTTCGGAGGGTTTTGCTGGTCCATTCTCTAAGCAAACCTCTAAACTACTGACTTTGGGGTGCCCCCCGAGCCATTCCAGCTCCTACCGAAGCATGGCCGAGGTGCCCCTTCGGAGTGTGCTGGGCCAAAGCTCTTCGGAGGGTTCGGACTCCGGGGAGCCTTCTCCGTCTGGGAGGCTTCGCACTGTGGGCTCCGGCGTGCCAGCTCCTTTGATCGGCAGCGTACTCCGATCCAGGGGCTTCGGTGTGCGGTGGCCTTCAGCGACCCGAGGGGTTCAACCCGAGGTGTGCGCCCGCCCACCGTCACTGGCTTTGGCAGTGAGACCAAACATCGGCTTCTCCAATACAAAAAATTTCCCTCTCTTGACTTGGTATCCAGATGCCTGCTGAGCCAAATCATTGGCGACTGAATTGGCTTCTCTTGACATGTGCGATATTTTGAAATCATCAAAAGTAGCAACTATGTCTAGACATTTGTCCAAGTAACTATTCAGCAAGCCATTAAAACATTGAGCATTCTTAGCTACTTGTTGTACTACTAATAATGAATCACCATATGCGTGCACATGTTTAGCGCCTACAGACCCTAGTAATTCCAGACCTAGCAATAAAGCTTCGTATTCGGCTTGGTTATTAGTGGAAGAAAACTCTAGCCGGGCCGAGGTTTCGAAGCGCATATAATTAGGTGATATCAAAATAGATTTTCCATGGTACTATCTCAACTAGAGCAATAGCATCATTCCAGCTAGCATCTATATGATGATCAACTATAAAGTTGGCTACGACTCGGCCTTTCATCGCTCTTAGGGGCTCGTAGGCCAAATCGTACTCAATCAACGCGTAAGCCCATTTTCCGATTCTTCCACTTAGAATCGGCTTCTATAACATGTGCTTTATGACATCGGTTTGGCAAACGACAACACATGTGGTGGGGAGAAGATAATGGCGTAACTTGGTGCACGCGTAATAAAGTGATAAACATAATCGATCCACAAACGCGTACCTGGTTTCGGCGTCCAGCAGGCGGCGGCTCAAGAATGTGATGATGTACTCCTTCCCCTCAACCTCCTGGGTTAGCACAGCTCCAATCATGCTATCTTCAGCGGCGATGTATAGCCGAAACGGAATCCCAACCTTGGGTGCTCTCACCATGGGTGGTGACGACAAGCACTCCTTGATCTTCTCAAAAGCACTTTGCTGGCTTGCCTCCCAAGTGAACTCGGCTTCATTTTTTAGCCGGAGTATGGGGACAAAGGCATCAATCTTGCCGGACAAGTTGGATATAAAGCGACACAAATAGTTCAACTTGCCTAGCAACTTTTGCACATCCTTCTTGCATGTCGGCGCTGCAACGTTTCTAATCTTTTCAAGTCTCTTAGGATCGATTTCTATGCCTCTCTCATGGATCATGAAGCCTAAGAACTTACCCGCCGACACACCAAAAACACACTTGAGTGGGTTCATTTTTAATCCATACTATCGCATCCTATCGAAAGCAACCTTCAAATCGGCTAAATGGTTTCCCATAGCGTCCGATTTGACCACGACGTCATCGATGTAAACTTCTAACATGACACCTAACAAGTCATGAAAGATCAAGTTCATAGCACGCAGATACTTGGCGCCGGCATTTTTCAAACCAAAAGTCATGACGACCCACTCGAACAAACCGACAAAACCAGGGCATCGAAAGGCAGTCTTATAGACGTCCTCTTCGACCATAAAGATTTGATTATAACCAGCATTGCCATCAAGAAAACTTAGTACCTTATGTCCCGAGGCATCGTTGATCAGCATGTCGGCTATCGACATCGGATACTCATCTTTTGGAGTGGCTCTGTTCAGATCCCTGAAATCAATGCATACCCGTATCTTGCCGCTCCCTTTCTTCTCTACAGGCACAATGTTAGCAACCCATTCCGCGTACCTGCACGGCCTAATAAATTCAGCCTTGAGTAGTCGCTCCACTTCTTCCTTAACTCGGTCATAGACGGCCGAATTAAAGTGATGGCGAGGCTGCTTATAAGGACTAAATTCGGACTTGATGGACAGCCGATGCTCCATGAGCTCGCGGCTTAGCCCTGGCATTTCACCATACTCCCACGCAAAACAATCGACATACGACCAAAGTAACTTTATTACTTCAACCTTTTCATCGGGCTGTAAATGTTGATTTACAAAAGTCAGCCTCGGGACGCTACCATTACCTATATCAACTTCCTCCAAGGGATCGGCCGACGCAAAACCTTGCCCTAATTTTTCTACTTCGCTAAAGTCCTCGATGGCTTCGGCAATACCGTCTTTATTAGACCGATACTGCTCCACGCGAGACTTTAGCCAATCTAGATTATTCTTGCTAGACATGATTATTAATACAAAAATAGCCGTGCTACTCCAGCCGACTTTACAGACACTGGTACAAACCATCCTCCGGATACACTAACAAAGTCATAATCCGAAAGATCTCTACCTGATAGACACTCTACTTTTTCATGGACGACGTCAACCGACACATCGGCCAAAGCTACTTCGGCCGAAGTATCCGCGGGGATGACCTCCACCTCGTCGCCGTCCCACTGTATCAAGCACTAGTGTAGGGTAGAGGGAATGCAACAGTTCGCGTGAATCCAGTCGCGTCCGAGCAACACACTATAGTTACCTTGTACGTCGATGATGAAAAATGATGTTGGCAATGTCTTGTTGCCCACCGTCAACTCCATAGAGAGTACTCCCTTGGCCTTGGAGCTCTCGCCGTTGAAGCCATTTAGCATCAAGTTGGTCTTCTTTAGGTCATCCTCATCCCTACCGAGTTTCTTCAACAACGAATAAG
The DNA here is from genome assembly GCA_019279435.1 of Zizania palustris. Classification (NCBI taxonomy): domain Eukaryota; kingdom Viridiplantae; phylum Streptophyta; class Magnoliopsida; order Poales; family Poaceae; genus Zizania; species Zizania palustris. The sequence continues at coordinate 34,206,542 of JAAALK010000079.1, read as the reverse complement.
GCATTAAGTTAACTGTTGCGCCGCCGTTAATGAGCATCCGGGAAATCGGCTTCCCATCGATGTGACCTCTGACATAGAGGGGTTTTAGATGGCGAGCCGAGTCCTCGGGCTTCTCGAAGATGGCATTGCATGGGCCGAGGTTCAATTGAGCGACCTCGACCTCGTCCCGTGGTAGGGCGAATTCGGTAGGCAGCGTGACGATGTTGATGTCCATCACCTGGGGTGCGGGTCCCTCAGAGACGGGCGAGTAATCGTCGTCGAGCATATCGTCATCATCGTCGCTTAGACTAGGAGCCGGGTTGATTATCTCAACCCTCTTCTCCCTCCATACCTATTTCATAGCTGGCCGAGGGCAGATCTCTTCAAAGACAGCGTCGCACTCGGCCTCAGCTTTCTTCTCGCTCATCTCCTGTGCCCACAACCTTTTTAGGCGTCTCATCTGTGATTTGGACATGCCTGGAGGAGACCAAGACGGCTGAGGTTTGGTGCCGGGTGCTATTGTTCGACTTCTGTTAATTCTGGCCGAAGTGGTACTATGCCCTTCGGCCTCGGGCACCCTGTGTTCGGAGGGTGCTTCACTGCGAACCCCGTTGGGCGGACCGGCCTCGTTCGGCCGATCGAACCAGGCTTCGGTGCAGGGCTTAGCCGAAGCATTAGACTCACCTCCGTCAGACCTCGGCGATAGAGTCTTCGGGATTGGGACTTCTTGAGACCCAACTATGATGGTTATGGCTTCGGACACCCTGACTTCGGCCTCCGCGTGCTCGCACCCTTCGGCCTCGCTCTGTAGGGTCCGATTTGGAGGCACCACAGATAGTCTGTGGACGATGCCCCCCTCCACTGCGTCTGTTTGTCCCTGCCATCCACAATACTCCGAAGGGAAATAAGGCATAGTGTTAGGCTACAGAGGGTACCCCGACCCAGATACGTACGGAGCCCACGGGGTCCCCGCCCAGTCATACGGTGGAGGCATCGGTGGCTCTAGTGGCCTTGCCCACTTTGAGCCGAACCCATCACCTAGAGGGGGGTTCGGCCAAGTCGAAGGTGTCTCGGACCACACCAGCGAAGGGTCCTGCCAGGCCGGAGGTATGTTCGGCCAGTGCGGGCCGAAGCCTCCCATCGGAGAAGTCCAATGCAGTGCAGGGTTCGGCCATTGGGGGCCGAAGTTATTGTATAGGGGACCCAACCACTGGGGCTCGAAGCTGTTGTACGGGGGGTTCGGCCATTGTGGCTCGGAACCACCATGCGGAGCATCAGGCAACTGTGGCCCGAAGCCTTCGTGCGGAGGGTTCGCTGGCTTTGGCCCGAAGCCGCCCTTCGAAGGTCTTAGCCCCTTTGGCTGTTTCAGCTTAGCGCGCGGTCCTGCTTCCTAGGCCCTTCTCTGATGTTTGTTCAACATCATATTATATGTCACCTTCGGCCTCTTGTGAGCCTTAGTCGAAGGGGTATTAACGTTCTGTTTCCACACTCCTACCTCGGGGTTCTTTGGCACGAGTGTGCGAGTGTGCGGTTCTCCAACAATCACATCTTTCCCTTTAGCTGACTCGGCCTGTTCTGGCTGAATCAACACCTTCTTTTCACCGAGGTCAACGGCGTTAACTGGAAAAGGATCTTTATCCAGCTTCATCTTTGGATCATGGTCTATCTTCAATCATCCTTCTTCTATGGCCGATTGTATCTGCCATCAAAAAACATTGCAATCATTAGTATTATGAGAATGTGAGTCATGCCACTTACAGTATGGATGCTTCTTTAACTCGTCGACAGGTGGAATGACCTGACCTTTAGGTAATTTGAGAAGCTAGCTTTTTAAGAGAAAATCAAATATTCCATCACATTTAGTTACATCAAACGAGTACTTAACCTCACTAAGCCGATTCTTTGAGGGGGATGGTCGTAACTCGGAGCAAGTGACATGTTTATTTTTAGTGCTCCAAACCCATTCGGCCGCGTACATGTCGGCCAAATCCTCCTCCTCTGACTCTTCCTCATCAGAGCGTTCCATGATGTGGATTTCGGTCCTAGGCTTGCTAAACGTCTTAACAAATTTCATATCTTTGGCTCGACCTTCTTGGACCACAGCCTGCTGTAGAACTTGGCTAACTTCTAAGAAATTTTGGTTATCTAATCTTTCTTTAATTTCAGAATGTAACCCATTAAAAGCTAACTCCGCCAAGTCCCTTTCTAAAATATTAAGGCTAAAACATCGGTTTCTAGTATCCCTGAAATGCTTGATGTACTCAGAGGCGCTCTCACTAGATTTTTGCTTAACAGATGTTAAATGCGAAAGCCTAAGTTCTGTCTCACCTGTGTACAAATAATCATGGAATTTTCGCTCTAAATCGTCCCACGTGTGGATGGAGTTCGGCGGGAGCACCGAAAACCAAGTGAAAGCAGTGCCGAATAGCGAGAGAGAAAATAGTCTAACCTTTAGGGCATCTATCCCACTAACCTCTCCACACTGCGCTAAAAATTGACTAATGTGCTCTAGTGTGGTCTTGCTACCCTCGCTGCCGAACTTAGTGAATTCAGGGATCCTATAGCCACGGGGGTAGGGTACCGTATCAAGGTGGTCGGGGTAGGGCTTACGGTAAACCCTAACCCGTCCCTTGGGCACGAAGCCGGCACACTCTCTAAATAGCGCGCAGACCCACTCCTCTATATAATCTTGGTAGGTTGGTTGCATGCGCCTCTCATGTGGGGGTGCGACACGCGGTGAGATATTGGCGTGTCGGCCGTGTGCTTCTTCCCTACGTGCTATATGTATAACGTGCTCGTGTATGGGCGTCTGCGCGTGTGGTGCGGGTAGCGCGGGTATTGGCTTAGGTGGCGCGTGTTATGCAGTATTAGTCTGACCGTAGGTATAATGATTGGTCTCGGCCATGAGTGTTGAAGCCAGAGACATGATTGTGCTAGTGGTGTCGTTAGTCCTACTGTATACGTGGTTTGTCGGAGGTGCGCTAGCAATAGGAACTGGGGGTAAGGCCTCAGTAAAGCCGAACCTTCTAAGAGTCGACTCTACTTGGGAGCTGACTGCCGAATCTAAACAGTTGGCTAGCGAAGCGCTAACGGCTTGATCTACTGATGCGGCTATTTTTTGCTCAATTTCTAAAGAAGATAATCGAGGCGATACAAGTGTTACCTGGACCTGAGCGAGGTCAGGGGTGACGATGTCGCGCTTGATGAAGCCTGCGCGTGTCTTGACGTAGCCTCCAAGCATCATGTCTTGGAGCGCCTTTAACTTTGCCTCGATCTCTGCTCGGTCTACTGCGGGGATATCTTCAAGTGTGGGTGAAAATATGTTGCGGTTGTCGATATCCGCGCCTCCTATTGCATCCTTCGGCGGTGTAGACACAGTAGTCGATGTAGATGTACCGACGACCGATGTAGACGTACTCATCATGTTGGCGTAGCTCTTCCCTAGCGGAGTCACCAAAAAGTGTGTTGACACGAAAACGTGCCCACTCACTTGGGTCAGTCCGATGATCCAAAAGTGCACAGATACTTAGGGATAGGCCTAAGCGTAACATGGCACCGACGTCGCGTTCCGACTACCCTTAATAGTGATAAGGGGGGTGGAGTCGCCAGGCAACCAGATTACACAATATAATCCAATTAGCCGAAAGAAATAGATTAAACAGAATAAAATCAACAAACCAGTCAGAGTCCATCTGGTTCAGAGTCTGATGCGAAGGGTGCGCCGAAGGGTACCTTCGGCGTCTGGTGCGAAGTGCTCCGCCGAAGGGTGCTTCGGCGTTTGGACTGATCCGGCCGAAGATGTACTCCGAACGGATCTGGACACGATGATCACCTCCGAACAGCGGGGTTCGGTGTGATATCTCTGATACAGCAATCTATGAGACAATGACGTGAGGGCCGCGCGTGAGTGCAACTTCGTCCAGTGCGGAATATGGCCGTGGCGAAGCCTGTTGCGACGAAGTATGCTGGCGAAGCCTGTTGTCGAAGCCTGCAGTCTTGTCGAAGGGTATCCTAGGGACCTCCGGAACCGATCTCTCAGCTCTGGACACCTCCGGCGAAGGGGCTCCTAACGTGCGAACCTGCAACAGAGACGATGCGAAGTACCAATTCGGCCTGAGGACCAAATTTTGCTAAGTGTTGCACAGGTAGCGAAGGTAGCAATCTATTACGCAGATTAGCGGGTACTTCACAGGCAAAGTACCAATGCGATAGAAATCTATTACGTAGATTAACGGACACTTCACCGGCGAAGTAACAAGGATTACCACTATTCCGTAGTGGCCGTCGGAGGGCTTCCAGGTAAACCCATGAAGAGGTACAAGAAAATAAAGGTAAAGTAAAGGTACGATCAAAGCATGGCTTTGGTTTGGTTTGAGTTGAGGGGGGGTTCTCCACGCCGGCCATGCCTCTCTATTTATAGGGGTTAACTCCTAATCTAATCTGCTATTAATCCGGCCAGATAGAGATAGAGATTGAGCTGGAAACGCGTCCAACTCTATCTCTGCCGAGGTGGGCTCTGGCTAGGCCCGTCGAGGCCTGCTCCTCGGGCTGAAGCTTCGGTAGCATGGGCTTCGGCTAGGCCCATCGAGGCTTACTCCTCGGGCCGAAGCTTTGGTAGTGTGGGCCTCCGAAGGCTTCCGAAGCTTCGGCAGCGTGGGCCTCCGAAGGCTTCCTGGTCGAAGCCCGTGGGCTGGCTAGAGGCTTTCGGAGCCCATAGCTCAGTGGCTTCGGCCCTGTAGGGCTTCAGACAGACCCTGGAGATGTGTCCTTTTGGCCCAAATCACCAAAACTTGATATTTTGACAATCTATCAATTAATGTCATTTTTTGCTATCAACAGATGGCTTCGAAATCCCTTTCCTCGGCCTCCTCGTGCTTGTACCCTTCGGCTTCGTTCTGCATGGTCCGATTCAGAGGCACCACAGATAGTCTATGGACGATGCCCCCCTCCACCGCATCTGTTTGTCCCTTCCATCCATAATACTCCGAAGGAAAACAAGGAATAGTGTTAAGTTGTGTAGGGTACTCCGACCCGGACACGTACGGAGCCCATAGAGTTCTTGCCCAGTCGTACGGCGGAGGCATAGGTGGTTCTAGTGGCCTCGCCCACTGAGAGCCAAACCCGTTACCCGGAAGGGGGTTCGACAAAGTTGATGGTGTCTCAGACTATACCAGCGAAGGGTCCTACAGGCCGGAGGTATGTTCGGCCAGTGTGGGCCGAAGACTCCTATCGGAGGAGTCCAAAACGATGCGGGGTTCGGCCATTGGGGGCCGAAGTTATTGTACGGGGGGTTCGGCCATCGAGGCTCGAAGCCACCGTGCGGAGGGTTAGGCCACTATGGCCCGAAGCCGCCGTGCAGAGGGTTCGGCTGCATCGGTCCGAAGCTACCCTCTGAGAGTCTTGGACCCTTTGGTTGCTTTAGCTTCTTAGTGTGAGGACCTGTTTCCTTGGCTTTTCTTTGATGCTTGTTTAACAACATATTGTATGTTACCTTTGGCCTCTTGCGAGCATTAGCCGAAGGGGTGTTAATGTTCCGTTTCCACACTCCTACCTCGGGGTTCTTTGGTATGAGCGTGTGAGTGTGCGGCTCTCCAACAATTACGTCCTTCCCCTTAGCCGACTCGGACTGTTTTGGCCGAATCAGCACCTTCTTCTCGCCGAGATCGACGGCATTGACGGGAAAAGGATCTTTATCCAGCTTCATCTTTGGATTATGGTCTATCTTCAATCGTCCTTCTATGGCCGATTGGATCCGCCGTCGAAAAACATTGTAGTCGTTAGTATTATGTGAATGTGAATCATACCACTTACAGTACGGATGCTTCTTTAACTCATCGGCAGATGGGATGACTTGACCTTTAGGTAACCTGAGAAGCTGACTTTTTAAAAGAAAATCAAATATTTTATCACACTTGGTTATATCGAATGAGTACTTGACCTCACTAGGTCGATTCTTTGCGTGAGATGGCCGTAACTCAGAGCAAGTGACAGGTTTGTTCTTAGCGTTCCAAATCCATTCGGCTGCGTACATGTCGGCCAAATCCTCCTCTTCTGATTCCTCCTCGTCAAAGCATTCCATGATGTGGATTTTAGCCCTAGACTTGTTAAACGTCTTAATAAACATCTTATCTTTGGTTCGGCCTTCCTGGATGAGAGCCTATTGTAAAACTTGGCTAACTTCCAAAAAGTTCTGGTTGTCTAGTGTTTCTTTAATCTTGGGACGCAACCCATTAAAAGCTAGTTCCGCCAAGTCCCTTTCTGAAATATCAAGGCTAAAACATTGGTTTCTAGTATCCCTAAAATGCTTGATGTACTCAGAGGCATTCTCGTTAGATTTCTGCTTAACCGATGTCAAGTGTGAAAGCCTAAGTTCTGTGTCACCCGTGTAAAAGTAATCATGGAATTTTCATTCTAAATCATCCCACATCTAAATGGAGTTCGGCGGGAGCGCCGAAAACCAAGTGAAAGCGGTACTAGATAGCGAGAGAGAAAATAGTCTAACTTTTAGAGCATCTATCCTGCTAAGTTCTCCACACTGTGCCAAAAATTGACTAACGTGCTCTAGTGTGGTTTTGCTACCCTCGCCGTCGAACTTAGTGAATTCAGGGATTCTATAGCCGTGGGGGTAGGGTATCGTATCGAGATGGTCGGGATATGGCTTGCGGTAAACCCTAACCCATTCCTTGGGTACGAAGCCGGCACACTCTCTAAATATTGTGCGGACCTGCTCCTCTATGTCATCTTGGCATGTCGCCTGCGCGCGCCTCTCATGCGGGGGCGCGACACACGGTGGGATATCGGCGTGTCGGCCATGGGCCTCTTCCCTGCGCACTATCTGCATGACGTGCTCGTGTCCGGGTGCCTGTGCATATGGTGCGGGCAGCGCGGGTATCGGTGCAGGTGGTGGTGCATGGTACGCAGTGCTAGTTTGACCGTAAGTGTAATGATTAGTCTCGGCCATAAGTGTTTGGGCCGGAGGCATCATGGTCGTGCTAGTGCGGCCGTCGGTTCTGCCATACACATGGTATGCCGGAGGTGCGCTGGCAATAGGAACTGGGGGTACGACCTCAGTAAAGTCGAACCTTCTAAGAGTTGCCTCTACTTGGGAGCCGACTACCGAATCTAAACGGTTTGTAGGACCGAAAGTAGCGACCAAAGGGGGGTGAATGGGCGCCTAAAAAATTCTTTCAAATCAATGGCCTGCTCCCAACACCCAACGCACCTCAAAAGACTTAGCAGCAAAACGTAAACAGATCGCCAAAGCCTAAAAGTATCTAGCCTAGAAACGACCGGTGTGCTAGACAAAGAAACACCAATACAGTGCTAATAGGCAGAATAACAAAGCATTTAAAACATGGGCAGATCAAGGTTCTTAGAAATAAACCATCACAGCAAAAACTCATAGTGTACGTTAAAACGAGATGAGAGGTTACTGTTCAAGGTTGTCTCCTGTTCGAAACTCGGCGAAGCCTACGTGGTGTGAAGCCTGTAGATGTCGAAGCCAGCTTCCGAGTACATAGTGTCAAAGCCTGAGTAGCAGCTGCCGAAGCTTGTCCGAAGTATGCAGTATCAAAAGTCGTTGAAGTTGAGCCGAGGTGTGCTTCGAAGATGTTGTGCGAAGGTGTACACTGTGAAGCTAGCTTCGAAAAACTTGATCGAAGCCTGCAGTCGAAGTACCTTCACACGGTGCAAGAAGGAACAGTGAAGTATTCGAACACAAGAAAGCTGAGGACTTCGACTCAGCCAGTACTTCACTTGCGGAGTAAAAAGAGTTTGAAGCTTCGAACAACCAGAGACTCCGAAGACTGTCAGCGAAGTACCTTCGAAAGCAGATCTTCGGTTCCTAGACTCCAAAACAGAGAACTTCGAACAAAGCTCACAAAGAAACAAGCTTCGAAAGGAAAGCGAAGCCAAATACTATTAGTAGCAAAACCAAATCGAGTGTCATGCTCCGAAGCTATTCATACTTCGAACCGAAGTCTGAAAGCCATAGCTCCGCAACTACCTTCGAACCGGGTCTAGCTTCGAACAAAAGTTGTCTGAATAAATACGGACCTAGGAACCTTGAGCGAAGCTCAACCAGAAAACCGCCACACAGAATAAACGGGCTTCGAACACAGATTAACCAGAGAACAACCCTTCGCAAGAACCCTCAAGAAACGTGAGAGCTCCCTTCTCTCGATCAGAACACCATGTCAGGAAAATATCAATAGAAAACTTAGCTGTAGCTAAAAACAGCATAGCCTATCAACCAAAACGCTAGGTGCCAGGGCTAGCTGGACCCTACCGCATACAAAAAGAACCAGGATGAGTGCTAGGCTCAGTGCTAGAACAACAACTAGGATTAAACAAAGACTAGGTACTACTTGCTGCTACAGGAGCTAGCAAGAAGAACTAGTACTTCTCAGAACACCGAATAGAAGCAACCCGAGAGGAAAACACACACAAAACAAAACCAGTAGCACGCAAAACAATTCACGAGTTTTGATTGAAACACTGCAAATAATGCTGGCTGTAAATCACAGATCAAAAACAGAGATGAAAAAGATCTCTGCGTGCGCTCGATGAGAAGAAACGACGGCGGCGCTCTCACGGGAAGAACACAGGAACAAGCCAAAAGTGACCCAAACTTTAGTGCTGGATTAAAGTGAATTACAGAATGGGTAACCCTAACCCTAGGGATTGGGGCCCTATTTATAGGCAGCCCAATAGCCTAGGAATATTCCCTCAGACCCTTAGGGTTTTTTATAGACGCTGAAATTAAAGGAAAAGACCAAACTACCCTTAGGATATTTTTATAGACTCGATTGACTGACTATGGGCCTAAGGACAAAATAGTAAACTCCTATTTACAGATGATTTATCCGGAAGCGGAGCTTTCGTAGCGACTACGGCTTTGCCTCTGAACAGTCCGATGCGAGATCAGCGGTTGTCAGTTTTGCGCCGAAACTGACAAAGCATCCACCGACTTTGCACCAGGTACCCGGATTGGGCCGGCCCGATTCCGCAGCTCTCTCAGCCCGGTAATCACTCGCCTCGAGTGTACCTGAGTTAATCCTGGTCAACAACCCAGTGGATCCTCTGCTGCTCCTAGCCCATGTACCCGGATTGGGCTAGCCCGACTTCACGGCCCGTCTGCCCGATAGTCGCTCGCTGCCCGTGTACCTGAGTCACACGTGGCCCAGACGTAGCAGGTCTTCTCTCTCTTTTCAGTCCTCTTTGACTACCGTTGACAATGACTCATCACATCTGGAGCCATGAGGCCCACGCTCTTCAGCATGGCTCCTCAATCTCCCCCTTAGTGAGTGCATTGTCAACACTTCTCTTCATCTGCTCTTCAGTACCTGTGAACACATGTGGAAACACGAAAACAAAACACAAGAAAACAGAGAAGAAGAAAATAAAATAAAAGTTTAACCCTAATGACCAAAAACCCAACAAAAAGCATGAAACGACCATTATGGTTAACCAGAAGTAAAAGCTCAAAACGAGTGCAATCTCAGAATTATCAACAAGGATATCAAAAAAGGAAGACAAACGGGACAAAAACTCCCCCTGAAACAAATCCCAGAGAAAGCCAAAACCCCCCCTTAACCTCTTCTCCCAAAATTTCTCCCCGTTGTTGACAAGTGGACTCATCAAGCGAGACTCAATGCACTCGAAAGAGACACAAACTCCCCCTGAAATGCAACTCCCCCTCAAAATATGCAATGAATGCAACTGGGGTGCAGGTGGAGTATAGAAAGCATGCTTCTCAGATATGATTGACTGCAATTACAACATCTAACAAGTATAGCAAAAGACATACGGTCTAAGACACATGGCATGATCAGTGCAACATATGATATCTAAAGAAAGTCATTAGCACACATTTTTCACTTTTTGCAAACAAAATCATCACCACATTTTCAAGTTGACAAGCAAGGTAAAGCATGAGATGCAGAAGCTAACTGATATCTACCAAGATAAGCATTGTCCAAAACAAAGTGCGTCAGCAAACTTGTTGTCTTTTTAATTTTCAGGCTTTTTCATTTTCCTTTTTCATTTTTGCCAGGGGTTATTTGCATGTCAAACCTTATGCTGACCAACCAAGTCAAACCTAGGCCAGAACTGGACCGCATTCAGCCTACACATGCTAGTTACCAGAAGCAATGGTGATCATTTTTCAATTTTTAAAACATAAAAGCCATGCATATGATAGATATCAGACATATCAAATGAACTGAACCAAAGCATGATCATCGACAAGTAATCAAAAGCATGTACCAGCTAGAATAAGTAAAGAAGTTTAATCATATAACAGAAGCAGGCTCAAAAGTGTGATATGTGAGTATGTATGATATGAACACACACATAAAGACTCAAGAAAAGAGTAAAGAAGAAAGAAAACTGACTCAAAATATCCTAAAAAGGATACACAACACCCAAATCCCCTCGTAAACGCTCAAAAGTAGACTGATCTAGGGGTTTGGTGAAAATGTCAGCCAATTGATGATGAGTATCAACATGAACAAGGTCAATGACACCTTTCTCATATTGATCCCTCAGAAAGTGAAAGCGCACATCAATGTGTTTGGTTTTTGAATGGAGACAAAACAAAGGAACTCTGGTAGGAAAGAACAACCCAAAGTCTCGCAAAGTATAAATCATCCAAACTAACTGTGAGCAACAGCTAGCAGCAGCTACATACTCAGCCTCAGTGGTCAAAAGAGCAACTCCAGATTGCTTTCGAGAAGACCAAGAAACAAGAGACGAACCAAGAAACTGGCAAGTACCGGAAGTCGACTTGCGATCCAACCGGCACCCAAAAAGTCAGCGTCCGAAAAGCCAGATAAATCAAGAGATGATGATGCTGAATAATAAATACCAAGATCGGGCGCATAGGTGAGATAACTAAAAATACGCTTGACAGCTTGCCGATGAGACGCGTGTGGTGAAGACTGAAAGCGCGCGCACAGTCCCACGGCGAACTGTATGTCTAGCCTTGTCGCCGTCAAGTATAATAATGAACCAATCATCCCTCGAAACTCTCTCTCATTGACCTTGACGCCGCTCTCGTCCTTGTCCAGGCCCCCAGTTGTGCCCATTGGGGTCATCTGAGGCTTCAGCTCTCCACCAAAGTTGAACTTCTTCAATATATCTCTAGTGTACTTACCCTGGTGGATGAAGGTGTCGTCCTTGGTCTGCTTGATCTGGAGCCCTAAGAAGTACTTGAGCTCACCCTTGAGGCTCATCTCAAACTCGCTGTGCATCTTCTCAGAAAACTTGGACACAAGAGCATTAGTAGTACCACCAAAGATAATATCGTCCACCTAAATCTGAGCGACTAAGAAATCTGAAGCATCTCTGAGCAAGAAAAGAGTTTTATCCACAGACAAAGCCCTTCGCCAACAAAAACTGCTTTAATCGGTCATACCAAGCCCTGGGGGCTTGCTTCAGACCATATAAAGCTTTCTGTAGCTTAAAAACATGTCGAGGAAACTTAGGGTTCTCAAAACCGGGGGGCTGCCTAACATAAACATCCTCCTCTATGTACCCGTTCAGAAAAGCACTCTTAACATCCATTTGAAAAAGCTTAAAACCCTTCGAAGCGGCAAAAGCTAAGAGAATGCGAATGGACTCAAGATGAGCAATAGGGGCGAAAGTTTCTTCAAAGTCAATACCTTCCTTCTAGCAAAAACCCTAGGCAACCAGTCGAGCTTTGTTGCGCACCACAACCCCATCTTCACCTTGCTTGTTCTTGAACACCCACTTGGTGCCTATGGGGTTGCATCCGGGTGGCAGCTCAACCAGTGTCCAAACCCGATTGCGGACAAAATTCTCAAGCTCTTCTTGCATGGAATTAATCCAATTAGAGTCAAAAAGAGCATGAGAAACGTCTCTAGTTTCAAAAGATGCAACAAAAGTAGATTCAGCAAACACAGCAAGAGAGTCAACAGACAAACGCAAAGTCCTCTCAGACAAATCACCGATGATGAGCTCCGAGGGGTGATCACGCTGAACTGCTCGGGATCCCTGGTGATCTGAAGTCACCTCACTGGAGTCAGCAGCAGACACCTCTGGACTCGACTGAGGGGGCTCGATCGAAGTGGAAGAAGTGATCAGAGGTCCACCCTCGTCCTCAGTCGAAGTCTCAGAAGGTGTGGGTTCTGCAGGCTGTGCAGAAGGCCCACCCTCATCAGCAGCTGGAGTGTCATCATCTTCTTTGAAGATGGACTCTCCGAGCTCACCATCTCCAGAAGGCTCAAAAGAAGGGGACAAAGAAGGCAAGGGCTCATCAAAAGAAACCTCACAAGTCTTGACAAGCTGCTGGGATTCGAGGTTCCAAACACGGAACCCTCGAGAATGCAAAGCATAGCCAAGAAAAACTCCATCCCAACAACGAGACTCAAACTTATCCAAATGCCCTCCCTTCTTGAGCACAAAGCACTTGCAGCCAAACGCTTGCAAGTGGCTCACCTTGGGCTGTCTGCCAAACCGCAACTCGTATGAAGTCTTACCTAGGTAAGCTCTAAGAAAAATGCAGTTGGCCAGATAGCAAGCCGTGTTCATGGCTTCAGCCCAAAAACGCCTAGGAGTCCTATGCTCATCGAGCATCGTCCTGGCCATCTCGACTAGCGTGCGGTTCTTTCGTTCCACAACGCCGTTCTGTGGGGGAGTGTAAGGAGCAGAAAATTGATGGTCAAGACCCTGATCACTACAGAAGCAGACGAACTGAGAGTTCTTGAACTCAGAGCCATTGTCGGAGCGAATTGCTCGCATCCGACCATTGTTCTCATTCTCCAGCTTCAAAATCAGGTCATGAAAAAAATGAAAAGTCTCATCCTTAGACTCCAAGAAGAAAACCCACGAAAATCGAGAAAAATCATCAACAATCACAAGTGCGTACCACTTCCCACCGATTGAGCGTACCTGAGCTAGACCGACAGTGTCCATGTGTAATAGCTCGCTCGGATACGAAGTCATCACCTGAGTCACAGGTGAGTGAGAAGCGGCAACCATTTTCCCGTGACAACAGGGATGGCAAACTAGATCCTTCTCCATTTTAAGCTTGGGCAATCCTTGGATGAGGTCCATAGAGCTCAACCTAACTAGCATATCAAAACTCAAATGACCTAACCTCCTATGCCACTTCCAGAGCTCAGAGGAGGATCCAGCAATCAAACAGCGAGAAGGGCCAAAAGAACTAGAGAAGTCAATCCGAAAAACTTTACCAAAAGGTAAGATCTGGCAAATCAAAGACCCTATAGAATCAATCACAGAAGAACTTCCCTTCTTAAAACGAACCTCCAAACAATCCTCAAGAAGTTGCGAAATAGAAATCAAATTGAAGTTCAAATTTCCAACCAAAGCAACGTTCTTCAAAGAGAAATGGTCAGAGATGCGAATTGAGCCAATGCCGTGTACCTTCCATTGACCACTGTTCCCGAAGGTGATGTATTCCTTGGAGCTCGGGGGAGTGAGACTAGAGAACCATCTGCGATGTCCCATCATGTGGCGAGAGCATCCTGAGTCCATGATCTAAACGTCCTCCATTCCCCGATCCTGCACAATCAGTGGTTGTAAGGGGGAGCAAATGGTCCGGCACCAGGTTTAGCAAAAGAACTAAACCAGTGTCGAGCCATCTTCTCAAAAGACGGAAAGCAAAAACCATCAGAAGAGTTTGGACCAAAGCGCGGCTCAAAGCGTGATCCATGGTCCTACCTAAAGCCTCGGCCTCGAGGTCCAGGACCGTAACCAAAATGGCCTGGAGCTCTGCCGGAACGAACACCACCATCTGGAGCACGGGCATGAAAGCCGTCTCCCCTACCACCACCTACACGACGCGGCCTGGCCTCCAGCCTCTCCCCGCGTCGAGGAACTCTCAGCCTACCATCCTGCTGGTAGAACTGCTCCTAACCACCACGAGCTCTCTCTGCTCTCTCAACCCGCTTCCTCCTGAAGCAAAACTCCACAAGATGCCCTTTTCTCTAACAGTACTCACAATGATAGGTGGGCTTCATGGGATGTGGTTGAGTCTTGGGGTTTTTGGGCTTAGTTGTGTTTGGTGTAGTCTTCTTGGTGTTAGAGGGTCTAGGAAGAGATTCAAGAGAAGTGTGGAGGTGTTTGGGCTTTGGAACCCATATGGGCTTCTTGGGTGGAGCTTTGGGCTGTTCTTGGAACACTCCATCCTTGGGCTGACTAGCCTAGAAAGACTCAGTGGAGTGAGTCTTGGGGTACCTCTGCTCAGGAGTCATTTTACTCCACTCCACTGCCCGGCTAATGGCACTCTCAAAGTCAGCCTTGGTGTAGGTGTAGCCTACCCCAAACCCATCCTGCCTCTTAAATTGCTGGATCATCATGCCAAGCTGTGGCTCTCTAGCACTGATCCAACTCAGGATTGAACGGAGGTAAAAGTTTTCATTATGGGCATCAGCTAGCTCCTCTCTCAAGGAAGCTAGCACCTCCACATGAGACAAGCAGGTCTCACACTCTCTATCTACTTGGACAGATTTCTCGGCTTTCAGCTTAAACAACTCCAGTCTAAGAGACAAGCAGTTCTCACAGACAGTGGGTGGAACTGACAGTGTCTCAAGCTCTAGCCTAGTCTGCGCCAGCTCAGCTCTCACTCTCTCCAAATCACCCAAATGCTCATCGCCCTTGGCTTTCAGCTCAGTTAAACTAGCTAGATGAGATGGGCAATCAGCACAGGGCACAACGACAGTGGCTTGAGCATCTTTCAGCTCCAGCTGAGTGCTTTCAAGCTCAGTGGCCAAAGCGTCCCTCTCATCAACCCTTTCTATGTACCTGGACTTCAGAGTCGATAGGTCACACAGAAGCACCTCACACTTTGGGCACTCACTGCTATCACCCAAGCAAGGGGAAGAAGATAGACTCTCAATTCTACCGTTGGCCACGACAAGCTCACTCTCTAGTTCATCTATCCTCTTCTTAGCACCCCTAAGTAGTTTTTCCTGATATTTTAACTCCTGACGATTGCTTTCAAGTAAATCAATGATTTTACGTTCATAAGATGATACCTTTTCATTATTGTCATCGTCGGAGTCATCGAAGGAGCCCTTCTCTTCCTTATCCCCAAGAGCCATTGAGCAGAAGCTCTTGCGGGATCTTCGGCGTTGATGTGAGCGGCTCTTCGGCCTGTCCCCGAAGGCCATGAAGCAAAGGCCCACCGGATCATCCTTGTCCTTCCCCTTCCTGATGACAATCTCCTCATCGCTTGAGCTCGATGAATAGGAAGAAGACGTGGACCACTTGGAGTAGCTCTTCTCTATCTCGGTGAAGAAGGCCTTGTCGCACTTCTTGTTCTCATGCCGGTAATCCTTCAGGGCCTTTCTGAAGAATCTGGTCTTTGGCTTGCCCTTGGTGAAGGAAGAGCTGTCGTGCTTGCCGGAGTCATGGAAGCCACCACCGATGCCCTTCTTGTGACCATTGCGCTTGGGGCAGTCGGTGATGAAGTGTCCTGGGTCACCACACTCAAAGCACCCGGATTTCGTGCCATGTCTTTTGAACATTATTTTGTCATAAACACGACACACCCAGTTGTTAAAAAGACACAGGTAATCATCTCCTAACGACTCGAGCTGGTCCTCAGTGATAGACATTAAAGAGAACCCAGCACAGCTCACAGAAGAGGGATCAACAAAAGGTGTAGCAAGGGCCAGGGTTTTTGAACCCGAGCTAGTGAGATTTGATCTCAACTGGGTATCACCTCAGTGGCCTTCAGCTTGCTAAACAACTCAGAAATGGTCAAGGTATCATAAGACGTGCTCCCAATGATAGAGGATATCTTGATCTCCCAGATCTTAGGGTCCAAGGTATGGAGAACCTTGAGCGTCTGCTCATGATCTGAGACTAACTGAACACCCCCAGCTTTGTTGTCCCGAAGCTTGTTTATGATCGATTGTAACGACCAAACAACGCTTCAACAGATTCACCCAGCTTTTGTGTGAAGTTCTCATATTCACGCCGGTAGGTATGATAGAGCCGAGCCTTGACCTAGGCTGTCCCCTCATGGTTTGCTTGGAGGGTAGCCTAGATCTCTCTCGTAGTGGAGAGATGGCTCACACGCTCAAATTCAGTGGGACCTAAACCAGAAAACAAAATATTCACCGCTTTGTTGTTGTTCTGATGATGGGCAACAATATCTAGAGTAGTGCGCTCAGCAACAGGCAACATTGTGAAAGTAGCATGAATACAAATGTGCCAGATGTCTGAGCTTTGGCTCATGAGATAGGCTCACATGCGAGTCTTCCAATAATTGTAGCCATAAGCTTCCAAGGATGGGACCTTTCCATGAGACGTCATGATCACTACTGGGGTTTAGAACCGGTTAAGGTATGCAAAAAACCTAACCAGGCTCTGATACCACTTGTAGGACCGAAAGTAGCAAGAAGAACTAGTACTTCTCAGAACACCGAACAGAAGCAACCCGAGAGGAAAACAAGCACAGAAACAAAACTAGTAGCACGCAAAACGATTCACGAGATTCGATTGAAACACTTCAAATAACACTGGCTGTAAA
Source organism: Zizania palustris (assembly GCA_019279435.1). Taxonomy (NCBI): domain Eukaryota; kingdom Viridiplantae; phylum Streptophyta; class Magnoliopsida; order Poales; family Poaceae; genus Zizania; species Zizania palustris. Next base: position 34,190,041 of record JAAALK010000079.1, on the reverse strand, counting down.
TCATAGATCAAAAAAGAGAAGGAAAAGATCTCTACGTGCGCTTGATGAGAAGAAACGGCGGCGGCGCTCTCACGGGAAGAACACAGGAACAAGCCAAAAATGACCAAAACTTTATTGCTGGATTAAAGTGAATTACAGAATGGGTAACCCTAACCCTAGGGATTGGGGCCCTATTTATAGGCAGCCCAATAGCCTAGGAATATTCCCTCAGACCCTTAGGGTTTTTTACAGACGCTGAAATAAAAGGAAAAGACCAAACTGCCCTTAGGATATTTTTACAGACTCGACTGACTGACTATGGGCCTAAGGACAAAATAGTAAACTCCTATTTATAGATGACTTATCCGGAAGCGGAGCTTTCGTAGCGACTACGGCTTTGCCTCTGAATAGTCCGATGCGAGATCAGCGGTTGTCAGTTTTGCGCTGAAACTGACAAAGCGTCCACCGACTTTGCACCAGGTACCCGGATTGGGCCGGCCCGATTCCGCAGCTCTCTCAGCCCGGCAATCACTCGCCACCTATGTACCTGAGTCAATCCTGGTCAACATCCCAGTGGATCCTCTGCTGCTCCTAGCCCATGTACCCGGATTGGGCCAGCCCGACTTCGCGGCCCCTCTGCTCGACAGTCGCTTGCTGCCCGTGTACCTGAGTCACACGCGGCCCAGGCGCAGCAGGTCTTCTCTCTCTTTTTAGTCCTCTTTGACTACCGTTGACAATGACTCATCACATATGGAGCCATGAGGCCCACACTCTTCAGCATGGCTCCTCACGGTTGGCTAGCGAAGCGCTAATGGCTTGATCTACTGATGCGACTATTTTATTTCAATCTCTAAAGAAGATAAACGAGGCGATATAGGTGTTACCTGGACCTGAGAGAGGTCTGGGGTGACTATGTCACGCTTGATGAAGCCTGCGCTTGTATTAATGTAGCCCCCAAGCATCATGTCTTGGAGTGCCTTTAAATTTGCCTCGATCTCTGCCTGGTCTTCTGCGGGGATATCTTCAAGTGTAGGTGTCAAGATGTTGCGGTTGTTGATATCCACACCTCCTATTGTCTCCATCGGCGGCGTAGATGTAGTACTCGATGTATATGCACCGGTGGCCGACGTGGACGTACTCGTCATGTTGGCGTAGCTTTCCCTAGTGGAGTCGCCAAAAAGTGTGTTGACACGAAAACGTGCCCCCGCACTTGGGTCAGTTTGATGATCCAAAATTGTGTGGACACTTAGGGACAGGCCTAAGTGTAACACAATACCGACGTCGTGTTCTGACTACCCTTAGCCGTGGTAAGGGGGTGGAGTTACCGGGCAATCATTTCACACAAAATAATCCAATTAGCGGAAAGAAATATATTAAACAGAATAAAATCAGCAAACTGGTCGGAGGCTGTCTGCTTCGGAGTGTGATGCGAAGGGGGTTGCCAAAGTATACCTTCGGCGTCAGGTGCGAAGTGTCCCGCCAAAGGGTACCTTCGTCGTTCGGACTGATCTGGTTGAAGGTGAGCTCCGAACGGATCTGGACACGACAATCACCTCCGAACAATGGGGTTTGGCACAAAGTCCTTGATACAGCGAGGTACAAAATAATGACTCGATCGCCGCGCGCGGGCGTGACTTCGTCCAGAACGGAATACAAATGTGGTGAAGCCTGTCGTGATGAAGTGCGATGGCGAAGCCTGCGGTCGAAGTAGAAGTCCCGACGAAGGGTGTTCTGGCAACCTCCGAAACCGATCTCACAGCTCCGGACACCTCCGGTGAAGTAGCTCCGAACGCGAAAACCTGCAACAAAGAGGATTCGAAGTACTAATTCGGTGTGAGGACCGAATTCTGCTAAGTGTTGCACTAGTAGCGAAGGTAGCAATCTGTTACGCAGAATAGCGGATACTTCACAGGCGAAGTAACAAGGCGATAGCAATCTATTACATAGATTAATGGATACTTCACAAGCTAAGTAACAAAGATTACCACTGTTCTGAAGTGGCCGGCGGAGGGCTTCCAGGAAAACCCACGAAGAGGTACAGGAAAATAAAGATAAAGTAAATGCAATCAAAGCTAGGGCTTTGTGTTTGAGTTGTGTTCGGGGGGGGGGGGCTCTAAGCTGGCCTCGCCTCTCTATTTATAGGGGTCGAACTTCTGATCTAATATGCTATAATTCAGCTTGGATAGAGATAAAAACTTAGCCGGAATTGTATCCAACTCTGTCTCTGCCGAAGTGGGCTTCGGCAAGGCCCGTCGAAGCCCGCTCCTCGGGCCATAGCTTTGGTGGCGTGGGCCTCCGAAGTCTTCCTGGATGAAGGCCGTTGGCTGGCCAGAGGCTTTCGGAGCCCACAGCCCAATGGACCTTCGGCCCTGTAGGGCTTCGGCCTGACCCCGGACATGTGTATTTTTGGCCCAAATTACTAAAATTGATATTTTGACAATCTCATCTATTGATGCCATTTTTTGCTATCAACAGGGGGGTGCAGAGATCGACAACCGCAACATCATGATGCCTACCCTTGAATATATCCCCGAGGAAGGTTGGCAGAGATCAAGGTGAAGATGAAAGAGCTCGAAGATCTCATGCTCAGGGGCTATGTCAAGACACGTGCGGGCTTCATCAAGCGTGACATCAACATCTCCGACCTAGCCCAGACTCAGGTAACGCCAATGTCGCCTCCTTTATCTTCTTTAGAGATTGAGCAAAAGATAGTCGCATATGTAGATCAAGCCATTAGCGCTTCGCTAGCCAACCGTTTAGATTCAACATTTAGCTCTCAGGTATAGGCGATGTTTAGAAGGTTCGACTTTACCGAGGTCATTCCTCCAACTCCAATTGCTGGCGTACCCCCGGTATATCACATTTATAGAAGAACCGATGGTAGTACCGGCAAGGCTATCATGTCTTTGGCCTCAACCTATACGGCTGAGACAAGTCACTACACTTACGCCCAAGCTAACATTTCTTATTATTTGCCGCCTCCACCTACGCTTGCGTCGCATGCTCCTACACAAATGCATAGGCCCGAGCACGTCGTATACCCCGAGCCAGCACGTGAGGAAGACCCCCGCAACTAACACACCGACATACTGCCGCATGTCGCACCACTGCATGAGAGATGCACGCAGATAGGAGGCCAGGACAACATTGAGGAGTGGATCCGCACGCTGTTCAGGGAGTGTAACGGCTTCGCGCCTCAGGATCAGGCTAGGGTTTACCGAAAGCCGTACCCTAATCACTTCGATACCATACCCTACCCTCACGGCTACAGAGTCCCTGAATTCACCAAATTCGACGGTGAGGGTAACAAGACCACACTAGAGCATGTCAGCCAATTCTTAGCACAGTGTGGAGAAGCTATTAGGACGGACGCATTAAAACTTAGACTATTTTCTCTTTCGCTATCCGACACCACTTTCACTTGGTTTTTGGCACTTCCGCCGAACTCCATCCAAACGTGGGCCCAATTAGAACAGAAGTTCCATGATTATTTTTATATGGGCGAGACAGAACTTAGGCTTTCACACTTGACGTCGGTCAAACAAAAATCTAATGAGAGTGTCTCTGAGTACGTCAAATGCTTTAGAGATACCAGAAACCGATGTTTTAGTCTCAATATTTCAGAAAGGGATTTGGCGAATCTAGCTTTTAATGGGTTACGTTCTGAGATTAAAGAAAGGCTAGATAACCAAAACTTTTTAGAGGTCAATCAAGTCCTACAGCAGGCTGAGGAACCATGGTGAAGAGCATGGGTCTTATGGCTCCAGATGTGATGAGTGATTGTCAACGGAAGTCAAAGAGGCGACATGAAGATAAGATGAGACCTGTTGTGTCTAGGGCGCGTGTGACTCAGGTACACGGGCACAGCGAGCGACTGCCGGGCAGAGGGGTCGTGGAGTCAGGCTGGCCTAATCCGAGTACATGGGCAGGAGCGACAGAGGATCCACTGTTCTATTGACCAGGATTGACTCAGGTATACGGGCGGCGAGCGATTGCCGGGCTGAGGAAGCTGCGAAATTGGGTCGGCCCAATCCGGGTACCCGGTGCGAAGACGAACACTTTGTCAGTTTCAGCGCAAAACTGACAACCGATGATTATCTTTATTTAGGATTTTATTATTTAGCCTTTAGGCCCACAGTCTGTGTTATTCGAGTCAGTTAAAAGCCCTAAGGGCATTTTGGTAATTTCTAATTTTATTTTCAGAGTTAGTGTAATTTACCCTAGGGGTAAATTTGTCTTTTTCCCTTTATTAGTGGGCTGCCTATAAATAGGCCCCAACCCCTAGGGTTAGGGTTGACTGATTCACAATTAATCTACAGTCCAAATTTGTTTTTCCATGGCCACCGCTATCCTTTTCCGCCGCATCTTTTTCCTATTCCAGATCGCCGGCCACCGCTAATTTTTCCCTGCGTCCAAGACATGTTTCTCCTGGCATTGATTTCCAGGTGCGTGACTCATGCAGCAGGAGCAGCGACAGGTCGCTGAGGCACTTTTCTCTTTGCGGCGTGTCAGCAGTGGCATGCAGCAGCCTACGCTGCAGCCTAGCACTGCCTAGCCCTGGCAGCACGCAGCAGCGGCTACGCGCATAGTCTAGTAGCACATAGCACGTTTTCCTGCACAGGATTCTAGGCGGCTGGCTTTGCAGCGCGTGCAGCAGGCGCACGAAGGAAGCAGCAGGAGGTGCATTGCACAAAACAACCTTGGGCAGTAGCGCACGAAAAATAGGGGGCTGGCACAATTCTCACGACAGCAGCTACACCGGTGGGACCCCGAAGCTACAGGCGACGTGATCGGGGAAAACATCAGTAGTAGTGCGCAGCGCATGCAGCCGTAGCAGGGTCGAGGAGGAGAAGCTGTGCAGCAGGCGACATCAAACGCATGAATCTAATCTCCTATTTTTCTACTAAGTTGATTAATTAGCATGCGAACCTGATTAGTGATTTCATGATTAATTTTTGGCTGCCAAACCTTGTTAGTGTTTGCGTAATGCTTAATTAAGTTTTTTTAGTTTGTTCGTATAAAAAGAAAAAAATAGTCACAGTAATATTTTTCATTCTCGATTTACATGTAATACATCAGTTTTATTTCTGAATTTATTTCTGAATGATCCATGATTTATTCACTTAATTAGTATTTTATTTTCAGATTGCAATATGAATATTTATTGATATATCTAGGTGTTTTCCTGTGCACATCAAGTATTTATTAAATCATCTGAGAACACATTTTTATTTACTACAGTTATTCTGTTTAGTTTAAATTTATTTTTAATATCGTTGTGATGCCTTTTTAATTAGGACCCAATCATTTTTAGACTAGAAAACTTTAGTACATGTGATCTGTTTTGCTTCTGCTGCTTATCTGTCGAGGTGCGTGGGTGTTGGGATTAGGTCATTGATTCGAAAGAATTTTTTAGGCACCCATTCACCCCCCCCTCTGGTTGCTACATTCGGTCCTACAAGTGGTATCAGAGCGAGGTTAGGGTTTTTCCATAACTTAACTGGTTCTAACCCTAGGTAGTGATCATGACTTCCTCTGGTAAAGTCCCGTCCCTAGAAGCTTTTGGCTATACTTATTGGAAGACTCGCATGCGAGCCTATCTTATGAGCCAGAGCTCGGACATTTGGGATATTTGTGCTCACGCTACTTTTACTATACTTCCTGTTGCTGAGTGCATTTCTCCTGATATAATTGCCCAACATCAGAACAATAGCAAAGCGATGAACATTTTATTTTCTGGTTTAGGTCCCAGTGAGTTTGAGCGTGTTAGCCATCTCGACACTCCTCGAGAGATCTGGGCTACCCTCCAGGCACACCATGAGGGGACAACTCAAGTCAAGGCTAGGCTCTACCAGACCTACTAGCGTGAGTATGAAAATTTCTCACAGAAGTCAGGTGAGACTGTTGAGGCTTTGTTTGGTCACTTTCAATCAATCATTAACAAGCTTTGGACCAACAAGGCTGATCGTGATCAGCTGGTCTCAGATCATGAACAGGCACTCAAGGTTCTTCATACCTTGGATCCTAAGATCTAGGAGATCAAGGTGTCTTCTATTGTTGAGAGCGCTTCCTATGATACCTTGACTGTCGCAGAGCTTTTTAGTAAGCTCAAGGCCTCAGAGGTTAATATCCAGTTGAGATCAACCTCACTGTTTCTGGTTCAAAAACCCTGGCCCTTGTGACACATTCTGCTGATCCTACTACTTTGAGTTGTGCTGTGTTTTCTTTGATGTATATCTCCGAGGATCAGCTTGATTTGCTAGGAGATGATGACATGTGTTTGTTTAACAACTGGGTGCGTCGTGTACATGATAAACGAATGCTTAAAAGACATGACACAAAATCCGGATGCTTTGAGTGTGGTGATCCAGGTCATTTCATCGCCGACTGCCCCAAGCGGAAGAGTTACAAGGGAACCGGCGGTAGCTCCTACGACTCCAGCAAGCACGACAACTCCACTTTCACAAAGGGCAATCCCAAGACGAGATTCTTTCGAAAGGCTCTGAAGGACTACAGACGTGAGAACAAGAAGCGAGACAAGGCCTTCTTCGCTGAGATGGAGAAAAGCTACTCCAAGAGGTCATCATCTTCCTCATCGTCTTCAAGTTCAAGTGATGAAGAGATCGTGATCAAGAAGGGGAAGGACAGGGACGATCCGGCGGGCCTCTGCTTCATGGCCTTTGGGGACAGGCCAAAGAGTCTCTCACGTCACAGCCAAAGACCCCGCAAGAGCTTCTGCTCAATGGCTCTTGGGGATAAGGAAGAAAAGGGATCCATCGACAACTCCGACGATGACGATGAAAAGGTATCTTCCTATGAACAAGAAGTCATAAAATTACTAGAAGAGAACCGTCAGGAGTTGAAGTATCAGGAGAAACTATTTAGAGGGGCTAAAAAGAGGATAGATGAGCTTGAGAGTGAGCTTGCCATGGCAAATGGCAAGATTGAGAGTCTTTCTTCTTCTCCTTGCTTGGGTGGTAGCAGTGAGTGCCCTAACTGTGAGGTGTTGTTGTGTGACCTAATGACTCTGAAGTCCAGGTACACAGAGAGGGTAGATGAGAGAGACGCTATGTCCACTGAGCTTGAAAGTGCTCAGCTAGAGCTGAATGATGCTCATGCCACTATTGCCGTGCCCTGTGTAGACTGCCCATCTCATTTAGCTAGTATAGCTGAGTTGAGAGCCAAGAGTGATGAGCAGTTGGGTGAGTTAGCTGGAGTGACAGCTGAGCTAGAGCAGACTAAGCTAGAGCTTGAGACCTTGTTAGTTCCACCCACTGTTTGTGAGAACTACTTGTCCCTGAGATTGGAGCTGATCAAGCTAAAAGCTGAGAAGTATATAGAAGTTGATAGAGAGTCTGAGATATGCTTGTCTCATGTGGAGGTGCTAGCTTCCTTGAGAGAGGAGCTAGCTGATGTTTAGAATGAGAACTTTTACCTCCGTTAGATCCTGAGTTGGATTAGTGCCAGAGAGCCACAACTTGGCATGATGATCCAGCAGTTCAAGAGGCAGGATGGGTTTGGGGTAGGTTACACCTACACCAAGGCTAACTTTGAGAGTGCCATTAGTCGTGCAGTGGAGTGGAGCAAGATGACTCCAGAGCAGAGATATCCCAAGACTCACTCCACTGAGTCTTTTCAGGTTAGTCAGCCCAAGGATGGAGTGTTCCAAGAACAACCTAAAGCTCCACCCAAGAAGCCTATCTGGGTCCCAAAGCCTAAACCTCTCCACACTTCTCTTGACTCTCTATCTAGACCCTCTCAGACCAAAGAGTCTACACCCAACACCACCAAGCCTACGAACCCCAAGCCTCAACCACATCCCAAGAAGCCTACCTATCATTGTGAGTTTTGTCAGAGAGATGGGCATCTTGAGGAGTTTTGCTTCAGGAGGAAGCGGGTTGAGAGAGCAGAGAGAGCTCGAGGTGGGCAGGAGCAGTTCTACCAGCAGGGTGGTAGATAGAGAGTCCCTCTACATGGAGAGAGGCTAGAGGCCAAGCCGCGTCGTGTAGGTGGTGGTAGAGAAGATGACTTTCATGACCGTGCTTCGGAGGGTGGTTTTCGCTCCAGCAGAGTTCCAGGTCGTTCGGGATATGGCTTTGGACCTTGTGGTCGTGACTTTAGGCAGAATAGAGGACCACGTTTTGAGCCACGTTTTGGTTCAGATTCATATGATTCCTTTTGCTTTCCTACTTACGAGCAGATGGCTTGACACTGGTTTAGCTCGTTTGCTAAACCTAGTGTCGGACCGTTTGCTCCCACTCATGACCATTGATCTTGCAGGATCGATGACTGGAGGATTTGTGGATCATGGATTCAGGATGTTCTCGCCACATGACAGGACATCACAGATAGTTCTCTAGCCTCACTCCCCCGAGCTCCAAGGAGTACATCACTTTCGGGAATAGTGGTCAAGGGAAGGTACAAGGTATTGGGTCGATTCGCATCTCTGATCATTTCTCTTTGAAGAATGTTGCTTTGGTTGGAAACTTGAATTTTAATTTGATTTCTGTTTCGCAACTTCATGAGGATGGTTTATAGGTTCGGTTTAAGAAGGGCATGTCTTCTGTTGTTGATTTAGAGGATCTTTGGTTTGCCAGATCTTACCCTTAGGTAAGGTTTTTTGTATTGATTTCTTTAGTTCTTCTGGCCCTTCTCGCTGTTTGATTACTGGATCCTCCTCTGAGCTCTGGAAGTGGCATAGGAGGTTAGGTCATTTGAGCTTTGATCTGCTAGTCAGATTGAGCTCTATGGATCTTATCCGAGGATTGACCAAGCTGAAGATGGAGAAGGATCTAGTTTGCCATCCCTGTCATCATGGGAAAATGGTTGCCGCTTCTCACGCACCTGTCACTCAGGTGATGACTTCGTACCCGGGAGAGCTGTTACACATGGATACTGTTGGTCCAGCTCGAGTACGCTCAGTCGGTGGGAAGTGGTACGCGCTTGTGATAGTTGACGATTTTTCTCGATTCTCGTGGGTTTTCTTTTTGGAGTCTAAGGATGAGGATTTTTAGTTTGTTCATGACCTGATTTTGAAGCTGAAGAACGAGAACAATGGTCGGATGTGAGCAATTCGTTCTGACAACGGCTCTGAGTTCAAGAACTCTCAGTTCACCAGCTTCTGTAGTGATCAGGGTCTTGATCATCAGTTTTCTGCCCCTTACACTCCCCCACAGAATGGTGTTGTGGAACGAAAGAACCGCACGCTAGTCGAGATGGCCAGGACGATGCTCGATGAGCATAGGACTCCTAGGTGCTTTTGGGCTGAAGCCATGAACACGGCTTGCTATCTGGCCAACCACATTTTTCTTAGAGCTTACTTAAGTAAGACATCATATGAGTTGCGGTTTGGTAGACAGCCCAAAGTGAGTCACTTGCGAGCGTTTGGATGCAAGTGCTTTGTGCTCAAGAAGGGAGGGCATTTGGACAAGTTTGAGTCTCATTGTTGGGATGAAGTCTTTCTTGGTTATGCTTTGCATTCTCGAGGCTTTCGTGTTTGGAACCTCGACTCTCAGCAACTTGTCGATACTTGTGAGGTTTCTTTTGTTGAGTCCATTCCTTCGTTGACTCCTTCTTTTGAGCTTTCTGGAGATGATGAGCTTGGAGAGTCCATCTTCGAGGAAGATGATGATACTCCTACTATTGATGAGGGTGGTCCTTCTGCATAGCCTGTAGACCCTACACCTTCTGAGACTTCAACTGAGGATGAGGGCAGACCTCTGATCACTCCTTCTACTTTGATCGAGCCCCCTCAACCGAGTCCAGAGGTGCCAGTTGCTGACTCCGGTGAGGTGACTTCATATCACCTAGGATCCCGAGAAGTTCAGCGTGATCACCCCTCAGAGCTCATCATCGATGATCTTACTAAGAGATCTTTGCGTTCTTCTGTTGGTTCTCTTGCTGTGTTTACTGAGTCTGCATTTGTTGCCACTTTTGAGCCCAGAGACGTTTCTCATGCTCTTTTTGATTCAAATTGGATAAATGCCATGCAAGAAGAGCTTGAAAATTTTGTTCGCAATCGGGTTTGGACACTGGTTGAGCTGCCACCTGGATGCAACACCATAGGCACCAAGTCGATGTTTAAGAACAAGCAAGGTGAAGATGGGGTTGTGGGGCGCAACAAAGCTCGACTAGTTGCACAAGGTTTTTGCCAGAAAGAAGGTATTGACTTTGAGGAGACCTTCGCCCCTGTTTCCCGTCTTGAGTCCATTCGTATTCTTTTGGCCTTTGCTGCTTCTAAACATTTTAAGCTTTTTCAAATGGATGTAAAGAGTGTGTTTCTGAACGGGTATATAGAGGAGGAGGTCTATGTTAGGCAGCCCCTGGTTTTGAGAACCCTAAGTTTCCTCGACATGTTTTCAAGTTGTAGAAAGCTTTATATGGTCTGAAGCAAGCCCCCAGGGCTTGGTATGATCACCTAAAGGAGTTTTTGTTGGGAAACGACTTTGTCATGGGTTCTGTGGACAAAACACTTTTCTTGCTCAGAGTTGGCTCAGACTTATTGATTGCTCAGATTTATGTGGATGATATTATTTTTGGTGGTTCTACTAATGAGCTTGTGCCAAGTCTTCTGAGCAGATGCATAGCGAGTTTGAGATGAGCCTCATGGGTGAGCTCAAGTACTTCTTAGGGCTCTAGATCAAGCAGACCAAGGATGGCATCTTCATCCACCAGAGCATGTACATGCGGGACATGCTGAAGAAGTTTAATTTTGGTGGAGAGATGAAGCCTCAGATGACCCCAATGGGTACATCTAGGGGCCCAGACAAGGACGAGAACAGTGTCAAGGTCAATGAGAGAGAGTATCGAGGGATGATCGGATCGCTACTGTACTTGACGGCAACCAGACTGGACATTCAGTTCGCCGTGGGGTTGTGCGCGCGCTTTCAGTCTTCACCACGCGCATCTCATCGGCAGGATGTCAAGCGTATTTTCAGGTACCTTACTTATGCTCCTGATCTAGGTCTTTACTATTTTGCATCATCGTCTCTTGATTTATCTGGCTTTTTTGTGATTGTACCAGCGCGATTAGTGTAGGGAAAAACCCGTGTCTTCATTCAAAAACCAAACATATTGATGTGCGTTTTCACTTTCTGAGGGATCAATATGAGAAACGGGTCATTGATCTTGTTCATATTGATACCCATCAACAGTTGGCTGACATTTTTACCAAACCCCTAGATCAGTCTACTTTTGAGCGTTTGTGAGGGGATTTGGGAGTTGTGTATCCTTTTTAGGATATTTTGAGTCAGTTTTCTTTCTTCTTTATTCTTTTCTTGAGTCTTTAGTGTGTGTTCATATCATGCATTTTCACATATCATACTTTGAGCTTTCTTTTGTTATATGATTGGTTTGCTTTACTTGCTCTAGCCAGTATATGCTTTTGATTACTTGTCGATGATCATGTTCTGCTTCAGTTCACATGATATGTCTGATATCTGTCATATGCATGGCTTTTATGCTTTAAAATTGAAAAATGATCACCATTGCTTCTGATAACTAGCATGTGTAGGTTGAATGCTTTTGCTATCTTTTACATGCCTGGTAGCTAGTTCCTCACTTAGATGCAGATATGCAACTTGGACATCTATATGGTTTAACATGGAAAATGTGCTATAAAAATGATAAAAAATCAGAAAAAATGAAAATTCCATGCCTTTTTATGCTTAAATTTAAAAGATCCAGGTGGGTTTGCTTTATCGCATTGTATTGTTCTGGACTACTTACCATAGCACTTTGGTATGAACTAGGACAATGTAATGTATGCCAAGACCATTGTCTTAAGCTTCTGATGGTCCAGTTCTGGCCTAGACTTGACTTGGTCGGTTAGCATAAGGTTGACATGCAAATAACCCCTGGCAAAAATGAAAAAGGAAAATAAGAAGCCTAAAATTTAAAAAGATAACAAGTTTGTTGAAGCACTTTGTTCTGGACAATGCTTATCTTGGTAGATATCAGTTAGCTCTTGCATCTCATGCTTTACCATTGCTTGTCAACTAGAAAATTTGGTGATGCTTTTGTTTGTAAAAATTGAAAATGCGTGTCAATGACTTTATTTAGATATCATCTGCTGCACTGATCATGCCATGTGTCTTAGACAGTATGTCTTTTTCTATACGTGCTAGATGTTGTAATTGCAGTCAATCATATCTGAGAAGCATTCTTTTTACACTCCACCTGCACCCCATTTGCATTCATGGAATATTATGAGGGGGAGCTGCATGTCAGGAGGAGTTTGTGTCTATGTCTCTTTAGACTACATTTAGTCTCACTTGATGAGTTCAATTGTCAACCAGGAGGAGAAATTTTGGGTTACTCGATCTTTTAGAAGAGTTTAGGGAGAGTTTTTGGCTTTCTCCCAGATTTGTTTCAGGGGAAGTTTTTGTATCTTTTGCCTTTATCTTTGGATATACTTGTTGATAATTCTGATATTACACTTGTTTTGAGGTTTTATTTTTGGTTAACCATAATGACCGTTTTTCTCGCTTCTGTTCGGTTTTTGGTCATTAAGGTTAAACTTTTATTTTATTTTTCACTTTTTGTCTTCTTTTGTTTTTTGTTTTCGTGTTTCCACATGTTTTTGCAGGTTTTGAAGAATTTCTAAAGAGGGTGTTGACAATGCACTCATCAAGGGGGAGATTGAGGAACCATGTTGAAGAGCATGGGTCTTATGGCTCCAGATGTGATGAGTGATTGTCTTATGGCCCAATCCGAGTAAGTGGGCTAGGAGCAGCAGAGGATCCACTGGTCTGTTTACCGGGATTGACTCAGGTACACGAGCGGCAAGCGATTGCCGAGCTAGGGAAGTTGCGGAATTGGATCGGCCCAATCCGGGCACCTGGTGCGAAGACGGTGGGCGCTTTGTCAGTTTCGGCGCAAAACTGACAACCGATGATTATCTTTATTTAAGATTTTATTATTTAGCCTTTAGGCCCACAGTTTGTGTTATTCGAGTCAGTAAAAAACCCTAAGGGCATTTTGGTAATTTCCAATTTTATTTTCAGAGTCAGTGTAATTTACCCTAGGGGTAAATTTGTCTTTTTCCTTTATTAGTGGGTTGCCTATAAATAGGCCCCAACCCCCTAGGGTTAGGGTTGACTGATTCACAATTAATCTACAGTCTAAATTTTTTTTCCATGGCCGCCGTTATCCTTTTCTGCCACAACATTTCTTGTTCCAGATCGCCGTCCACCGCTAATTTTTCCCCGCGTTCAAGTCGTGTTTCTCCTAGCATTGATCTCCAGGCACGTGACTCACGTAGCAGGAGCAGCTACAGGTCACTGAGGTGCTTTACTCTTCACGGCATGTCAGCAGCGGCAGGCAGTGGCATGCAGCAGCCTACACTGTAGCCTAGCACTGCCTAGCCCTGGCAGCACGCAGCAGTGGCTACGCGCGGAGTCCTAGCAGCACACGACATGTTTTCCTGCATTGGATTCCAGGCGGCTGGCTCTACAGCGCGTGCAGTAGGCGCACGAAAGAAGCAGCAGCAGCTGCATTGCATAGAACAGCCTTGAGCAGCAGCGCACGAAAAACAGGGGGCTGGCACAATTCTCACGGCAGCAGCTGCACCGGTGGGACCCCGAAGCTATAGGCGATGTGACCGGGGAATACGTCAGTAGCAGTGCGCGGCGCATGCAGCTGCAGCAGGGTCGAGGAGGAGAAGCCGTGCAGCAGGCGACATCAAACGCACTAATCTAATCTCCTATTTTTTCAGCTAAGTTGATTAATTAGCATGCGAACCTGATTAGTGATTTCATGATTAATTTTTGGCTGCCAAACCTTGTTAGTGCTCTCGTAATGCTTAATTAAGTATTTTTAGTTTGTTCGTATAAAAAGAAAAAAATAGTCATAGTAATATTTTTCATTCTCGATTTACGTGCAATACATCTATTTTATTTCTGAATTTATTTCTGAATGATCCATGATTTATTCACTTGATTAGTATTTTATTTTCAGATTGCAATATGGATATTTATTGATATATCTAGGTGTTTTCCTGTGCACATCAATTATTTATTAAATCATCTGAGAACACAATTTTATTTACTGCAGTTATTCTGTTTAGTTTAAATTTATTTTTAATATCGTTGTTGATGCTTTTTTTATTAGGACCTGATCATTTTTAGACTAGACAACTTTAGTAATTGTGATCTGTTTTGCTTTTGCTGCTTATCTATCGAAGTACATTGGGTGTTGGGATTAGGCCATTGATTCAAAAGAATTTTTTAGGCGCCCATTCACCCCACCTCTAGTCGCTACTTTCGGTCCTACACGGGCTCTGGTCCAAGAAGGCCGAGCCAAGGATAAAAAATTCATTAAAATGTTTAACAAACCTAGGACTGAAGTTCACATCATGGAACACTCCGATGAGGAAGAGTCGGAGGAAGAGGAAGATTCGGCTGACATGTATGCGGCCGAATGGGCTTGGAACACTAAGAGCAAGCCCATCACTTGTTATGAACTATGACCGTCTCCCACTAAGAGTTGGCCTAGCAAAGTTAAATACTCCTTTTATGTGACTAAATGCAATAAAATATTTGATTTCCTCTTGAAGAGCCAACTTCTCAGGTTGCCCAAGGGCCAGGTCATCCCAACCGCCGACGAACTAAAGAAGCACCCCTGCTGTAAGTGGCACGATTCACAATCTCATTATGCTAACGACTGCAATGTTTTTCGTCGGCAGGTTCAATCGGCCATAGAGGAAGGACGATTGAAAATAGATTCTAGTCCGAAGATGAAACTAGACAAAGACCCCTTTCCCATAAACACTGTCGACCTCGACGAGAAGAAAGTGCTGATTCGGTCGGAACAGACCGGGTCATTTAAAGGGAAAGCGGTCGTCTTTGGGGAATCACGCACACGCACACTCGTACCAAAGAACCCTGAAGTAGGAGTGTGGAAAAAGAACATCAACATGTCCCCTTCGGCTAGGGCTCACAAGAAGCCAAAGGTAACATACCAGATGCTGCTGAGTAAACACCAGAAGAAAGCCGAGAAAACAGGCCCCCGACCAAAAATGCTAAGACAACCGAAGGGGCCAAGATAGCTAGGCCCTTCGAAGGGGTGAGTTCGGACCCCAACAACCAAACACCCCGAAGGGTGAGTTCGGACCCCAGCGACCGAACCCTCCGCATAATGAGTTCGGGACCTAATGGACGAACCCTCCGCGTAGTGAGTTCGGACCCCAATGGACGAACCCTCAACTAGGTGAGTTTAGACCCCAGTGGCCGAACCCACCTCCACTCTAGAAGAACCCTCCGGTGGGAGAGTTCGGCCCGCAATGGCCGAACATACCTATGTCCTGGCAGGACCCTTCGTTGATATGGTCTGAAATACCTTCTATGTGGCTGAACCCCCCTCCGGACAATGGATTCGGCTCGCAATGGGCGAAGTCGCTAAAGCCGCCAATGCCTCCACCATACTACTGGGCAGGATCCCCGTGGGCTCCGAGCTACACCTCGCCATCGGAGTACCCTTCATAGTATAATGTTGCCCCCTGTTTTCCTTCGGAGTGTTATGATTGGTAGGGACAAGTAGACACGGCGAAGGGGAACATTTTCCACATGCTGTCCATGGGACCTCCGAATCGACTCATGCAGGATGAAGCCAAGGAAGATGGGCATGAAGAGGCGAGGGAGAGGAAGTCTGAAGCCATCACAGTCAAGGTAGGGTGTCAGGACGTCCCAATCCCAAAGGCCACCTCTCCGAAGCTCGACGGAGGTACATCCCCTAGTCTGGCCGAAGCCATCACCGAAGCCCGGTCCGATCGTCCTAACGAGGCTGGTCCGACCGACAGGGTGCACAAACAGGTTCCTACCAAGCGCAAAGAATACGAGGCCGACCCGGGTAATACCCATTTGGCCAGAAATCACAGGGACAAATTGGTGGCGCCTAGTACTAAGCCACAACCATTGTGGGCACCTTTGGGCATGTCCAAATCACAGAAGAGGAAACTGCAACGCCTGCGGTCATAGGAGATCCGTGAGAAGAAGGCCGAGGATGAGTGAGACACCATATTCGAGGAAATATGCCCTCGGCCAGTCGTAAAGAAAGTATGGAAGCCCAAGCTGATTGAGATGAACAACCCGGCTCCCGTTCCGAGCGACGACGACGATGACATGCCCATGACATGACCAAGTATGTTTTGCTTGTGAATCATCCGTCAATCTATGTAACCGATTGCTATCACCTTGTTGGTTCACTTGTGAACCATCCGTTAATCTATGTAACAGATTGCTACCTTCGTTTTCTATACTTCAACACTTTAATTCGGTCTCTATGCCGAATTGGCACTTGATCTTCGTTTTGCTGCAGGTTTCACGTTCGGAGCCCCTTTCGCCGAAGGTTTCCGGAGCTAGGAAGCTAGTTTTGGAGGCTGCGAGAACACCCTTCGATGAGTCCTCGCTTTGTCCGTGTCAACAACCTCAGTGGCGCATGGACTACTCTCCCAGACCTTCGTGGGGATGGCATATCCATAATAGGACCTGCAACAGCTTGTGCCTCCTGCTCTGGCTCAGTGGGATATGGAACACTTTCCATTGGCTCTTGAACCTCTTCGAGATGCACAGTCCTCCCACTAACTCCTTATGAGAGAAACTCTTTCTCAAGGAACACACCATTTCGAGCGACAAACACTTTGCCCTCCTCTCTATTATAGAAATAGTATCCTTTGGTTTCCCTAGGATACCCCACAATGAAGCACTTGTCAGACTTAGGACTGAGCTTTTCACACATCATATGTTTGACATACGCTCACATCCCCAAATCTTTAGAAAAGTCAAACTGGGACGCCTCCCATACCACATCTCACATGGTGTCTTCTCTACTAACTTAGATGAAACACTATTAATCGTGAAAGTTGTGGTTTCTAGAGCGTCACCCCAAAAGGATAATGGAAGATCAGTGTGACTCATCATGGACCGCACCATGCCGAACAAAGTGCGGTTTCTCTGCTTGGACACCCCATTCCACTACTTCAGATGATCACTAAACTCATGGCTCAAATATTCACCCCCACGATCTGATCGTAGAAATTTAATTGTCTTGCATGTATGATTTTGTACCTCATTCCGGAACTCCTTGAATTTTTCGAAGGATTCCCACTTATGCCTCATCAAGTAGACATAGCCATATCTACTAAAGTCATCAGTAAAAGTAATAAAGTATTGAAATCCTTTCCTAGCCCTGTGACTCATTGGACCACACACATCAGTATGTACTATGGCCAATAGCTCACTCGCCCTATCACTCTGTCTAGTGAAAGGCGTCTTTGTCATTTTGCCAAGTAAGAAAGACTCACATGTTTCTGCCTAAGGCGGGAATGAAATAACAATTATTTAACTCCAAAACTAATCATGACAGTAGCGATAGTGAATAGACGCCGATGACCAATGCTGCAACCTTTGCACCATTTCTGACGTGGATATCCAGCTCGCCACTTGCACACTTTGTTACTCTACTCAGCCCCTACAATGATTTGCAAGTATGAATCATCGATCCGGTATCAAATACCCATGAGTCATTTAGACGAGTAGAAAGATTAATTTCAATGACATTAATACCTGAAACGGAAGTCCCACTTCCCTTCTTGTTTTTTGCTCTTCCAGGTACACCTTGCAGTTGTGCTTCCAATGCCTAGGCTTGTGGAAATGGTGGCACATGTCAGAGTTGGTAGGACCATACCTAGAGTTTCCAGTTGGTTTAGACTTTGCAATAGAGATCACATCTATAGTCTTAGACTTCTTCCTCCTCCTCTTATTGCCCTCATTCTAAACAACCATCACAAGGTTTGGAGCCTTCCTGATACTCTCCTTAGTAGATTTCAGCATCCCATGCAACTCAGCTAGTATCTTCTCCAATCCAACCATGTTATAGTTCATGATGAACGGCTCAAAGCTCAGTGGGAGCGACTGGAGAATAACATCAATAGCGAGGTATGGATCTAGTGGAATGCCCAGTCTCTCTAGAGTCTCTACGCAACCAATCATCTTGATCACATGAGAGCTTATTGGGCTCCCTTCAGGCATTTCTTGGTCCTGTAACATGCCCTTAAGCCCTATGATCATATCGTAGGCATCACATTCCTCATACTATTTCTAAAACTGAGAGGACATGCAGGCAAGAATCAGACAACTGACATCCACAGAATCACTAGCATGCTTCTCATAAGCAAGCTTATCTGCTGCAGAAGCATCCTCTCCTAGTTCATCAGGGTGGGGTTCCTCTAGAACATAATCATTTTTCTCTTCCTTGAGAACAATTCTCAAGTTTCGATACCAATCCATAAAGTTTGTTCCAGACAATTTATCTCGGTCAAGAATAGATCGCAAATTAAAAAATGAAGTGCTCTTAACAGTAGACGTAGTAGGTGTCATGATCTACAAAAGATTAAATGTGAGGTTTAGCACTATGCAATGTTTATCTTCTATCTAATAAAAGATGTTCCACTATCTAAACCAATCACTTTCCCTCTCATGACTAATAGTGGCGCAAGATCCATGGTCACGCTATCTCCTAGTGAGCTTTGGTATCACTATTAGAAGCTAGTTGACATAGGTAAGCAACCCCTTGCTAATCACATCGTATGTGACTCTTGTCGTTGGAGAAGCATCAAATGCTTAACCCCAACTCCTATACTCCAAGGCCCAAAACCATTTTGATAGCCTCATCAAGTGAACCAATACTATGCGTGCAGAAGTCCGGCATCCGCCCCAACTGGTCGAGATAAAAGATAGCACCCCGCTTTGGCAGACCCACTATCGATGAGCACGAACCCTAGTGGGTGCAGCTATTGGGAAGAGCATAAACACTTAATTTTTTGAGGGAAAACTACTCTAGCATCGTAACGTCCCTAGCGCACACGAAACATGCAAGAATAGAATAACGGGAACATAAGAAAGCATCACAGGCAATCATATTAACTGTGACATAGCATGGACTTCTTCACATGGCGATCTCCATCTCCATGGCACCCGTCATCGAGTTTGTGCCCCTGGCCTCCATGAACAGTACTAGTCCATCTCGCATAGGCTATACTAATTACATGGGCCGAAGCACCACGGAAACGACATGCAAGTCGTAATAAATTTTACACCAGCCTTGGGCTGTAAATAACCATGACACGCAGGCCATATTTAATTTACATTCATTGCCTGCATCTCATACATCACATTTTAACCAAGGTCATGCCAGTCACCACATTCTCTGCAAAACAAAGTTAGGTGAGAAATATACAAATGACTGGATTCTGGATCTGAAAAACCCAGGTCAGCAAGCTCGGTTTTTCAAAATCGCGCGGGTGGGAACTTCCGATCTGGCAAAAGAACTTTCAATCTGTCGGAACTTCTGATCAATATCGGAGTCCCGCATCGCAACAATTGCCTTCTGTATCGAATCATTATTCGACAATGGAACATCTGATCAGTATCGGAACTTCCGATCCGCCATCGGAACTTCTGATCACATCAGAACTTCAGATCTGCCGTGGATAGAAACAGATCTAATATGTTTTTCCACCATGTATCTCCATACATGAGGGATCCAGATCGAACACTACGCACGTAGGCTCTCATACCACTGTTGGGGAATAGGGGAGCTACGCTAGCCGGCAAATTCAAAATTTTTGCCCTATGGCCCTAGGCTCATGCGCGTGTGAGGTCATAGATCGGTACCTTCTAGCACAAGACACGCTAGGTGCAGCGGAAGATGTTGGAGCAGCGCGTCTAGCCCCTCCTTGCTTCGTCCTTGCCTTCCTTCACTAATCCGATCGATGAAGTTGACATAGTCATTCGCATGTAGATGTTCACGAGCGTCGCTATTGGAGCAACGCCTCCACGGAGTCCACACGTACAGGAATGGAGTACCTCCCACGGCAGTGTGCTAGCACCACATGTGAGAGACGGAGATCCTTGACCTCAACATTTGAGATCAAGTAGAGGAGGAGAGTACTCTTGGGTGGCTAGGTCTAATCTAGGCTTATTGATGTCCCCAAGACGTCCTCCTCTCCTTATATAGGGTTGAGGGCCCCTAGGTCATGCTTATCTCGAAACTGTAATAGATCCAATCTGTTTGCCCACATTGGAACTTCCGACAGGGTATTTCAGGTCTCCTGATATAGTACGACACACAACAGATCCAATCTGTTTTCGCCTACCTCAAAACTTCTGATACCCTATCAGAACTTCCGATTAGTACAAAATTCCTCCGATTCCAAATTGGAACTCCTGGCTCGTTGGAACTTCCTATACTATATCGGAACTTCCGAAGTAACAATTGCTCTTTGTATCGAGACTAGAAATTAACTGGAACTTCCAATACTACCTATCGGAACTTCTGATCCACCGAATTTTATTGGGCATATCTTTCAAACCGGTCATATGCTTCAACTGTCGTAAGGAAGGGCACTACTTCCATCAGTGTCCTCACCCCAAGCAACCCCAAGGAGCCGCTCCTAACTCGGCAATCCACGCCCGCATCAACCACGTCACCACCGAAGAAGCCTAGGAGGCTCTAGAGGTCGTCCTCAGTATGTTTACTGCAAACACCATACCCATAGTAATCTTATTTGACTGGGGAGCAACCCACTCTTTCATATCCAAAAACTTTGTGATAAATAATGGACTAGAAGTACTCCAACTACCCAAACCCTTGGTAGTTGCCTCCCCCAACAACCAAAATCTAGCCACCCTATTTATCCCAAGGACAAGGATAGAGATCCAAGGGGTATTATTTTGGGCCGACCCAATCCTTATAGATTGCAAAGGCCTAGACCTCATCCTCGGCATGGATTGGTTGATGAAGCAGAAGGGAATTATAGACGGCGCCAACAAGTCTATCACCGTAACCAGTGAGGATGGAATCACCGTCACATTTAATATGAACAACCAGGGTTTAAAAAGGACTTCTCTCCACTAGATGGCAGTAGAATAAGTACATGTAGTCTGAGAATATGCAGATGTATTTCTAGAATAACTGCTAGGAATGCCACCCAAGAGGGACATTGAATTCAAGATCGAGCTTGTCCCCGAAACCACACCCATCTCCAAGCGACCATATCGGATGGCCTCAAATGAACTAGCCAAAGTAAAAAGTAACATTGAAGAGCTTGAACAGAAGGTATATATTCGACAGAGTACCTCGCCTTGGGGAGCACCGGTCATATTCACCATGAAGAAGGATAAGACAAATAGGATGTGTGTAGACTATAGTGCTTTGAATGATGTAACCATCAAGAACAAGTACCCATTACCACATATCGACGACCTGTTCGATCAGCTCAAGGGATCCTCAGTCTTCTCCAAGATCGACCTCCGATTAGGTTACCATCTGCTCAGGATCAGAGGGGAGGACATCCCCAAGACCGCATTCACATCCCGATATGGCTTATATGAGCATACAGTGATGTCGTTCAGACTCACGAATGCCCCGCATTCTTCATGAATATGATGAACAACGTCTTCATGGAATTCTTAGACAAATTCGTCGTAGTATTCATCGACAACATCCTCGTCTACTCCAAGAACAAGGAAGAACATGAAGCCCATCCCCGTCTGACCTTGGGAAAGTTACGGGAGCATCAGCTATATGCCAAGTATAGCAAGTGTGAATTCTGGTCATCCAAGGAGAAATTCCTAGGGCATGTCATATCTTCCGTAGGAATAGCAGTGGACCCGACCACTGTGGAAGCAGTAACAAACTGGTTATAGCCCAAGAATGTATCGGAGATCCGGAGTTTTCTAGGATTGGCCGGATATTACCGGCGATTCATCGAAAATTTTTCCAAGATCGCCAAGCCCATGACTAGATTTCTACAGAAGGAAGTAAAGTTCGAATGGACTTCATCCTGCGAGGATAGCTTCCAGACCCTCAAGAAGAAACTCATATCAGCCCTAGTGTTGACACTGTCGGACATCCGGAAAGACTTCCATATCTACTGTGATGCCTCTCGCCTTGGACTAGAGTGTGTTCTCATGCAAGATGGGAAAGTGGTATCGTGCGCCTCTCGGCAATTGAGACCGCATGAGCTGAACTACCCCACGCATGACTTAGATCTGGCGGCGTAGTCCATGCGCTGAAGATATGGAGGCATTATCTTGTCAGCAACAGATGTGTAGTTTTCACCGACCACAAGAGCCTCAAGTACATATTCACCCAGCCCGACATAAACCTCAGACAAAGAAGATGGTGTAGGATAGAAAGTAGCGACCAGAGGGGGTTAATGGGCGCCTTAAAAATTCTTTCGAATCAATGGCCTTCTCCCAACACCCAACGCACCTCAACAAACAACTAGTAGAAACAAAAATATGATCACTGGTGCTACAAATAATCTAGCCTAAAAACGACCAGTGTCCTAGTTGAAAAGACACCAACACAGTGTTCAAAGGCAGATAAACAGATCATTCAAAACATGGGCATTTCAAGCATCATAACAGTAAATCATCACATGCATTTAATTCAAGTGCACGCAAAACGAGAGAAAGTTTTATTGTTCAAATTTTGTCTCATGATCGATACTTGACGAAGCCTATGTCAGAGTGTGTGTAAGTGATCTTTGAAGCATGCTTCGATCAAGACACAGTGAAGCTTGATGTTCGAAGCTTGCAACTCTGAAGCTCTTGTGAAGCCTACAGGCCATCCTTGCACGAAGGCGTGCTCCGAAGGTAGCTTCCTATGCCACCCAGCCGAAGTCTGCTTCGAACGTATGCAGCCGAAGCCTGAGCTTCGAACAGAGAGGCTTCAAAGCCCCTACAAAGCTTTCCTCCGAACCTTGCTCGAACGAGATCACAGCAAAGGTTGACTTCAGAGATTGCTCCTGTGAAGTCGTGCCAAGGCTTGCCTTCGAAGATTTATTCAACAAGTCCCCTGGAAAACTTTGCACAACTGTAACAAAGCTTTTGACCAGTCACCAAAACCTGCATGTCATCTCAGCCGAAGTCTGTACGTATCATGCAAAAAACAAGGGCTAGAAGTTCTTGGAAAATACGTCCAGAAAACAAATGTTCAAACGTATGCTTCGATAAAACAGGTGGTTAGCAGAGAGTTCGACATATGAACAAAGGAACACAGGAAGCTACAGTATATGTCCATGAAACACTTCAATCGAGACAACCAATGGTGCGCAACACGAGGCAACAGGAAACAAGGCCTAAACCAAGGGCGTGACACTCGACGGCTTGGAATAAAGATTCAGAATGAAGAGATAAAACCTGATTAGACAATATCTTGGCGAGCCATTGATGCGGATCAAGCAATCTCGTGATGAACAGGGGAGCCGATGTGCGGCGGCACACAAAAACAGGAGAAAGGTGGGATGAACTCTGATGTTTTGATTAAAGTGAGTTAACCCTAACCCTAGGGGATTGGGGCCCTATTTATAGGCAGCCCAATATACTAGGAAAAACCAAAAATACGCTTAGGGTTTAAACAGATGCTGAAATAAAAATGGAAAAGACCAACTTGCCCTTAGGATTTTTTACAGACTCGACTAACACAGGCTGTGGGCCTAAAGGCAAAATAGTAAAATCCTAAATAAAGATAACTTGTCCTGATGTGAAGCTTTCGTAGCAGCTACGGCTTCACCTCAGAACGGTCAAATCTGAGATCAGCGGTCATCAGTTTTGCGCCGAAACTGACAAAGCGTCCACCATCTTCGCACCGGGTACCCGAATTAGGACGGCCCGATTCCGCGGCTCCCTTAGCCTGGCAATCGCTCACCACCCGTGTACCTGAGTCAATACCGGTCAACAGACCAGTGGATCCTCTGTCGCTCCTAGCCCATGTACTCAGACTGGGATGGCCCGACTCTGCAGCCCCTCTGCCCGACTGTCGCTCGCTGCCCGTGTACCAGAGTCACACGCGGCCCATACACGGTAGGTCTTCTCTTATCTTCATGTCCTCTTGACTTTAGTTGACAATCACTCATCACATTTGGAGCCATGAGGCCCATGCTCTTCAACATGGCTCCTCAATCTCCCCCTTGATGAGTGCATTGTCAACACTCTCTTCTACAGCTCTTTCGAACCTGCAAACACATGTAGAAACACGAAAAACAAAAACACAAGAAGACAGAAAGAAGGAAATAAAATAAAAGTTTAACCCTAATGACCAAAAGCCGAACAAAATCAAGAAAAGGGTCATTATGGTTAACTAAAAATAAAAACTCAAAACGAGTGCAATCCTAGAATTATCAACAAAAGAGACTAAAACTCCCCCTGAAACAAATCCCAAAGAAAGCCAAAACTCCCCCTAAACTCTTCTAAAAGATCGAGTAACCCAAATTTCTCCCCCTTGTTGACAATTGGACTCATCAAGTGATACTAAATGCACTCTAAAGAGACACAGACTCAAAAACTCCCCCTCAAATGCAGCTCCCCCTCAAAATATGCAATGAATGCAACTGGGGTGCAGGTGGAGTGTAGAAAGCATGCTTCTCTGATATGATTGACTTTAATTACAACATCTAGCAAGTATAGCAAAAGAAGTACTGTCTAAGACACATGGCATGATCAGTGCAACAGATGATATCCAAAGAAAGTCATTAGCACGTATTTTCGAATTTTGCAAACAAAAACATCACCACATTTTCTAGAAGACAAGCAGGGTAAAACATGAGATGCAAAAGCTAACTGATATCTACCAAGATAAGCATTGTCCAGAACAAAGTGCTTCAACAAACTTGTTATCTTTTTAATTTTCAGGCTTTTTCTTTTCCTTTTTCATTTTTGTCAGGGGTTATTTGCATGTCAACCTTAGTCTAACCAACCAAATCAAGCCTAGGCCAGAACTGGACCATCAAAAGATTAAGACATTGGTCTTAGCATACATTACACTATCCTAGTTCATACCAAAGTGTTTTGGTAAGCAGTCTAGAACAATGTAATGCGACAAAGAAAACCCACCTGGATCTTTTCAAATTATGCATAAAAAGGCATGGATATTTCATTTTTCTGATTTTTATCATTTTTATAGCACATTTTCCATGTTAGAGCATATAGATGTCCAAGTTGCATACCTGCATCTAAATGAGGAACTAGCTACCAGGCATGTAAAAGATAGCAGAAGCATTCAACCTACACATGCTAGTTACTAGAAGCAATGGTGATCATTTTTCAATTTTAAAGCATAAAAACCATGCACATGACATATATCAGACATATCATGTAAACTGAAGCAAAGCATGATCATTGACTAGTATTCAAAAGCATATACTAGCTAGAACAAGTAAAGCAGATCAATCATATAACAGAAGCAAGCTCAAAGTGTGATATGTGAATATGCATGATATGAACACACACGAAAAAGACTCAAGAAAAAAATTAAAGAAGAAAGAAAACTGACACAAAAAATCCTAAAAAGGATACACCACTCCCAAATCCCCTCGCAAACGCTCAAAAGTAGATTGATCTAGGGGTTTGTTAAAAATGTCAGTCAACTAATGATGGGTATCAACCTGAACAAGGTCAACGACACCTTTCTCATATTGATCCCTCAGAAAGTGAAAGCGCACATCAATATGTTTGATTTTTGAATGAAGACATGGGTTTTTCCCTACACTAATCGCGCTGGTACTTTCACAAAACAAGGGTACTCTAGCAGGGAAGAACAACCCAAAATCTCTCAACGTGGAAATCATCCAAACCAACTGTGAGCAGCAGCTAGCAGCAGCTACATACTCAGCCTCAGTGGTAGAAAGCACAACTCCAGATTGTTTTCGAGAACACCAAGAAACAAGCGAAGAACCAAGAAACTGGCAATTACCGGAAGTCGAATTGCGATCCAGCCGGCACCCACCAAAATCAGCGTCGAAAAAACCAGATAAATCAAGAGACGATGATGTTGAATAAAAGAGACCTAGATCAAGTGCATAGGTAAGGTACCTGAAAATGCGCTTGATAGCCTGCCGATGAGATGCGCGTGGAGACGACTGAAAGCTCGCACACAGTCCTATGGCAAACTGAATGCATGGCCTTGTCGCCGTCAAGTACAGCAGCGATCCGATCATCCCTCGATACTCTCTCTCTCGTTGACCTTGGCGCCGATCTCGTCCTTGTCTAGGCCCCCAGATGTACCCATTGGGGTCATTGTAACACCCCAAATTTTCAAAGTAATAAAAATATTGTTATTCAATTTCTTGAATTTATTAAATTGGGAAATACCTTAAATACCCTCCTCTCCCATTTTGAACTACAACATAGAGTTAATGACCAAACCAGGAGCTGAAAATTTTTGTATAAACTCCCAAGGCCAAGATATAGTTTTGAGAATTTTTACAAATTTTTATCAACCTTGGAAGTAGCCTTATTATTTTAAACCAATTTATGCAATTATTTTTAAATAGAAAACATTTTAAACAGTAACGAGCTCCCTCCCCTTCTTCTCTCTCTCGGCTGGCCCAGCCCACTCCTCCCCGTGCGCGCCATCTGACCAGTGGAGCCCACCTGTCAGAGACCCCTCCCTCTCTCCGCGCCCACGCGCCCGACTACCTTGGCCCACCTGTCGGCGCCAACAGCCCCCTCTCGCGCCCGCTGGCCAGTGGCCCCCGCCTATCAGTACCATCATCTACCTAGCGCCAACCCCCCCTAACTCCGCCAGCCGAGGATATGGCCTCGGATCCGCTCGTCGGCTCCCCCTCCCATTAAACCGACACCGGCATTAAATTCCCCGAGGCCCGCCGGCCATTTAAGCGCATTAAGGCACGCGTTTAAGCCTCCGGATCGCATTTACCTGCATGGCGAAACCTCGCTGGCGAGTAAATCCACCCTCCTCGGCTTTCCTTGTATGCGACACCCATTAACCCTCGCCGGCACGCCTATTTAAGCCCCCTGGTCATCCGCACTTGATCCCCCACGCTCTCTCGCTGCTAGAACGCACAGAACGCCCGTGACACCCGTTTAAACACCTCAACGCCACCTTCAGTCCAGCCACCGCTCGCCGTCGCCGGAGCCCCTCCCCGTCCTCGCCATCGCCACCATCGTGACTACAAGGATGACCCCGACCTCGGCCACCCCTCCGCTGACGTCGAACCCCACCAGAACACCATCGCCGACGAGGAGCCCGAACCACTCCGTCGTCTACCCTCGCCGCCGACCGCTTCCCGTCGACCCCTCGCCTCGCCTAAGGTACCCCCGTGATCCCCGAGACGTCCTCTTTCCATTTCTAGGCTTAGCTAGGGCTGTCGTCGCTCGCCGTGGCCCCTGGCCTGCTCACCATCGTCGGAGAAGATGACCGGCACGGGTCGAGTACCCGTGCCGTGTCGGATTCAATCCCGACCTCGCGATCGCGATCGAGCGGCACCAGTTACACCACGTGCGCGATCTAATCCGCACCGTCGGATCTAGTCAAAGCGGTACGTTTTAATCTCGCGCGTTCATTTCCATTTAAAACCTGCACTCGATATCGTGCATCCACGTAGTACCCTTTCGCGCGTTTTAATCGTGGCCGTCCGTTATCACTTAACCGTCCCGCCTCGCTCTCGCACATTGGATCTGGATCCAACGGTCCAGATTGGGCCAGACCACGCGCACAGTGTGTGGGTTCACCGTGGGCCTGGCTCACCGTGCACCCAAGGGGAATTAAATTTAAAAATAAATTTCAGAAACTGTTTAAAACTTGTAAAATTCATATCTGGCGCATTTGAACTCTAAAAATTGTCATTTCAACTCCAGAAATTTTATAATTTTATTCTCTACACTTTAGTTCAATAAAAACAGTATGTTACTTTAGACTTTTTCATGTTTATTTAAATAAGTATTCAAATACCCTTAGGGTAAAAATGTTCATTCAATTATTTAAATTTCATTAAAGTTTATATGTATTTTCTTTCTGTTCATATACTGAGAACCACTACATTGCCCATGAACCTTCCATTTTAAATTGATTAGAATGTTTAAAATATGGTTACTCACATTTAAAACTCTTTTTCAAAGAACAACACCTCATTTTAATTCCTTTTACAATTATCTATAAAATGAATTTCAGAACCTTAACAACTTGATTTATCTTTAAATCAAACCAACTTAAACCTATGTGCTTATTGTGTGATGTTATATTGTTTGATTGAATGTTGTATTTTATTTTAATTACATTGGAAAGACTACGACGCCGCCGAGGAGCCGGAATATTACCCGGAAGTTCCTCCCTCCCCATTCGCTGAACAAGGCAAGCCACCAAACCACTCTTATGAGCATATTGAACCCATGTTTTACTAAACTATCGCTAAAACACATAGGATATACATGCATTAGTCAAATGAAACCCTTACAATATATTTATTTAGGATCCCCCGACCTTGATGTGCAACCCAAGCCATGCTCTCTAGCCTAAACTCCTTGTCACCATATGATAAATGTTATCAGCTAGTGTCCAATGTATTGACACGATTGCTATAGGATTAAAAATGAGTCGTAGCGATTGGTTCTACTATATGATCCCCGTTATTCTCATCTTTGGAATTCTGTCGGTGTTGAGTTTTGGTTGTGAGTGGATGCATGGTGGGTGGTGGGTTCTGGGCGCAAGCTAGGGCATTGGTCGGTAGCACCCGGGGCACTATAAGGACCGGTCTGAGGGATCCGTTGCAATACACTTCCGTACTAACCACAAGTCTAATGGGTAAGTCCTAACTAAGGTATGGAGTGTTCCAAACTGAGGCCACCATTTGGAGATGGGTCAAGCAGCACCTGCGGGTGACTTGTACCAATGTGGCGCAAAAGGGGTGCGACATTAGCCGGGATGTGGCCCGGCGCGCCGGCGAAACCTAGAGCGGGTGGTTATCGCTTGGAGCATTTCATGCCGAGGTTTTGGCACGAGTTCCCATGGTATGGGTCATCTCGTTTGGGATGAGTGCGTGCCTTGTGGGTACAGTAGTACATCTCTGATCAGAGTCTTAAATCTTTTCGAAAAGCCGAGCCCACGGTCAAGGGCGGGTTGCGTGACATCCCACAGTTAGATTACTCTGAATATGTATGTGCATGATGGTTGGACATGTAAGGACTGTTGTGCGAGGAGGTAAAACGTACTCCTTGAGTTAGATGATGTTGTTGATGTTCATGTTTACTTTTCCGCATGATTAAATTTGACTACACTAATTGCAATAACTGAAAATATACTTTTCCGCACTGTTAGCCATTACCCTTCCTTGTTTATTATCCTGCATTATTATTTGCATTTGCGGTGGCTTGTTGAGTACTTTTTGTACTCATACCCGTTGGACCCCACAGAGGATGCCTACTATGAAGATGGTCTAGAGTAGCGACCCAGTCAAGCAAAGATCCTGAAGAAGGCGTTCGTCATGCTATTTACTTTTATTACTATTTTTATTTCAACTCTTACTATTTTTATTTCAACTCTGATGTAATAAATATGGTCTGCGCACCATGAATACTGTCGTATCTACGCTTGTCGCATGATGAACCTCTTTTATTATTGTTTTTCTTATGAAATTCAATAATGTTCTGATTTCAGTAAATCGGGGCGCCACAAGATGGTATCCTAGCCGACTTGACTGTAGGAAGCCAAACAGACCCACCTAGCCAATAGCTGCAGAAAATTATTTCTCGAAAACCTACTTTATAAACTTTGTTCCTCCCCTCACTTTTCTTCAACTTGCTGTTTTGTAGATGCCTGTCTACCAAGTGCACAGTTACTGCCGCCACTTCAAGGGCTTCGTCCGGGAGCTCCGCATGATGCTCACCTTCCTCGGGTTCCTCTTCGAGCCAAAATTCCAGGGCATGTACCCGGAGGAGTTTGCCAGACCCTGCGACGTCTCCCTCACCGTCCACGGCTCCGGAGAGCATCTGCCATCCTACACCACCGCGCTTGGAGGCCCGACTTTCGACGTCGCATGCCAACGCGTCGCTCTCCAGGCTCTTATGGAGCTGAGGATGATCTATGACGATCGTCTTCAGAACTCGTCCTTCCGGCGCGGGTAGAATAAAAGCTTGATTGTAATAAACAATTTTTACCACTGACTTATATGCATGAAATTTTTGAACTACTTTCTTTAATTGTATCGTCATCATCTTTTTACTTTATATCATGGTATATTCAGAAGATGGCCGACCACCAGAACACCAGCTCCAACAACGGAGAAGGAGGAAGCCATGACGCGCCCGAGGGTGTTGTACCCAACTGGGGTGCAACTAGCCCACGTTAGTCTGGGTCGCCATCCGCCAACCATCCTACCTTGGCGGAGATGATGGCGAATCAGAACCAGCTGATCACCGCACCCCTCAATCAAATGCAGCACCAACAAGCTCAGTTGGATCGTCTGCAGAATGGGGAAACCGCCCCTCGCGCGCCAGCACCCGCACCCGCTCCGCAACTCTCGGAGTTCTTGCGTGTGCGTCCCCCTATCTTCTCGAGCACCACCAACCCCATAGAGGCCGGAGATTGGCTCCGCACCATTAGGAAGAAGCTTGATCTCCTCCCCTGCACTGACCGGGAGCGAGTGGCCTTCGCCACTCACCAGCTCCAGGATCCCGCCGCTGAATGGTGGGACAACTACCGTGAGTCCTAGCCTGAGGACCACGTGGTGACATGGGCGGAGTTCACCATCGCCTTTCACGCCGCCCATGTCCCCGCCGGTGTCATCACGGTGAAACAGCAGGAGTTTTGCGACCTGCACTAGGGCAGTTGGACTGTCATGGAGTACCTCCATGAGTTCAACTGCCTCGCCCGCTACGCGCCGGAAGAAGTGCGCACCGATGCCCTCCGCCAGGCTAAGTTCCTCCGGGGACTTAAGGATGAGCTGTCCATCCAGCTCGTCGCCACCGACTACGCCGAATTCCAAAGGCTAGTCAATAAAGCGCTCATCCAAGAGACTGAGCAAAACATGTTGGACCTCAAGAAGAGGAAGATGATCGCCTTCAACCACCAACAGGCGAATTCCCAGAGGCCCCGCTTTGTTCCTCCGCCACCAGCGCCCGCCTACCATCCTCGGCCCGCCTATAGGCCACCTCACACCACCGGTGGATCCAACACTAGGCATCCCCGCCCCGCTCCACCAGCTCCGGCCGCTCAGCCAACGCCAGCCGCCAAGGCCCTGATCTTGAAGGATCGCCAAGGGAGGCCGGTCGTCTGCTTCAACTGTCGGAAGGAAGGGCACTACTCGCACCAGTGTCCCCACCCAAGCAGCCCCAAGGCGCAGCACCCAACCAGGCGGTTCGTGCCCGCGTCAACCACATCAACGCGGAGGAAGCTCAAGAGGCTCTCGAAGTCGTTCTCGGTACGTTTACCGTGAATTCCGTACCAGCTATGATTTTATTTGACTCTAGAGCGACACACTCCTTCATCTCAGAAGATTTTGTGAAAATCAACGGATTGGACGTACTCCCTCTATCCGTCCCCATGATGATTTCCACTCCCCGCAATAAAACCTTAGCCCACTTATACAGCCCTAAGGTTCAGATAGAGATCCAAGGAGTATTATTACGGGCCGAGACAGTCCTCATAAAGTGCACCAGACTCGACCTCATCCTAGGGATGGATTGGTTGATGAAGCACAAAGGAGTGATCGACTGTGCCAACAAGTCTGTCACAGTGACCAACCCTGAAGGCGCAGCTGTCACCTTTCGGATGATCGGCCGCAAACCACTCGAAGCGTCCCTCCACTCGCTAGCCCTTGAAGAAGTGCTCATAGTCAAGGAGTTCATGGACGTCTTCCCAGAGGACCTACCAAGAATGCCCCCCAAGCGGGACATCGAATTCAGAATCGATCTTGTCCCCGGGACCACTCCAATCTCCAAGCGCCCATACCGGATGGCCGCCAACGAATTAGCCGAGGTCAAGAGCAACATTGAAGACCTAGAGCAGAAAGGGTACATCCGACCGAGTACCTCACCCTGGGGCGCACCGGTCATATTTTCCATGAAGAAGGACAAGACAAAAAGGATGTGCGTGGACTATAGAGCCTTGAACGACGTAACCATCAAGAACAAGTACCCATTGCCTCATATCGATGACCTGTTCGATCAACTGAAGGGATCCTCGGTGTTTTCCAAGATTGACCTCAGGTCAGGTTATCACCAGTTGAGGATTAGAGAAGAAGACATACCCAAGACTGCCTTCACCTCCCGCTATGGACTCTACGAGTATACTGTGATGTCGTTCGGACTCACGAATGCCCCGACCTTTTTCATGAACATGATGAACAACGTTTTCATGGAGTTCTTGGATAAGTTCATCGTGGTGTTCATCGACGATATCCTCGTCTACTCCAAGACCAAGGAAGAACACGAGACTCACCTCCGCCTGACCCTCGGAAAGCTAAGGGAACATCAATTATACGCCAAATACAGCAAATGCGAATTTTGGTCGTCTGAGGTGAAGTTCCTCGGCCATGTCATATCTGCCGGAGGAATAGCGGTGGACCCAACCACCGTGGAAGCAGTGACCAACTGGCTCCAACCCACGACCGTGACCGAGATCCAGAGCTTTCTCGGATTGGCCGGATACTACCGCCGATTCATCGAGAATTTTTCAAAGATCGCCAAGCCTATGACCAGACTTCTACAGAAGGAAGTAAAATTTGAATGGACCCCAGACTGTGAAGAAAGCTTCCAGACCCTCAAGAAGAAGCTCGTGTCAGCCCCAATCCTGACCCTACCGGACATCCAGAAAGACTTCAATGTCTACTGCGATGCCTCTCGCCAAGGTTTGGGATGTGTCTTGATGTAGGATGGGAAGGTGATATCCTACGCCTCCCGACAGCTGAGACCGCATGAGCTGAATTACCCAACCCACGACTTGGAGTTAGCAGCCGTGGTTCATGCCTTGAAGATATGGAGACATTACCTTGTGGGGAATCGGTGTGAGGTCTTCACCGACCACAAGAGCCTAGAGTACATATTCACCCAACCGGACCTGAACCTCAGGCAAAGGAGATGGTTGGAACTGATCAAGGACTACGACTTGGGCATCCATTATCATCCAGGCAAGGCAAATGTGGTGGCAGACGCCGTTAGTCGAAAATGGTACTACAACGCCATCATGATTCAGGACCTAACAAAGAGATGGAAAGGCTTAATTTAGGGATCACCACCCGAGCATACCTCGCTGCCTTGGAGTCTCGGCCTGTCTTGATAGACCAGATCCGAGAAAGGCAGAAGGAAGACCCGGATATCTTGGAGATCCAACAGAACATGCAGAAGGGTAAAGCCCCCGGATTTTCCGAAGACGAGCATGGTACCATCTGGTTCGGAAACCGGATATGCGTACCCGACCGACCTGAGTTGAAAACCGTCATCCTTCATGAAGCCCACGATACTCTATACTACATACATCCCGGGAGTACCAAGATGTATCAAGACCTGAAGGAAAAATATTGGTGGGTCAGTATGAAGAGGGAAATAGCTGAGTATGTGGCTAAGTGCGACACATGCTAGCGAGTCAAGGCAGAGCATCAAAGGCCTGCTGGACTTCTTCAACCCCTCAAAGTCCCCGAATGGAAGTGGGAAGAGATAGGGATGGACTTCATCACGGGACTGCCCAAGACCCAAGCTGGTCATGATTCTATCTGGGTGATCGTCGACCGACTCACCAAGGTAGCTCACTTCATCCTTGTCAAGATGACTTACACTGTCACCAAGTTGGCTGAGTTGTATATGACCCGGATCGTGTGCCTTCACGGAGTTCCTAAGAAGATTGTATCTGACCGTGGGAGTCAGTTTACCTCCAAGTTTTGGAAGAACCTTCAAGAGGAACTCGGCACCCGGCTGAACTTTAGCACGACCTATAATCCACAGACTGACGGTCAAACCGAAAGGGTCAACCAGATATTGGAAGATATGCTTAGAGCATGTGCTCTAGACTTTGGTGGAATGTGGGACAAGAACTTGTCGTATGCGGAGTTCTCCTACAACAACAGCTATCAAGCCAGCCTGCAAATGTCCCCGTTCGAAGCACTCTACGGACGCAAGTGCAGAACACCGTTGCTCTGGGATCAAATCGGAGAATCGCAACTGTTTGGGACAGACATATTGAGAGAAGCTGAAGAGAAGGTCAAGATCATAAGGGACCGATTAAAGATAGCACAGTCCCAACAAAAGAGCTACGCCGATAACCGTCGAAGAGACCTAACCTTTGAGGAGGGCGATTATGTCTATCTCCGAGTCACTCCCCTCCGAGGCACTCAAAGGTTCAACATGAAACGCAAGCTAGCACCCCGCTACGTCGGACCTTTTCAGATCCTCCGACGGCAGGGAGAAGTGGCATATCAACTTGAACTGCCTCCATCTTTGGCAGGGGTTCAAGATGTGTTCCATGTCTCTTAGCTGAAGAAGTGCCTTCATGTGCCCGCCGAGCAAGCCGATCTTCAACAGCTCAACGTCCAAGAAGACTTGACCTACATGGAGAAACCCATTAAGATCTTGGAAACCAAAGAAAGGGTAACCAGGAGTCGTGTAGTTCGCTTCTGCAAGGTTCAGTGGGACAACCACCACGCTGAAGAAGCTACATGGGAAAAGGAAGACGAACTGAAAGCCCAATACCCCGAGTTGTTCGAGTAACGTTCCAATCTCGAGGACGAGATTCTTTGTAAGGGGGATAGGTTTGTAACACCCCAAATTTTCAAAGTAATAAAAATATTGTTATTCAATTTCTTGAATTTATTAAATTGGGAAATACCTTAAATACCCTCCTCTCCCATTTTGAACTACAACATAGAGTTAATGACCAAACCAGGAGCTGAAAATTTTTGTATAAACTCCCAAGGCCAAGATATATTTTTGAGAATTTTTACAAATTTTTATCAGCCTTGGAAGTAGCCTTATTATTTTAAACCAATTTCTGCAATTATTTTTAAACAGAAACATTTTAAACAGTAACGGGCTCCCTCCCCTTCTTCTCTCTCTCTCGGCCGGCCCAGCCCACTCCTCCCCGCGCGCGCCATCTGACCGGTGGAGCCCACCCATCAGATACCCCTCCCTCTCTCCGCGCCCGCGCGCCCGACTACCTTGGCCCACCTGTCGGCGCCAACAGCCCCCTCTCGCGCCCGCTGGCCAGTGGCCCCCGCCTGTTAGTACCGTCATCTACCTCGCGCCAACCCCCCCTAACTCCGCCAGCCGAGGACCTCGCCTCGGATCCGCTCACCGGCTCCCCCTCCCGTTAAACCGACACCGGCATTAAATTCCCCGAGGCCCGCCGGCCATTTAAGCGCGTTAAGGCATGCGTTTAAGCCTCCGGATCGCATTTACCTGCAAGGCGAAACCTCGCCGACGAGTAAATCCCCCTCCTCGGCTTTCCTTGTATGCGACGCCTGTTAACCCTCACCGGCATGCCTATTTAAGCCCCCTGGCCATCCGCACTTGATCCCCCACGCTCTCTCGCTGCTAGAACGCACAGAACACCTGTGACACCCGTTTAAACACCTCAACGCCACCTTCAGTCCAGCCACTGCTCGCCGTCGCCGGAGCCCCTCCCCGTCCTCGCCATCGCCACCATCATGACCGCAAGGACGACCCCGACCTCGGCCACCCCTCCACCGACGTCGAACCTCGCCAGAACACCATCGCCGACGAGGAGCCCGTACCACTCCATCGTCTACCCTCGCCACCGACCGCTTCCCGTCGACCCCTCGCCTCGCCTAAGGTAACCCCGTGATCCCCGAGACATCCTCTTTCCATTTCTAGGCTTAGCTAGGGCCACCGTCGCTCGCCATAGACCCTGGCCCGCTCGCCGTCATCGGAGAAGATGACCGGCACCGGTCGAGTACCCGTGTCGTGTCGGATTCAATCCCGACCGCGCGATCGCGATCGAGCGGCGCCAGTTACACCACGTGCGCGATCTAATCCGCACCGTCGGATCTGGTCAATTGGTATGTTTTAATCTCGCGTGTTCATTTCCATTTAAAGCACGCACTCGATCTCGTGCGTCCACGTAGTACCCTTTCGCGCGTTTTAAACGTGGTCGTCCATTATCACTTAACCGTCCCGCCTCGCTCTCGCGCGTTGGATCTGGATCCAACAGTCCAGATTGGGCCGGACCACGCGCAGAGTGCGCGGGTTCACCGTGGGCTTGGCTCACCATGGACCCAAGGGGAATTAAATTTAAAAATAAATTTCAGAAACTATTTAAAACTTGTAAAATTCATATATGGCGCATTTGAACTCTAAAAATTGTCATTTCAACTCTAGAAATTTTATAATTTTATTCTCTACACTTTAGTTTAATAAAAACAGTATGTTACTTTAGACTTTTTCATGTTTATTTAAATAAGTATTCAAATACCCTTAGGGTAAAAATGTTCATTCAATTATTTAAATTTCATTAAAGTTTATATGTATTTTCTTTTTGTTCATATACTGAGAACCACTACATTGCCCATGAACCTTCCATTTTAAATTGATTAGAATGTTTAAAATATGGTTACTCACATTTAAAACTCTTTTTCAAAGAACAACACCTCATTTTAATTCCTTTTAAAATTATCTATAAAATGAATTTCAGAACCTTAACAACTTGATTTATCTTTAAATCAAACCAACATAAACCTATGTGCTTATTGTGTGATGTTATATTGTTTGATTGAATGTTGTATTTTATTTTAATTACATTGGAAAGACTATGACGCCGCCGAGGAGCCAGAATGTTACCCGGAAGTTCCTCCCTCCCCATTCGCTGAACAAGGCAAGTCACCAAACCACTCTTTTGAGTATATTGAACCCATGTTTTACTAAACTATCGCTAAAACACATAGGATATACATGCATTAGTCAAATGAAACCCTTACAATATATTTATTTAGGATCCCCCAACCTTGATGTGCAACCCAAGCCATGCTCTCTAGCCTAAACTCCTTGTCACCATATGATAAATGTTATTAGCTAGTGTCCAATGTATTGACACGATTGCTATAGGATTAAAAATGAGTCGTAGCGATTGGTTCTACTATATGATCCCCGTTATTCTCATCTTTGGAATTCTGTCGGTGTTGGAGTTGTGGTTGTGAGTGGATGCATGGTGGGTTCCGGGTGCAAGCTAGGGCATTGGTCGGTAGCACCCGGGGCACTATAAGGACCAGTCTGAGTGATCCGTTGCAATACACTTCCGTACTAACCACAAGTCTAATGGGTAAGTCCTAACTAAGGTATGGAGTGTTCCAAACTGAGGCCACCATTTGGAGATGGGTCAAGCAGCACCTGCGGGTGACTTGTACCAATGTGGCACAAAAGGGGGTGCGATGTTAGCCGGGATGCGGCTCGGCACGCCGGTGAAACCTAGAGCGGGTGGTTATCGCTTGGAGCATTTCATGCCAAGGTTTTGGCACGAGTTCCCGTGGTATGGGTCATCTCGTTTGGGATGAGTGCGTGCCTTGTGGGTACAGTAGTACATCTCTGATCAGAGTCTTAAATCTTTTCGAAAAGCCGAGCCCACGGTCAAGGGTGGGTTGCGTGACATCCCACAGTTAGATTACTCTGAATATGTATGTGCATGATGGTTGGACATGTAAGGACTGTTGTGAGAGGAGGTAAAATGTACTCCTCGAGTTAGATGATGTTGTTGATGTTCATGTTTACTTTTCCACATGATTAAATTTGACTACACTAATTGCAATAACTGAAAATGTACTTTTCCGCACTGTTAGCCATTACCCTTCCTTGTTTATTACCCTGCATTATTATTTGCATTTGCGGTGGCTTGTTGAGTAATTTTTGTACTCATACCCGTTGGACCCCACAGAGGATGCCTACTATGAAGACGGTCTGGCGTAGCGACCCAGTCAAGCAAAGATCCTGAAGAAGGCGTTCGTCATGCTATTTACTTCTATTACTATTTTTATTTCAACTCCGATGTAATAAATATGGTCTGCGCACCATGAATACTGTCGTATGTACGCTTGTCGCATGATGAACCTCTTGTATTATTGTTTTTCTTATGAAATTCAATAATGTTCCGATTTCGGTAAATCGGGGCGCCACAGTCATCTAAGGCTTCAACTCTCCACCCAAGTCAAATTTCTTCATCATGTCCCGCGTGTACTTTCTCTAGTGGATGAATATGTCGTCCTTGGTCTGCTTGATCTGGAGCCCTAGGAAGTACTTGAGCTCACCCATGAGGCTCATCTCAAACTCGTTGTGCATCTGCTAAGAAAACTTGGACACAAGCTCATTAGTAGAACCACCAAAACTAATGTCGTCCACGTAAATCTGAGCAATCAAGAAGTCTGAGCCAACTCTGAGCAATAAAAGTGTCTTGTCCACAGAACCCATCACAAAGCCACTCCCCAACAAAAAATGCTTTAAACGGTCATACCAAGCCCTGGGGGCTTGCTTCAGACCTATAAAGATTTCTGCAACTTGAAAACATGTCGAGGAAACTTAGGGTTCTCAAAACTGGGGGTTGCCTAACATAGACCTCCTCCTCTATAAACCCGTTCAGAAAAGCACTCTTGACATCCATTTGAAAAAGTTTAAAACCTTTAGAAGCAACAAATGCCAAAAGAATGCGAATGGACCCAAGATGGGCAACAGGGGTGAAAGTCTCCTCAAATTCAATACCCTCTTTCTGGCAAAAACCCTGGGCAACTAGTCGAGCTTTGTTGCGCACCACAACCCCATATTCACCTTGCTTGTTCTTAAACACCCACTTGGTGCCTATGGGGTTGCATCCAGGTGGCAGCTCAACCAGTGTCCAAACCCGATTGTGCACAAAATTCTCAAGCTCTTCTTGCATGGCGTTTATCCAATTCAAATCAGAAAGAGTATGAGAAACATCTCTGGGCTCAAAGGAGGTAACAAACGCAGATTCAGCAAAAACATCGAGCGAGTCAACAGAAGAACACAAAGTTCTCTCAATGAGATCACCGATGATGAGCTCTGAGGGGTGATCATGCTGAACTGCTCGGGATCATAGGTGATCTGAAGTCACCTCTCTAGAGTCAGCAGCTGGCACCTCTGGACTCGATTGAGGGGGCTCTATCGAAGTGGAAGAAGTGATCAGAGGTCTGCCCTCATCCTCAGTCGAAGTCTCAGAAGGTGTGGGGTCTGCAGGCTGTGCAGAAGGCCCACCGTCATCAACATCAGGAGCGTCATCATCTTCCTCAAAGATGGACTCTCCAAGATCATCATCTCTAGAAAGCTCAAAAGAAAGAGTCAGCGAAGGCATGGACTCATCAAAGGAAACCTCGCAAGTCTCGACAAGCTACTGGGAGTTGAGGTTCTAAACACGGAAACCTCAAGAATGCCAAGCATAACCAAGAAAGAATCCATCCCAGCAATGAGACTCAAATTTATCCAAATGCCCTCCCTTGTTGAGCACAAAGCACTTGCAGCCAAACGCTCGCAAGTGACTCACCTTGGGCTGTCTGCCAAACCGCAACTCATATGATGTCTTACCTAAGTAAGCTCTAAGAAAAATGCGGTTGGCCAGATAGCAAGTCGTGTTCATGGCTTTAGCCCAAAAACGTCTAGGAGTCCTATGCTCATCGCGCATCGTCTTGGCCATCTCGACTAGCGTGCAGTTCTTTATTTCCACAACGCCGTTCTGTGGGGGAGTATAAGGAGTAGAAAACTGATGCTCAAGACCCTGATCACTGCAAAAGCTGATGAACCGAGAGTTCTTGAACTCAGAGCTGTTGTCAGAGCGAATTGCTCGCATCCAACCATTGTTCTCATTCTTCAGCTTCAAAATTAGGTCATGAACAAACTGAAAAACCTCATCCTTAGACTCCAAAAAGAAAACCCACGAGAATCGAGAAAAATCATCAACTATCACAAGTGCGTACCACTTCCCACCGACTGAGCGTACCCAAGCTAGACCAATAGTGTCCATGTGTAACAGCTCTCCCGGGTACGAAGTCATCACCTGAGTCACAGGTGCGTGAGAAGTCGCAACCATTTTTCCATGACGACAGGGATGGCAAACTAGATCCTTCTCCATCTTAATTTTGGGCAATCCTCGGATGAGGTCCATAGAGCTCAATATGACTAGCAGATCAAAGCTCAAATGGCCTAACCTCCTATGCCACTTACATAGCTCAGAGGAGGATCCAGCAATCAAACAGCGAGAAGGACCAAAAGAACTAGAGAAATCAATCCGAAAAAACTTACCGAAGGGTAAGATCTAGCAAACCAAAGATCCTCTAGAATCAGTAATAGAAGACATGCCCTTCTTAAAGAGAACCTCTAAACCATCCTCAAGAAGTTGCGAAATAGAGATCAGATTAAAATTCAAGTTTCCAACCAAAGCAACATTCTTCAAACATAAATGATCAGAGATGCGAATTGATCCAATGCCATGTACCTTCCCTTGACCACTGTTCCCGAAAGTGATGTACTCCTTGGAGCTCGGGGAAGTTAGGCTGGAGAACCATCTACGATGTCCCGTCATATGGCGAGAGCATCCTGAATCCATGATCCACACGTCCTCCGGTCCTCGATCTTGCACGATTAGTGGTCATAAGTGGGAGCAAATGGTCCGACACTAGGTTTAGCAAAAGAGCTAAACCAGTGTCGAGCCATCTGCTCAAAAGAAGGAAAGCAGAAAGAATCATAAGAGTCCGGACCAAAACGCGGCTCAAAGTGTGGTCCTCGGTTCTGCCTAAAGTCTCGGCCACGAGATCCAAAGTCGTATCCAGAATGACCTGGAGCTCTGCCAGAGCGAAAACCACCCTCCGGAGCATGGGCATGAAAGTCGTCTCCTCTACCACCACCAACACGACGCGGCCTGGCCTCTAGCCTCTCCCCGTGTAGAGGGACTCTTTGTCTACCACCCTGCTGGTAGAACTGCTCTTGTCCACCTCAAGCTCTCTCTACTCTCTCAACCCGCTTCCTCCTGAAGCAAAACTCCTCAAGATCCTCGTCTCTCTAATAGTACTCACAGTGATAGGTAGGCTTCTTGGGATGTGGTTGAGTCTTGGGGTTTTGGGGCTTGGTGGTGTTGGGTGTAGACTCTTTAGTGTGAGAGGGTCCAGGTAGAGAGTCAAGAGAAGTGTGGAGAGGTTTAGGCTTTGGGACCAAGATAGGCCTCTTGGGTGGAGCTTTAGGTTGTTCTTGGAACACTCCATCCTTGGGCTGACTAACCTGAAAAGACTCAGTGGAGTTAATCTTGGGATATCTCTACTCTGGAGTCATCTTGCTCCACTCCACTGCACGACTAATGACATTCTCAAAGTCAACCTTGGTGTAGGTGTAACCTACCCCAAACCCATCATGCCTCTTGAACTACTGGATCATCATGCCAAGTTGTGGAGATGTTTAGGCTTTGGGACCCAGATGGGCTTCTTGGGTGGAGCTTTAGGTTATTCTTGGAACACTCCATCCTTGGGCTGGCTAGCCTGGAAGGACTCAGTGGAGTGAGTCTTGGGATGTCTCTGCTCTAGGGTCATCTTACTCCACTCTGCTGCTCGGCTAATGGCACTCTCAAAGTCAGACTTGGTGTAGGTGTAACCTACCCCAAACCCATCCTTCCTCTTGAACTAATGGATCATCATGACGAGCTGTGGCTCTCTAGCACTCACCCAACTCAGGATCTGACGGAGGTAAAAGTTCTCATTCCGAGCATCAGCTAGCTCCTCTCTCAAGAAAGCTAGCACCTCCACCTAAGACAAGCAGATCTCACACTCTCTATCAACATGAACAGACTTCTCAACTTTTAGCTTGATCAACTCAAATCTAAAGGACAAGCAGTTCTCACAAAGAGTGGGTGGAACTGACAATGTCTCAAGCTCTAGCTTAGTCTGCTCCAGCTCAGCTCTGACTCTCTCCAACTCACCCAACTGCTCATCACTCTTGGATCTCAGCTCAGTTAAACTAGCTAGATGGGA
Organism: Zizania palustris; assembly: GCA_019279435.1. NCBI lineage: Eukaryota > Viridiplantae > Streptophyta > Magnoliopsida > Poales > Poaceae > Zizania > Zizania palustris. The sequence continues at coordinate 34,148,307 of JAAALK010000079.1, read as the reverse complement.
TGGGCAGTCTACACAGGACACGACGACAGTGGCATGAGCATATTTCAGCTCCAGCTGAGCGCTTTCAAGCTCAGTGGCCAAAGCGTCTCTCTCATCTACCCTCTCTGTGTACCTGGACTTCAGAGTCGTCAGGTCACACAGCAACACCTCACAATTAGGGCACTCACTGCTACCACCCAAGCAAGGGGAAGAAGATAGACTCTCAATCCTGCCATTTGCCACGGCAAGCTTACTCTCAAGCTCATCTATCCTCTTCTTAGCCTCTCTAAGCAGTTTCTACTGATACCTCAACTCCTGATGGTTCTCTTCAAGTAAATCAACGACTTCTTGTTCATAGGACGATACCTTTTCATCGTCGTCGTTGTCAGAGTTGTCGGGGGGCCCTTCTCTTCCTTATCCCCAAGAGCCATTGAGTAGAAGCTCTTATGGGATCTTCAGCGGTGGTGCGAGCAGCTCTTCGGCTTGTCCCCGAAGGCCATGAAGCAGAGGCCCGACGGATCATCCTTGTCCTTCCCCTTCCTGATCACAATATCCTCATCACTTGAGCTTGATGAAGAGGAAGAAGACGATGAACTTTTGGAGTAGCTTCTCTCCATCTCGGCGAAGAAGGCCTTGTCCCGCTTCTTGTTCTCACGCTGGTAGTCCTTCAGGGCCTTTCAAAAGAATCTCGTCTTGGGCTTGCCCTTTATGAAGGTGGAGCTGTTGTGCTTGTCAGAGTTGTAGGAGCCACCATCGGTACCCTTCTTGTGACCATTCTGCTTGGGGCAGTCAGTGATGAAATGACCTAGATCACCACACTCAAAGCATCCGGATTTTGTGTCGTGTCTTTTGAACATTCGCTTATCATAGACACGACGCACCCGGTTGTTAAACAGACACAGATCATCATCTCCTAGCGAATCAAGCAGGTCCTCAGTGATAGACATCAGGGAGAACCCAGCATAGCTCAAAGAAGAGGAGTCGAGTCAGTAGAAGGTGTCGCAAGGGCCAAGGTTTTTGAACCAGAACTAGTGAGATTTGATCTCAACTGGATATCAACCTCTGTGGCCTTGAGCTTACTGAAAAGCTCTGCGATAGTCAAGGTATCATAAGAGGTGCTCTCAATGATAGAGGATACCTTGATCTCCCAGATCTTAGGGTCCAAGGTATGAAGAACCTTGAGCGCCTGCTCATGATCTGAGACCAGCTGAACTCCCTCGGCCTTGTTGGCCTGAAGCTTATTGATGATCAATTGAAAACAACCAAACAAAGCTTCAAATAGAGAGGCTTCGAAGCCCCTACGAAGCTTTCCTCCGAACCTTGCTCGAACGAGATCACAACGAAGGTTGACTTCGGAGATTGCTCTAGTGAAGTCACGCCGAGGCTTGCCTCCGAAGCTTTCTTCAACAAGTCCCCTGGAAACTTTGCACAGCTGCAACGAAGCTTTTGACCAGTCACCAAAACCTGCATGCCATCTCAGCCGAAGTTTGTACGTATCGTGCAGAAAACAAGGGCTAGAAGTTCTTGGAAAATACGTCCATAAAACAAATGTTCAAACGTATGCTTCGATAAAACAGGTGGTCAGTAGAGAGTTAGACGTATGAACAAAGGAACACATGAAGCTACATTATATGTCCATGAAACACTTCAATCGAGACAACCAATGGTGCGCAACATGAGGCAACAGGAAACAAGGCCTAAACCAAGGGCGTGACACTCGATGGCTTGGAATAAAGATTCAGAATGAAGAGATAAAACCTGATTAGAGAATATCTTGGCGAGCCATTGATGCGGATCAAGCAATCTCGTGATGAACAGGGGAGCCGATGTGCGACGGAGCACAAAAATAGGAGAAAGGTGGGATGAACTCTAATGTTTTGATTAAAGTGATTTAACCCTAACCCTAGGGGATTGGGGCCCTCTTTATAGGCAGCCCAATAGACTAGGAAAAACCAAAAATACCCTTAGGGTTTAAACAGACGTTGAAATAAAAATGGAAAACACCAACATGCCCTTAGGATTTTTTACAGACTCGACTAACACAGGCTGTGGGCCTAAAGGCAAAATATTAAAATCATAAATAAAGATAACTTTTCTTGATGCGAAGCTTTCGTAGCAGTTATGGCTTCGCCTCAGAACGGTCAGGTCTGAGATCAGCGGTCGTTAGTTTTGCACTAAAACTGACAAATCGTCCACCGTCTTCGCACCGTCTTAATGGACAAAATCCGCGAAGCGCAGAAAGAATATCCCGACATAGGAGATATCCAGAAGAATATGAGAAAGGTAAAAGCCCCAGGCTTCTCCGAAGATGAAGTCGACATTCTATAGTTTAGAAACCGACTGTGTGTACCCAACCAGCTAGAGCTAAAAGTTCTTATCCTCAAGGTAGCCCATGAGACCATGTACTCCATACATCCGAGGAGTACTAAAATGTACTAGGACTTGAAGGAGAAGTACTGGTGGGTCAGTATGAAGAGGGAAATCGCTGAATATGTAGCCAAATGTGATACTTGTCAGGGAGTCAAGGCGGAGCACCAAAGACATGCCGGTATATTGCAACCCCTCAAGGTCCCCGAATGGAAGTGTGAAGAGGTAGGAATGGACTTCATCACTAGACTACCTAGAACCCAAGCCGGAAATGACTCAATTTGGGTGATCATTGATTGGCTCACTGTAGGATCGAAAGTAGCGACCAGAGGCGGGGTTAATGGACGCCTAAAAATTTCTTGCTAAACTATGTTCTAAACCCAACACCCTAACGAAATTAAACAGACAAATAATGTTTGCAAAGCAAATTATGCGAACCAAAGTTGTCTAGCCTAAAAATGATCGGTATCTTAATTTAAATGATATTAAAGATAAACTAAATAAAAGTTACTGCAGTAAATAAAAATACCTAGATAAAATTCGAGATATTAATATTTTAGTCTAGAAATAAAATACTAATCGAATGAATAAAACATGTAATATCCGGAAATTAATTTAGAAATAAATAAAAATATTTCAAGTGAATCTAGAATAAAAATATTACTGTGACTAATACTAAATTTTTCTTTGTATACGAGTGGATTAAAGAATATTAAAGTAAAAATATACGAGTACTAAAAATATTTAGGCAGATTAAATTACTCACGAAATTTCTAAACATATTTTCAGCTAATTAATTAATAGATGATTATCTCTAAGAATGATCTACTAAAAAATAGGAGATTGAAAATTTATCTCGTTCAAAAAAAATAAAAAACCTGGAGATCTTTTTGTCTTGGCTTCCGGCGAAAAACTCTTGTTGTAGTTCGCGTCATCCAACGCCGTGGGCCCTGCCGTGGAAAAACCTGCTGCACCGCGAGATGAAGTAATGCACCTGCGTGCTCACGCTGCTTGCTGCTCCTGCACGGCGATGCTACAGCTGCAAAAAAAAACCTTTTTTGTTTTTCTCGCTGCGGCAGCCTGGCCTCGCGCCGTGTGAGGGAAAAAAACCTGCTGCTGTTTCCTGGAAATTGCGCCCAGCCGTGGGAATCCAGCCGCTTGAAATCACGGTGGGACCCGCCTGTGCATCGGCTGCAGTGCAGCACACCAAAAAATTTTTTTGCTGCTGCCGCTCGCTCAAGTCCTAGGCAGGGCGAAACAGCTGCTATGCCTTCCCGGAGAAAAACAATACCAAAGAAGAATAAGGGACGGCGACGAAAACTTTTAGATCCAAAAAACTTGCGACCGAATAAAATATGTGGACTGTGGATTGATCTGAGAAAAACATTTATCCCCAAGGGAATAGGGGCCTATATATAGGCGAATCCTAATACACGAAAAGACTAATTTACCCCTAGGGTAAATTAAACTGACTCTAAAATAAATTCCGAAAATTACTAAAATATTCTTAGAAAAATCACCTGACTCAAATAAAAATATTCTAAACTTAAAAACTAAATATTAATATCCTAAAAATGAATTAATCATAGGTTGTCAGTTTTGCGCCGAAATGGACAAAGCATCCACCGTCTTCGCACCGGGTACCCGGATTGGGCCGACCCGACCCCGCAGCTTCCTCAGCCCGGCAATCGCTCGCCGCCCGTGTACCTGAGTCAAACCCAGTCAACAGACCAGTGGATCATCTGCCGCTCCTAGCCATGTACCTGGATTGGGCCAGCCCGACTCCGCGGCTCCTCTGCCCGGCCGTCGCTCGCTGCCCGTGTACCTGAGTCACACGCGCTTCAGACACGGCAGGTCTTCACATCTCACTTCCTGTGACTTCCGTTGACAATCACTCATCACATCTGGAATATCAAAACCATATTCTTCAACATGGTTTCACTCACCAAGGTAGCTCACTTCATCCTCGTCAAGACGACCTATAGTGTCCCCAAGCTAGCAGAATTATACATGGCCTGGATCATGTGTTTACACGGAGTCCCAAACAAGATAATATCTGATCAAGGTAGCCAATTCACCTCCAAGTTTTGGAAGAATCTTCAGGAAGAACTCGGCACCCGGCTAAACTTTAGTATGGCATACCACCCCTAGACGGATGGTCAGACTGAAAGAGTAAACTAGATACTAGAAGACATGCTCAGAGCCTGCGCCATAGATTTTGGCGGAATGTGGGATAAGAGCCTGCCCTATGCAGAGTTCTCATATAACAGCAGCTATCAAGTCAGCCTTTAGATATCCCCTTTCGAGGCATTGTATAGATGTAAGTGCTGAACGCCGCTACTATGGGATCAAACTAGTGAATCTCAGTTGTTTCGTATGGACATTCTGCGGGAAGTCGAAGCGAAAGTCAGGATCATCACAGACCGGTTGAAGATAGCACAGTCCCGCTAAAAGAGCTATGCCGACAATTGACGCAGAGACTTAGCATTCGAGGAAGGCGATTATGTCTATCTTTGAGTCACTCCCCTTCGAGGCACTCAGAGGTTCAACATGAAGGGAAAGTTAGCTCCCCATTATGTTGGTCCTTTTTCGATCCTCTGACAGCAAGCAGAGGATGCATATCAGTTGGACCTACCACCCTCCTTAGTTGGAGTACATGATGTGTTTCACGTGTCCCAATTGAAGAAGTGTCTACGGATACCCACTGAACGAGCAAATCTTCAGCAACTCGACATTCAAGGAGACCTGACCTATATCGAAAAGCCCGTCCAGATCCTAGAGGTCAAGGAAAGAGTAACCAGGAATCGAGTGGTCCGTTTCTGCAAGGTTTAGTGGAGTAACCACGCCGTCGAAGAAGCCACCTGGGGAAAAGTAGATGATCTAAAAGCCCAATACCCCGAGATATTTTAGGAACATTCCGAATCTCGGGACAAGATTCTCTATAAGGGGGTAGGTTTGTAACATCCCAAATTTTCCAGAGATAAATAAATTAAGAAAAATATATTTTCCCATGAAATAATTTAATTTGATTTTCCTTAAAGCTAAAAATGTCCAAATAAATAATATCTAGAGATATAGTCCAAACCAAGGTTTGATAAAATTATATTCTGTTCCTAAGACCAAGATACAATTTTGAGAATTTTTACAAATTTTTCCAACTGTTGCTACTAGCTCATAATTTTTAAACTATTTTCAGCAATTATTTTTATTCAGAAATGAATGTAAACAGTATTGGGCCATCACCTTTCCTTTCCCTCTCTCTGGCCGGCCCAGCCCGTTCTCCCCGATAGCCCCCCACTGATAGATGGACCCCGCCTATCGGTGCAGATCGCCTCATGCCCGAGCCCTACTGCACCTGTCTGCCGCTCCCCCCTCTCACCGCGCGCGCCTTGCCCCACCTATCGACGCCAACCGTTGCACCCTCGTCCCCTCTGCTGTCGCTAACAGTATGCCTGCCCTATCAGTCTTCGTCTTCCTCGTGACCTCGCGCCCCCGAGATCCCAGGCCACCGCCCTTACTCTTGGATCGCCTCCGCCGTGGGCCCGAGCTCCAATTAATGCCCGGGAGTTAATCGTCGTAATCCTCCGCATGTTTTCCCTCGGATTCCCTAACGTTTAATCCACTTAATCGCCATAATCCACCTAACTGGAGTTATCCCTCTCGGCATTCATGGCACCCCGACCCCTCCCCTCGCCACCGATGTACTATATAAACCCCCTTGAGCATCGCACCCAGCCATGCCACTCACTTGCCATCCCTCGCCTGAAACGAGCACCACATTGTCCAATTCACGCCGCTCCTCTATCCTGCCTCCAGTCGCCGCCTGCCATCGCCGGAGTCCAATCCCATCGTCGTCGACCACCTTGTCATGACCGCCACTGCTCCATTGGTTATCAACCAAGCACAACCTGATTGACCTCACCAAGAAGGCTAATCCTTGCCTGTGAATCAAAGAACACAAGCAAGAACGCAGAAAACACAATCGAACTGAAAATTCTATTGGAATCTACGAATTGGGGTTCACTTACAAATCCGGCGAAGTGGCGGCTATCAAAGAAACATGTAAACTAAACCCAAAAACCCTATATGCCTGTATAAACACCTTATATAGTAGTTTGGGATGCACCCCTAATGGGCTCAACTGGATACACGGCCCAAAGGCCCAATAACGTAGAAAACAGCATGGTGACAGATTCTGGACTCTATCTTGTTTTGATGATTCCTGTTGATCTAGAAGGAATTTTGAGATGAAACCAATGGTATTGGAAAGGTTATGAAGTTATCTTTCCGTGGCTAGGTGGAATGTCAAAAACGGAGTCTGTATGCAGCCTAGGCGATGATTTTAGTTTATGCTGCTCTTGGAATCCGAGTTGGACACGAATTGTAGTTGGATTGAACTCTCAAATTGGCTTGGACGTCCTTCATGGTTCTTCTCCAACTCTTTGTTTATCTCCAAGTGATTTTCACCATCTCCATGGTTCCTAACAATAATAATAATAATAGCTACTAATTTATTCCCAAGATAATATACTAAGATACTTAGAAACGAGTTGACCTGGAGATTTAATCGTCGTGCTCGAACTCGAATAATTGGATCTTTGTATTCATGTATGATTGTATCATTGGTAGGGATGTCCTCATCATCCTCCCCTTCTTGATATAGAGTCGTCCTCGACTCAATGTCTATTGGTCCCCAATCAACTTCCATGATAATACAAGAGTTCCATATACATGCATCTTTTCTATTGATCCAAGGAAGTATTTCTGAAATTGAAAATGAATGCATCTCATGGTGTAGCATCTGAGGTTAAAATATATAAAAATTAAATATAACATAGAAAGCATGCACCTTAACTTGTTTCCTCACAATCATGATCCTATCCAAACTGGTGATGTTCTCATCATCCCCTCCATCCTTTATTGAACAAGCCAAGTCACCAACCCCATTTTGAACATATTGAACCCAATTTTTAATTAAATAACGCTAAAACTCATAGGTTATATTTGCATTAGTCAAATGAACAACCTTACACTATATTTATCAGATCCCCGACCTTGATGTGCAAACCCAAGTCATGCTATCGAGCCTGAATTCCATGTCACCATGATACTTACTAATATTAGAAGTGTTCAATGTATCGACACAACTGCTATAGGATTAAAAATGAGTCGTAGATACTTGTATTCTGATATATGATCCCCGTATTTCCCTCACCCCTAGTATTCTGTTAGACTTGGAATTGGCTAAGTATGTTAGCATGGTGGGTTCCGGGTGCAAGCAAGGGCATTGGTTAGTCGCACCTGGGGCACTATAAGGACCAATCTGCAGGATCCGTTACAATACACTTTTCGTACCAACCACAAGTCCAGTGGGTAAATCTTAACTGGAGGTATGGGATGTTCCAACTCGAGACACTATGTGGAGAGGGTCAAGTAGCACCTGCGGGTGACTTATACCATGTGGCACAAAAGGGGGCGCGATGTTGGTCCAGTGCGCTAGCGCGCCGGCGAAACCTATAGTGTGTGTCATTGGATTGGAGCGCTTCATGCTAAAGGTTTTAGCATGAGTTCCTGTGACTTGGGTCATCGAACACACTACGGTGTGCAGGAATAAGTGCCTTGTGGGTATAATGGTACAACTCTGATCAGAGTCTAAATCTTTTCGAAAAGTCGAGCCCACGGTCAAGTGCGGGTTGCGTGACATCCCACAGTTAGTATATGTTTGAGAAGTGTTGCATGCTGATTGGTCATGTAAGGACTATTGAGCGAGGAGGGTTGATTATACTCCTCGAGTTAGAAGGTGTTGCATCATCCAAGATTTACTTATTCTGTATAATTAAGCCTGACTCACATTAACTACTGCAATATAAAAATGTACTTTTCCGCACTTTAAAACTGTTGGCGTAAAAGATTACGCTAACAGGTTTCTGTAGAAAAGAAACTAACAAACGAAGTGTTTGCGAAGCAAACTATTCTAAGCGCGTAAAAGATTACGCTAACAGGTTTCTGTAGAAAAGAAACTAACAAACGAAGTGTTTGCGAAGCAAACTGTTCTAAGCCTCTGAAAGGATAATAGCTTAGAATAGTTCGAAAGTGTGTATTGAATCCCTTGTAATCGGTCCCTATTACAGGGTGAAATGGGGGGTATTTATAGGCCTAAACATTAAGGAAAAGACCTATTTACCCCTCTATTACAACCGACATTAAGGAAACTATTTGGTTTCCTTAATAGGGCTAAAATGGTAAAAGACTAATCTAATAGGATAGAAGATAAGTCTTCCATCTTAGCTGGCAGAAAAGATCCTGAAGGGCTTTAGTTCGAAGACATACTTCGAACCAATGCCTGCCTTCGGGCTTCGAACTAGGTTCCAAGCACCTTCGAAGATGGCCTTCGGACAATCTTCGAACTGGTTGGCTGTCTTCATGCTGCTTTGGCAATAACCCCGAAGATGAGATATTTTCCCCCAACAGTAGCCCCTCGAATACGCTTCTCCGTTCGACCTGTAACGTTAGGAGAGCAGTATACGGAAAGAAAAGATAACCAATCATAGGGGTTATTGATTTTTGTTTTATCTCCGAAATACATGAAGGTATGAACTTCGAATCAGTCATAAGGTAATTACTTTTCGAACTGTCTTAGAACTGATTCAGGAAGTTCGAAAGTCTTTTTGGACTTAGAAAATATAGCCGTTAGTTTCTGTTTCTAACGGAATTATACGAGGCGTTATTTTCGGAGGAAAATAACAGGCGGGAATGCGAAAGGGCAGAGCCCAAACGGTAACAAACGGAAAGTTTAGGCTATAAATAAAGAACTCCAGAACTTACTTGATTACCTTTTCACCGCTTCCTCTCAGTCAAAAACCTTTTGAGCCCTTTGAGTTCTTGAACCCTAGCCTTCAAGTTTTTGAGCCCTAGCTTCCATTCTCTCGGGTTAATCCGGCAATCGCGATGGTGAAGACCAAAGGATCTGTGCCGCCTTTGACCTTGGCTCGGCAGCAGGCAGCCGCAGCAGCAGCGGCGGCAACATTGGCGGCGGCACCCTCGATGCAGGCGGCAATGTCCATGGCGGCAGGAGGGAGAAATCCCCAAATCCCTGATGTCCAAGGTTTGTGCCCACCTTCAACCAAGTATTTGGATCAATCTTTTGAGTTAGGACGGTCTACCTGCAAGAAAGAGTCTTTGGCAATCACAGCAGGGGGAAATATTAGTAATGGGGTTATGATTCGGAAGCCGGGCAAAGAATCAATTCCATCACCGAGACCCGGAGAAGTTGTAGTGTTCGAAGCTTTTTTTGAAGCGGGCTTGGGCCTTCCGGCTGTGGATTTTTTAGCCGAAGTACTTGACTTGTTTCACGTAACCCTCCCCCAGCTGTCTCCGAATGCTGTAGCCAGGCTAGCTATCTTCGAGTGGGCACTGAGAGCCGAAGGTTGTGAGGGGAGGGCTGAAATCTTTGCTGCGCTGCATAGAGCGACTTGTCAGCCAAAGACCTTCGTAGGCTCCGGAGGTGAGAAAGTGGTGGTCTCCTTCGGAAGCATCAATTTTAGGCTTCGCGATGAATATGCGTTGCAATTCCCTGCTAAGGCCATCAATGCTAGATGGTACACCGACTGGGTCCTGAGGTGGTTTTATGCCGAAGTTGGAGCAAACAGTCCTCTGGCGGGGCCACTCAAAGAAATCCAATTCCGGAAAGAGGCCTTAGTGCAACCTGAAGAAGGCCAGCTCGAGGCTCGCCTCAACTTACTTCAGAAAATCAGCCGAAGGTTAAGTATGCGGGACCTGGCCGAAGAATTCATCGGACTTCAAATTCCTCCGTTGATGGCCAACTGGCCTATCGTCTTCGAAGATGACTCGGAAGGTGGTCTTCGCAAGATTAACTATACTTCGAGCCCTGCAGGTATCTTCGAAACCAACATGCATAGTACATATTTACTTCGAAGAAAGATTAACTCGAATTATTTTTTTTTTTAGCTTCTTCAGCCCCTATTACTTCAGAGCAAATTGTAAGGGCTTCGGAGAAGATTTTGGGTGCTCCAACTCCGTCGGAAAAAGAATGGCGAATCAAATTAGTCGGGAGTTGGGAGAGATTTAACAGAGTATGGGGAATGTTGGAATTAACTCCGCCCCCTCTGATGGACTGGGTGCCTCAAGAGAAAGGACCCAAGAAAAGAGTAGCCGAAGCTGGGGCCTCTAGCTCCGCAAGGACTCCGACGAAGAAGGTGGCTCGAAAGCCGAAGAACCTCGCACCTTCAAGCTCAAGAGCTTCGGTTTCTAGCTCTAAAGAAGACGAAGGTATACTTTTAATGAAATTGATTGAGGAAGATGTAGCTCAACGAAGTATTCATATTGAAGATACTGCAGGTATACCGGAGCCCCAAGCCAACGTCGAGGAAGTAAGAGCTCCGGATACCCAAGAAGGACAATTCGAAACCCCTATGGGTGTAGAGGGGGCCGAAGTGCCTGCGAACGTACCGGAGTCTGGAGATAATGCTGATCAACCAATGACTTCGGTAGTTCAAGAAGATACTACTCAGGCCGGAGTTCCTGTGAACGAAGGTGGGATCGAAGTCACTATGGCTTCGATTCCTGAAGAAGTAACAAGGACTCCGCAAGACGATGCTCCTGCAGTCCAAGATTTAACGGCTGATTCGGACGAGGATTATACTTTTGATCCTCCGATCAGTCCTATACTCGATATTCCAGAGAATGTCGAAGGTAAATTTTGCATAATTTTTATCGATTTTTTGCAAAATTATACAATGTATAATATTTCTGTTTTCGCAGAACCTCCTGTTGTCGAAGTATCCCTCGAAGATACAATTCAAAGACCTTCGACAACTTCAGGGCCGCAACCGGGAGTTGCTCTACCAGGGCCTGGAAGAGGAAAAAGACACATCGAGCCTCTCCCTGCTCAAGGATCGACTTCATCTGAGTCAACAGATGAAAGTGAATCAACTGAAGGGAGGCCATCTTCAGAAGTTCCAAGGGCCTCGGAAGAGACCTCCGGACCTTCGCTAAGCAGGGCTGACCAGAAAGCTTCAAAACTGCTTCCTCTCATAACTCCTTTTTTGGAGGAGAAAACCGGGCTTGGGACTTTGGTTAAACCTTTGGGTGAAGCCAGTCGCCAAGTCGGGGAAACTGAACTGGTAGCCCGCTTAAGCAGAGTGAAGGGTTCGGAGCTTAACCTTGCTGTGGAAAGAGCAGCTTATCAGGTATAAAGCATCTTCGAATTAAATAGCAAATTACATATGAATAATTTCTTATTTCATTTTTTCTTTTTTCTTAGCAAGCAGTCTTAGCCCGCGCTGCAGCTTTATCAAACGAAAACGAAATTGCTCAACTTCGGGAAGAAAACGAAACTCTTCAAAGGAATTTTAACTTCTCCGAAGGTCGAGTAGCTCAAATGGACAATGTAATACTAGCAGAGCGAAGGGCTAGGCAAAGCTTGGAGGCTGCGAAGAAAGAGCTCGAAGCAGAAAGAATTGTGCTTCGAGCGGAGATCGAAAGACTGCGGACAGAGGATGCTGCGAAGGGGTCCGAACTTGTAAGGCTACAAGAAGAGGCTGGTCAACTCCGAACTCAAAAGAATGCTTTGACTACGGAGAACGCTAGAATCTCCGGAGTTTTAGCTGAAACGACTTCTGCCAAAGATGTGCTTATTGAGGAAAAGCTTAAGTCTGAGAAGGTGGCTTCGGAGGTCATCGAACAGATGTTAGGTGTCTTGGAGTACTTCGGTACTACTGGATCACTACCTTCGGATGACAATGTGACTCTGCTGCGCCGGTTAAAAAGGATCCAAGGAGCAGCGAAGCAAATGAAGACGGCAGGCATGCGTTATGGAGAACTCTCCGGACAAGTGTCTGCCCTTGGATTACTTCGTTACTACGAGGATTTGGGCCGAGTAATTACTCCGAGCGCAGAGGGCTCCATCACCTTCGACGACGCAAGACTTCTGACCCCTTCCGAAGGCGTGGCTACTGCTTGGCGAGCCTTCCAGACTTCGTGGAGAGCCGAAGGTCGATCTGCGATCAAGGCTTGGATTGATGAAGGCCAACGCCAAAAGCAAGTTCGAAGCCAAGCTTCGAGCAGTCAGCCTCCTCCGAACCCGCAGGTTTAGGATTATTTAGGATTTTTTGATTATGTAAAGCTGATGCTTGTAAATATTTATCAATGAAAATCTTGTTTGTCACATTTTTAGGCTTTGCCTCTTATGGAAGATATCGAAGTGTTAGAGCTTAACAGCGAACTTCGCTCACTGTGGAACACCTTCGAACTTCTAAAGAGTTATAAACGTCCTCGATTCCTTATCCCTCGAGATGACTCCGGCGTTATTGCGCCCGAAGTACTCAAAGACATATTGTCTTATATTAAAGAGGAAGATAAAGAGAGCGACGCAAACACCTCGTCTTCTGAAGACACTAATTGGTCCGAAGACGAAGGTGAAGCCCAAAATAAAAGATCTGAAGATCTTAGAAGCTGGGAGAGAAGCCCCGAGCGGCTTCGAACTTGGGCCGAGCTTCAACAAGAACAGAAGGATTTTAGAGCTTCGAAGGGGAGGAGGAGAGTTAAACGTAAAGTTCTTAGAACTTCCGATGTTGGAACTAGTCGTTCCACCCCTAGCTCTCGGGACCGAAGAGGTCTCCGATTCCTTCTTGGTATAGATACCAATTTTTCATAATGTAATCTGTAAACACATTTGTTTCAATAATGAATGCCGATTTAAAATTGTCTCCATATTACTAGCCCCTCTTTGGGTATAAGCAACTTCGAGCTGTATTCAAAGATGGTTATGCGCAAAGAAAAAACTTCGGAGTACAATTTTTTCTTGGGGGTTCGGAGCCCCTCTGTCATTTTTAAAGATCTTTTGAAATCTTATGAAATGTCTTCGACCTTTATAGTCAGAAGAATGGTAACTTGGTACCTTTGTTTGCTTTGCGAAAGAAATCAATTAAGATAACTTCAAGGACACTTTATTGTCTTAAAATTTGTCACTTTGGACTTATAAGAACAGACATTCGAAGCTCATGGCTTAAATGCTGTTTTGCTTTAGCCAGCTTCGATTGTTTTTTGCGGAAATCTACCAGCCGGAGCTTGGATTTCGCAGAAATTATAGTCACTTTCGACTATTTTTGCAGAAGTCTACCAGCCGGAGCTTGGACTTCGTAGAAATTGTAGCCACCTTCGGCTATTTTTGCAGAAGTCTACCAGCCGGAGCTTGGACTTCGTAGAAATTGTAGCCACCTTCGGCTATTTTTGCAGAAGTCTACCAGCCGGAGCTTGGACTTCGCAGAATTTGGCCACTATGGGCTCTTTTTTGCAGAAGTCTACCAGCCGGAGCTTGGACTTCGCAGAATTTGGCCACCTTCGGCTCTTTTTACGGAAGTCTGACAAGCTGCAGCTTGGACTCCGCAGATTTTGGCCACCTTCGGCTCTTTTTACGGAAGTCTACCAGCCGAAGCTTGGACTCCGTAGAATGTGGTATTGGCTCTTTTACGGATGCCTACAAGGTATTAGCTTGGGCTCCGGATGGATTTCAGCCACCACGCCGGAGGCTTCGACTTTATGGGTACGAAGTCCGGAAATACCTCCCAGCTTGATAACACTTCCCTCTCGATCGACTTCTGTCCCAGCGCGTCCGCTCGGGAGACTAGGAGTGTCAAGGGGAAGGTTAAACCACCGGGTGTATGCTTTATTAATTTAGAGGTGATTACAAGCAAATTACAAGGAGCCCTTATGCGAAGTATCGCTTTAGGTGCTCCGCATGCCAAGTATGTGCTAATTCTTCACCTTCTAAATTAGCTAATTTAAATGAACCAGGGCGCCCCGAGCGGACGATTAGATATGGACCTTCCCATTTATTGCCTAACTTCCCTGGTGCTATGATGCTTCGTAGAACAAGATGACCCGGCCTTAACTCGCTGAGCTTAACCTTCGGGTCATACCAAGTCTTCGTCTGCTGATGATACTTTGATAAATTGGCTACAGCTCGAAGTCTTGTCTCTTCTGACAAATCTAACGAAGCTTGTCTTTCCTCTTCGATGTCTGGTTCGGTGCTGCGAAATGATCCTCCTTTGAGCTCCGTTGGAGTCATAGCTTCATCTCCGAATAGCAGTCTGAACGGAGTAAAACCTGTGGACCTTGTTTGTGTAGTCCGAATGGACCACAGAATCTTCGGAAGCTCTTCGGTCCACAGTCCCTTTGATAGTCCTACTATTCTTCGATTTAGCCCTGATAAGATATTTCCATTGGCTCGCTCAACGGCTCCATTCGACTGAGGATGTCTCACTGCAGCAAAACATAGTTGAATGCCTAGGTCTTCGCAAAACTTCCTGAAGGGTTCTGCGTCGAACTGTGTTCCATTATCAACTGTGAGATATCTAGGCACTCCGAACCGGCAAATAATGTTTTTCCAGAAGAATTTCTGTACATTGTTCGAAGTGATAGCTGTTAAGGGCTCTGCTTCCACCCACTTAGAGAAATATTCAATAGCTACCACTGCGAACTTCAGATTTCCCTTTGCTAACGGAAAGGGACCAATTAGATCCATACCCCATCTGGCCATAGGCCATACCGGAGCAATGACTTGAAGAGCTGTTGGTGGGCGATGACTCCGTCGACCCATCCACTGGCATCCTTGGCAAGTGCGGACTAAGCTCTCCGCATCAGCTGTTATTGTGGGCCAATAAAGCCCCTGGCGAAGTGTTTTTCCTGCCAGAGCTCTAGGGGCTAAATGACTTCCACAAAGGCCTTCGTGAATTTCTCGAAGAATTTCTTGGCCTTCGGCTTGAGATATACATCGGAGTAGAGGGGAACATACTCCGGCCTTGTATAATATACCGTTGATTAACTGATAGTTTCTTGCTCTGAGCTTTAATCTTGACAATTGGGGCTCTTCGGGCAAATTCGTTCCTCCTTGCAAGAGTTCTACGATTGAATCTTTCCAATCTGCACTAGGAATGCAGAGAATCTCTGCAGAAGCAACTTGTGGCACCGAAGGTATATTGAGCTCCTCATAGAAAGCTTCGTCAGGCACATCCACAGCTCCGGCAGCAGCCTTCGCTAAAATGTCCGCTTGCACGTTTTCAGCTCTTGGTATACTCCGAATGGAAATACCCTTGAAATGTGCTTCGATCTTGCGAATTTCTTCCAAATATTTTGCAAGCTGTGGATGTCGGACTTGAAAACTTTTGTCTACGTGCCCTGCTACTATCTGAGAATCTGTTTTTATAATTATTCTTGTAGCCCCTAGAGCACGTGCTTTCCGGAGTCCCAATAATATTCCTTCGTACTCCGCTATATTATTGGTAGACTTAAAGTTGAGTCTTGCGGAGTACATTGCTCTTTGTCCTGACGGAGAAATTAATACTGCCCCAATGCCTGCTCCGGATGCTTGGAAAGCCCCATCGGAGTAAATAGTCCAGACTCCGTCATCTGATTTCTCCGGAGTCAACTTCGCAGGTGGAGTCCACTCTGCTACGAAGTCTGCTAGGACTTGAGATTTGATAGCTGTCCTTGCCAGGAAAGATATGCCGAAGGGTGCTAGTTCTACTGCCCACTTTCCAATTCTTCCAGTGGAATCTTTGCTTCGGAGCATATCTCCTAAAGGATACGAAGTTGGTACAATTACATTGTGAGCCAAAAAATAATGTCTTAGCTTCCTCGAAGCCATTATCAGAGCATAAACGAACTTCTCAAGTTCGGAGTATCTTGTCTTCGCTCCTGACAATGCTTCGGATACAAAATAGACAGGATTTTGGACCAACTTTCCATTGATATCAGCTTCTCTGACAAGGACTGCGCTGACTGCTGAACCTGTGGCTGCAAGATACAGAAGTAGGGTTTCGTCCGCAATAGGCACCGTAAGTGTAGCAAGATTGCTGAGATAATCTTTAATATCTTCGAAGCTTTTCTGACACTCCGGTGTCCATGCAAAATCTTCGGACCCTTTCAAAGCTTTAAAGATTGGCAAGCTCCTCTCCGCAGACCTTGATAAAAACCTGCTAAGTGCGGCCAGACGTCCAGTCAGCTTTTGCACTTGCTTTAAATTCTCCGGAGGAGCCATCTTCTGCAGCGCAGTTATTTGAGTAGGGCTAGCTTCAATTCCCCTGCTTGAAACTAAGTACCCTAACAATTTTCCAGCCTTAGCTCCGAATATACATTTTTCGGGGTTAAGGCGGATCCCACATGCCCGAAGGCTATTGAATGTTTCTGCTAAGTCTAGGCTATGTTGGTGCTTTAAAGCACTCTTTATTACAATATCATCCATATAGGCCTCCACATTGCGACCTAGTTGATGACCTAGAGCCTTAGCAACTAATCTTGAAAAAGTAGCCCCGGCATTTCTTAGGCCGAAGGGCATTCTTACATAGCAGAAGACTCCCGAAGGAGTTACAAAGCTCGTCTTGATTTCATCTTCGCGCTTTAACCATATTTGATGATAGCCGGAATACGCGTCGAGAAAGCTTAGTAACTCCGAACCTGCAGTGGAGTCAACTAGTTGATCAATTCGGGGCATGGGGTAGGGGTCACGTGGGCACGCTTTATTCAAAGATGTGAAATCAATGCACATGCGCCACTTTCCGGAGGACTTCTTCCTGACGAAGACTGGGTTGGCTAACCACTCTGTATGGGCCACTTCTCTGATAATCCCAGCCTTCAACAGTTTCTCAACTTCGTCCTTAGCTAGAGCAGCTCTCTCTGCGGACATCTTCCGGAGCCCTTGTCGAACAGGCCGGGCCTTCGGGTTTACAAGCAAGCTGTGCTCAATAATATCCCGATCGACTCCGGTGATATCTTCGTCAGACCAAGCGAAGACATCCAAATTTTCTTCTACAACCTTTTCCAAGGAAGTTGCAACTTCGGGAGGTAAATCTTTACCAAATTGAAAAGTGTATTCTTTACCATCTTTGACAATGACCTTCGTTGCAATCTCTCCTTCGGGACTTGGTCTTGGAAATGATTTCTTCGAAGCTTCGGAGGAGGCTGAAAAAATTTCTCCATTATCTTGGACATTGTTTACTTGCCTCGGATCAAGAGGAGGACCATGACCATATTCTGCTCTCCGGGCTATGGCTTGATCTCCGAAGATTGTCAGAACTCCTAACTGTGTGGGCATCTTCATGCACAAGTAGTTGTGATGCGCTACTGCTCCGAACTGATTCAACATGCCTCGGCCGAAGATAACATTATAAGCATACGGGGCATCTACCACATCAAAGATAACTTCCTCAGTTCGGGCTAGTAAACCTTCTCCGAAGGTTACTTCCAGGCCTATCTGGCCAAGTGCATCTAGCGGAGGTCCTGCAAAACCTTGCAGAGGACGAGCCGCTGGGAGGAGATGCTTCCGGGGAATGCATAACTGATCGAAGGCTTGCACAAATATAATATCTGCCGAGCTACCTCCGTCAATTAGCACCCTTCGGACTTCTGTTCCTGCAATATCAGCAGTAATAACCAATGGATCTGCATGCGGGAACTTGATACCAGCTGCATCCTCCGCAGAGAAAGATATAGGAACATGAGACCACTCCGGCATTGCAGCTGCAGATGACGAAGTCCCAATGTGGCCCACTTCTCGGACGTACTCTCTTCGCTGTCTCTTGGACATGCTTCCGAGGGTACCTCCTCCGGAGATAGGGAGAACTACTCTCTTCCCTCTATCTTGCCCTTCTTCTTGCTTCGGAGGTGGCATAACATTGGCCACCGGAGGATGCCTTGCAGCATCAAAATTTTCTATCCGCGCCACAGCCTGGACCGGCTCCGAGCGCACTGCTGCTGCTGGACTTCGGTCGGTACTACCTCGACCCGAAGTTCTCTCCAAGTATTCTCCCCGAAGGGTAAGAATAGCCTTGCAGGTGTCAGTTGCATGGCTTCGATTCTCTCCATGAATACAGCAAAAAAGGGGCTGGCCCTTACCAGCCGTCTTCCCTGGTGGCCTCCAGCCGCCGGACTTGTTCCCCGCAGGCTGTGGAACTCTCGGTGCAACTTTCTGCGGGGGTGCAATGTTTAAGACTTCAGAACGAGGGTGCTTTTGCCCTCTTCTTCTATCATGTTGCACTTCGGGGACTGGTTCTTGCGGCTGAACCGAAGTCTTCGCCTCTGCTTTAACTTCTGTCAACACTGTCGAAGTAGCAGTAGTCCTCCGAAGCCAACCTTCTTCTGACTTCGAGTACTCCTCGAAGTACGACATCAACTGTGATACTGTAGTGATGCTCTTCCGATGCAATTTATCCAGAAGGCCTTTATGACTGACGCCTTCCCGAGCCGCATCAACTACCGAAGATATGGACAGCCCCCGAATTTGCGACTTCGTGTGAGCGAAGCGCTTGAAGTACTGCCTCAATGTTTCTCCGGGGAGCTGTTTCACTTGGAAAAGGCTTCCTGTCGTCATGGGGGGCACGAAGGTGCCCTGAAAGTTACTTATAAACTTCCTCTTCAACTGTGACCACGAAGCGATTGATCCTGGCTTTAAAGACCAGAACCATCTCAACGCCACTCCTTGAAGAGCCAACGGGAAGCACTTTGCCATAGTTTCTCTGTCTCCGCCACTAGCTTCGATTGCTAGGGCATAAGAACGCGCAAACTCACTGGGATCTTCGTCTCCGGCATACTTGCAAAGCTTCGAAGCTTTGAATCTCGGATCGAAGCGAACCTTCTGGAGCTCGGGGTGCAACGGAGATTCGTTGTCGTAAGAGGCGTTCTCCGGGGCTTCGGGATAATCAAGATCGTCGTCTTCGTGCACTTCGGGGATAGCTGGGGTGGCTTGAGAGCGAAGCCTGTTCGCAGCCTCTTGTCTCCACCTCGCTACCTCGGCTTGAAGATTGGCCATTTGAGTGGCCATGTCTCCAAGGCTATCTTCATCTCCTCCGGAAGGACCTTCCGGGTCTTGAGAACTGGTATGATCAGTTCGAATCGGAATGGAGGGTGGCAGAGTGGCTCCGGGCGGTCGGAGTGTAGAAGGGGTTGGTGGAGAGGTTTCGTATCCTCGAGGGATAGAAGCCCCTTGCGGAGTTTGAGGTGGAGGGATAGTCGAAGACCCTCCGACTTCGACTGTGTCGAAGGGTATCTCTCCGGAGATCCGAGAGGACCTCCGAGTGGGATTGCGAGGTGCACTCCGCTTAGGAGGCATGATGCAAGAGGTTGGTAGAGAACGAAGTTTTTTGGACTAGGTTCCCCACGGACGGCGCCAACTGTTGGCGTAAAAGATTACGCTAACAGGTTTCTGTAGAAAAGAAACTAACAAACGAAGTGTTTGCGAAGCAAACTGTTCTAAGCCTCTGAAAGGATAATAGCTTAGAATAGTTCGAAAGTGTGTATTGAATCCCTTGTAATCGGTCCCTATTACAGGGTGAAATGGGGGGTATTTATAGGCCTAAACATTAAGGAAAAGACCTATTTACCCCTCTATTACAACCGACATTAAGGAAACTATTTGGTTTCCTTAATAGGGCTAAAATGGTAAAAGACTAATCTAATAGGATAGAAGATAAGTCTTCCATCTTAGCTGGCAGAAAAGATCCTGAAGGGCTTTAGTTCGAAGACATACTTCGAACCAATGCCTGCCTTCGGGCTTCGAACTAGGTTCCAAGCACCTTCGAAGATGGCCTTCGGACAATCTTCGAACTGGTTGGCTGTCTTCATGCTGCTTTGGCAATAACCCCGAAGATGAGATATTTTCCCCCAACAAAAACATTACCTTCCCTTGTTATTACCTTGCATTATTACTACATTTCTTGGTGGCTTGTCGAGTACTTTTGTACTCATACCCGTTGGAAAACCCACTTCAGAGACGACGTATTATGATGAGGACGGTCTGGAGTAGCGACCTAGTCAAGAAAGCGCCCCTAGAGGAGATGTTCATCTAGATTATTGTTTTCTTAGTTTCTTTTATATTAACACTTGTGTAATAATGTGGTCTGCGAACCACGAATGATTGTCGTACATTCGGCGTCATGTGATGAACATCTTGTGATTATTGATTTTCCTTGGTATTTCAATAAAGTTTGGGTTTTATTAAATCCAGGTGCTACAGTTGGCCCCATAGTACTTCTATGGTGTGGGTCCTTCGTCGGTTCTGGGGACATCATTGGGCTCAGGTCCATCGGGTTATGGAGCATATGCGACACTTGGTGAGTATTGTAGTTTGTAACACTTAAGTTCGTTATAATTTATCTTTTAACTAATCTCTTTTTTTGTACAGTGCCATATACGTATCACAGCCTGTGTGGACCTCTCAGCTCATCTTACGGTAGCTTCCAATAGTCACTTGGTTTCGATGGTTGGGAGGGTGGTGACCACGCTGAAGTGTTTGGGTGTTCGTAGCTGCAGGGAGCCCCATTGCCTACTCAACCTGAGGAACAGCGGCCCACTAGGCTGACTAGGGAGCATCAATCACCAGATAGGCTTACATTGTCAGCGAGGCCACCGAGATGGACTCGTGCTAGGCATCGTGATTAGGCTGACTAGGGTGCATCGATCACCGCCTAGGATTACATTGTATCGAACCTTTTGTATTAAATCTCAATTTTTGGTATAATTATGCTTGTATTTGTTTCCTTTTATTACGATTCTAGTTGCATGCACGTCTTCGTTACGACAATCTATATTTCACCATAAAACTTCTATGCACAATTATATCTATCATGAAACTCGTAGCACTACAAAGTAAGAAATATGTACTAATTATTTAAAATTGTAGCACAAACAACACATAACGAGGTACACGACATAACACAATACATTACATTACATTACAATTGGCAAATGACATATATTTCACTATAAAATTGTGATTATGTGTTACTCTGTTCTCCTAGATGGCTTTCTCCACTATTTCTACTCATCATAGGGGGACTGAACATTCAATCGGAGTACCATCGGGGCTTCAACATCCAAAGTGTCACTGCAAAGAACGTTGTCAGGTAATGACTGCGACGTCAAGACAAGATGTTGGTAGAAGGTATTTCATATGTCCCAGTATCGATAATGACTTCATGGTAAGAACATAAACATTAATACCGGTCCGCACCTCCATCAAATAACTTGACATATTTTGTTATTGTAGGATAATCCAAGGAAGTGTCCTTTCACCCAATGGATCGATGATTCAAGCCAAGGATCTGCTAGAGGGAATGTAAGACAAGCTGAGACTACGGAAAAGTAAACAAGAAGGAAAAAAGAGCATCTACTAAAGGTCGAGCATGCTAGTTCAAATTGGATGACAAATCCTCTAGGAATTCCTGAGTGGGAGCAACAACCTACGTGCGCATGTGGGAATCATTGTACTATATGAACATCACTCGGAGGCGAATCAAGGGGAAGGAGAGAATTTGTGTGCCCCAACCTATATGACCATGTCGTGGTAAGTGATGACAATAATTGTACATGTTTAATTTCATATGATTTTGTAACACAATAGTGACCTCACTACTTATCGTGACAACAAAATATTAGGAGACGCTCATTCCGTCAGTGGATAGTTGTCACGCAACCTACATACGAGGATGATTCCAT
This sequence comes from Zizania palustris, assembly GCA_019279435.1. Lineage (NCBI taxonomy): Eukaryota > Viridiplantae > Streptophyta > Magnoliopsida > Poales > Poaceae > Zizania > Zizania palustris. The sequence continues at coordinate 34,126,452 of JAAALK010000079.1, read as the reverse complement.
CCACTACACCATGACATCGTTTTAGCGACAGCAAATCTATTAGTGAAAGCACCCTTCAACGTCTAAAAAATGTCAGCAAAGACTTTTAGCCACAAAAAATATGTGTGGGGAGAAAGCCTGTGGTTAAAGTCTTATACCAATAGACTACACCTTTGCCAACAGACAACCCGTGTAGAAATAGTTGAGTTTTAACGACAGACAAATTTTACCGACAGACATCATGCTACATATAAAAATGATATATAATGACAGACTATCTGACAACACGATGTATAACATATTTAAAATTAAATAAATATATATATATGCATATCATGAAACAATGCATTCAACATCAAATCATATAGTCCATTCAACACATATATATCCATTCAACACATGTAGTCCAGAAACAAGAAATATTTATTCAAATCATAGAATAAGGTCACAATATACAAAAGATCACACTACAATACTAACTTTAGTCCTACATTAGATTTATATGAAAGATCAACTTTAGTTCTACATAAGAGTAGTCCAAAAGATCAAGGCTCTGCCTAGGTTTATTAGGTGTCGTAACTGAAGCTTTCAGCAATGCTGAGTAGTAAATCTTGTGAATCTTCTCATTTCTATCTTCTTGTTGTTCTTATTTCTATCTTGGCAAGATGATTAACTTAATCAATATAGATAACCCAGAATAATTGATATCTGCAAAATAGATCATTTCTACTTGTTGACACGAAAACGCGCCCACACACTGGCGTTAGTTCGATGATCCAAAAGAGCACGACTATTTCAAGGATAAACCGACGACCCTTAAACAGTGGTAAGGGGAATAACGGAGTCGCCAGGCAATCAAACAATTATCATAAATAATGTTCAATTAACCGATCTGAAGGAAAAGTAATTAAAACGGCCAAGTCAGGGATGGTTTGAACGTAGTACAGAAGGCGGTCAGACCGGCCTAAAGGGGCCGGTCAGACCGAGGTTGATCCGATGGTTGGACCGCTCCAGCAAATGAGTGTGCACCGAAGAATAATTGCGCACGGTCGGTCGGACCGCACACAACCCGCCGGTTGGACCGCCGCGTGCCGGTGACAAGGTCACAGATCTGGCACGAGCCGGTCGGACCGAGCAACACCCACCGGTCAGACCAACATGGTAGGAGGGGAACGCCACACGTTGCTGGCAATAAGATGACGACCCGGCACGGCACACACCTGTCAGACCGGGAGTTTGATGCTAGTCGGATCGACGGCGTATATCCAATCTAGTCGGTTTCTCCGGTGACCTTGTGGATGATCTCCGATCGCCGCCAAACTCCTTGGCGAGGTATTTGGGAGTAATATCTCCGCAAAACAGGAAGAGATCAAGTGCAACTCGGCCAAAGGCCGAATTTCCAATGGTAGCAGAGAAAACCGATGAAAACGATAAAAATCCGTTACGTGGATAAAATGGAAGATTCACGGGTGAATCAATAAGGGTTACTGTGATTACGACGCGGCGGACGGAGGGCTTTTAGCACAAACCCACGAAGATGGATGTTACGTCTAATCCTAGGGCAAGGAAGGTAGATTAAAATAAAAGTGTGATTCCAAACTAGGGTTTTGAAGTATTGATCTGTGGAGATATACCCTTTGAATCGGCCTTACCACTATATTTATAGGGTCTGGTCTCAAGTTCTATGACACCTACTCCGAGTAGGATTCGACCAAAAAGTGGTTAAGATTTAGTTAGAGATCAAAACATCCTGAAACCAACTCTATCTCTAGTTTTCAAACTTGGGTCGATCTGACTGGACCCATTGGGCCGGTCTTACCGAGGCTACATGGCTGGTTGGACCGGCCTGTGTTAGGAAAGGCATATGTTTTGCCCAAATTACCAAAAATTGATATTTTGACAATTTTGACCATTAATGCCATTTTTTCTATAAACACATGCCCCCTGCCTTTTAGCAAACTTAGTGAGCTAAAAGCACAATAGGCTAAGGGTGATAGAATCCATATTAGCCTTACGATCTCTTAACTGTTTTTGTCGAGTTCTTTAAAAGTACTCAAGATCCAATCTATTATTCCTTTAATCGTACCTTTACTTTTCAATTTACTTTCTTGCCCTAGATTCAATTCAGCACGTCCATCTTCGTGGGTTTGCACTGTAAGCCCTCCGTCCGCCGCGTCGTAATCACGATAAGTCCTTGTCGGTTCGCTCATGAATCATTCGTTTCATCCACGTAACAGATTTCTATCGTTTTATCAGTTTTAACGGTAATTCAGTCTCTTAGCCGAGTTACCTCTAGTTTTCTAGTGTTTTTTTGCAGTGTTTCATCTCTCTTATCTTCTCCAAGAAGTTTCGGGCAAATGCACCAATAGCAAGATGATCGCCAGAGGACTCGGGCGATCGGATCTGTCACTGTCGGTCCGACCGGCGGTGTGCAGTCAGGTCCCGACACACCCTGTTCTATTTTGTAGTCTAACCATCGGCCCTTGGCCAGCCTGATTTCCTCTTGGGTTAGGCCACTGTTTGTAGGCCGGTCTGACCGCAGTCCCCTAGTCGGTCTGACCGGCAAACCTAGGCCGGTCCGACTGCATATCTCCTGTTCGGTTTAGTCGGTTTTAGCTAGCTGATTAGATTTAATTATTTCCACTTCGGTTTAATTAGTTATTTTCATATATCTATAAATTGAATATTATTCTATGATATTATTTGATTGCATGGCGACTCCGTTATTTCCTCACCACTGTTTGAGGATCGTCGGAACGCGACATCGGCGTTGTGTTATGCTTAGGGGTTACTCCTAAGTATGTGCATGCTTTTGGATCACCGGATCAACGTCTGTGTGTTTGGCACATTTTCATGTCAACACACTTTTTGGCGACTCCATTGGGGACAGACATGCCAAGCACTTCTACATCGACGACGGGTACGCCCAATACCTCGACATCAATGGGACCCTCGACATTGATGAATTCGGTGGGGAGCTCAGAGATCGACGATAGCAACATCATCGTCCCCACCCTCGATGACCTCTCCGAAGAGGATAGGGTAGAGCTCGAGGCCAGGACAAGGACAAGGGAGCTACACACTCTTTTTCTTGGCCGCTTCACCAAGACCCACGGGGGCTTCGTCAAGCGTGACATCGATGTCCCCGATTAGCAAACCGCGTAGAGGCCATGATCGACTCTAAGATGGAGGCTATGTTTAAGAGATTCGGCTTTTCTGAGGCCATTTCCCCTACTCCGATAGCTAGTGTACCCCCTGTCCACCACATACACAGTAGGATCGATGGGAGTACCAAGAAGACCATAGCGTCTACGACCACACCATCCATGGGGAGGTGACATATGGCCTTGTCGGTCAGACTGTCCATTAGGCCAGTTCGACTAGCTATCACACCCTCGGTTAGACCGACCCTTTGGCCGGTCAAACCACCCCTGTCACACACTATGCACCGCTACTCACGCCTACGCTACCTTATCTCGTGCTGCCCGCACCTCTTGCTCCCGCACACCTTCATAGGCCCGATTACGTCCCGTATCACGAGCCACCGCGTGAGGAGGAGCCGCATGGCCGACACCCCGATATACCACCGCATGTCGCACCCCCGCACGAGAGACGCATGCAAGCAGGAGGTGTAGATGACTTTGATGAGCAAATTCATGCACTATTTAGAGAGTGTGCGGGTTGGACACCTAGAGGTCGGGTTAGGGTTTATCACAAGCCCTACCCTGATCACTTCGACACCATCCCGTACCCGCGCAGCTTTAGGGTGCCTGAATTCACAAAATTTGACGGCGAAGGTAGTAAAACTACCTTAGATCACATAGGCTAATTCCTAGCACAGTGTGGCGAAGCTAGTGGGTCGGATGCGTTGAATCTTAGATTGTTCTCTCTATCTCTTTCCGACACCGCCTTCACTTGGTTTTTGGCGTTACCACCGAACTCCGTTCAGACTAGGGCCTAGTTGGAGCAGAAGTTCCATGATTATTTATATACTGGGGAAACCAAATTTAGACTTTCACACCTGACATCAGTTAGACAGAAGGCTAACGAGAGTGTCTCTGTGTACGTCAAGCATTTTAGGGATACTAGAAACCGATGTTTTACTTTGAACATTTATGATAGGGACTTGGCCGACCTAGATTTTAACGGTCTTCACTCCGAACTTAAGGAGAAACTAGATGGCCATGATTTCTTTGATGTTAGTGAGGTGCTGCAGAAGTCTCTGGTTCAGGAAAGCCGAGCCAAAAGTAGAAAATTCACTAAAACATTCAACAAGCCTAAGGCCAAGGTGCACGTCATGGAGCACTCCGATAAGGAATCATCAGAGAGCAAGGATGACTCGGTCGACATGTACACTGCAGAGTGGACTTGGTCTAGTAAGGCCAAGCCCGTCACTTGCGCCGAGTTACGGCCGTCTCCTACCAAGAGTCGGCCCAGTGAGGTAAAGTATTCTTTTGATGTGACCAAGTGTGATAAAATATTTGATTTTTTGTTGAAGAACAAGCTTATCAGGTTGTCGAAGGGTCACATCATTCCGATTGTCGATGACTTGAAGAAACGGGCTTGTTGTAAATAGCATGACTCTCATTCCCATTCTACTAATGATTGTAATGTTTTTTCGTCGGTAGGTTCAATCGGCCATAGAAGAAGAACAGTTGAAGCTAGATACAAATCCCAAGATGAAGCTCGACCAAGACCTCTTTCCCGTGAGCATTGTCGATCTTGATGGGAATAAGGTACTGATTCAGCCAGAGCAGGCCGAGTCTGCTAAGGGGAAAGAGGTCATGATCGTAGAACCACACCCACACGCTCGTGTTGAAGAACCTTGAGGTAGGAGTGTGGAAAGTGAATACCAATGCATCACCCTTGGCTGTGATTCGCAAGAAGCCGAAGGTGACATACGACATGCTGCTCCAGAAGCACAAGAAGAGGGCCGAGAAGGTGAATACTCGGTCGGGACCTCTAGTGAGGCCAAGCCCTCCTCAGAAGAGTGGTTTTGGCCCACGGTGGGAAAAACCATTGGAGCCACCGCTTCCTCCTCCATATAATTGGTCCATGGCATAGTGGCCACCGTATTACATTCCACCTCTCGGGCACCCTACCCCGAATTGTGTTGCTCCATTTGTGCCCTCCGGATTTTATAACATGTAGGATCAGATGAGTGTGCCAAGGGGCAATGTCTTCGGCAGACTGTCCATCGCACCACGAGGACGTCTAGAGAAAGCGTCTAAGGCCATCATCGTCAAGGTAGGGTCTCAAGAGGTCCCAATCCCTAAAAAGGCCCCCTCGGAGCAAGACGGAGGTGAACCGCGGGAGACGAGGACCGTCGGTCTGACCGCAAACCCAGGGCCGGTGAAACCGTAGTCACCATCCTGGTCTGACAGGCCTACTGTGGCCAGTCCGACTAGCCTATTGCAGGCGTCTGACACCAGTCGGTCCGACCAGCCCCCTATGGCCGGTCTGACCGACACAACTCGGTCAGACCAGCCCAATAAGGCTAGTTCGATCGATAGCACACAGGAACAAATTTCAGCCAAGCGCAAAAATGCTAAGGCCAATCCAGGCAATTCCCGTTCGGCCAAAAATTTCGGGAGCAAAGTTGTGGCACCTGGCACAAAGTCGTAGTCTTCGTGGGCACCCTAGGTATGACCAAGTCCTAGAAGAGGAAGCTACAACATCATCGATCACAGGAGATGCGTGAGAAGAAGGCTGAGGATGAGCGGGATGCCGTGTTCGAGGAGATCCGTCCCCATCCAGCGACGAAGAAGGTTTGGAAGCCGAAGTCAGTTGTCATGAACAACCTGGCTCCTACTCCCAGCGATGAGGAGGATGATCTGGTGGACGATGACTACACACCCATCTTTGAGGGGCCCCTCCTCAGGCGATGGATGTAAACGTTGTCATGTTGCCTGTTGAGTTTGCTTTCCCGTGGGATGAGGCCAAGGTTGATCAGTTGAGCCTTGGCCCCCGGGATGCTATCTTCGAGAAGCCTAAGGATACATCTCGCCACTTTAAGCCCCTCTATGTCAAGGGGCACATCTACAAGAAGTCGGTCTCGAGGATTCTTGTGGATGGAGGCGCCACCGTCAACCTGATGTCATACTCTTTGTTGAAGAAGCTCGGGAAGAATAAAGATGTCCTTATGAGGACCAACCTGACACTCAATGGCTTCAACGACGAGAGCTCCGAGGCCAAGGGCGTGCTTTCTTTGGAGCTGATGGTGGGCAACAAGACGTTATCGACGACGTTCTTCATCATTGATGTGCAAGGTAACTATAGTGTACTGCTTGGACGTGATTGGATTCATGCAAATTGTTATATCCCATCTACTTTGCATCAATGCCTGATTTAGTGGGACAACGATAATGTGGAGGTTGTTCCAGCTAACACTTCTGCCCAGGATACTTTGGCCAATGTGTCTATTGATGCCGTTCATGATAAAGTAGAGTGTCTATCAGGTAGAGATCTCTCATATTATGACTTTGTTAGCTTGTCTGAGGGACATTTTGTTCCTGTGTCTGTAAAGCCAGCTGGTGTAGCACGGCTATCTCTAAATTAGTTGTCATGTCTAGTAAAAGTAATCTTGATTGGCTAAAGTCTCGTGTGGAGCAATATCGGTCTTCCAAAGATGGTATTGCTGAAGCCATTGAAGATTTTAGCGAAGTAGAAAAGTTAGGTCAAGGTTTTGCATCGGCCAACCCTCTAGAGGATGTAGACATAGGCGATGGTACTGTTCCAAGGCCGACTTTTGTAAACAAAAATTTATAGGCTAATGAAAAGGCCAAAGTAATAAAGTTGCTTCGGTCGTATGTCGATTGTTTCACATGGGAGTAGAGTGAGATGCCCGGAATAAGCCGCGAGCTCGTGGAGCATCGGCTACCTATTAAACCTGGGTTTAGGCCTTATAAACAGCCCCCTCGTCATTTTAATTCGGTCTTGTATGACCGAGTTAAAGAGGAGATAGAATGACTACTCAAGGCTGAGTTTATTAGGCCATGCAGGTATGCTGAATGGGTTGCTAACATTGTGCCTGTAGAGAAGAAAGGGAGTGGCAAGATTTGCATGTGTATTGATTTTAGGGATTTGAACAAGGCCACTGCAAAGGATGAGTACCCCATGCCGATAGCCGACATGTTGATCAACGATGCTTCAGGACACAAGGTACTAAGTTTTCTTGATGGCAACGCTGGTAATAATCAAATCTTTATGGACAAAGAGGACGTCTATAAGACAGCATTTCGATGCCCTGGTTTTGTCGTCTTATTTGAGTGGGTTGTGTTGACTTTTGGTTTAAAGAATGCTGACGCTACATATCAACGTGTTATGAACTTGATCTTTCATGACTTGCTAGGAGTTATGCTAGAGGTCTACATAGATGATGTTGTAGTCAAATCGGATGCTATGGGAAACCATTTAGCTGATTTGAGAGTTTCTTTTGATAGGATGCGTCAGTATGGCTTAAAAATGAACCTGCTCAAGTGTGCTTTTGGCATGTTGGTGGGCAAGTTCTTAGGATTCATGATTCATGAAAGAGGTATTGAGATTGATCCTAAGAGGCTTGAGAAGATTAAGAACTTTGAAGCGCCGACATGCAAGAGAGATGTGAAAAATTGCTAGGCAAGGTAAATTATTTACGTCGCTTTATATCTAACTTGTATGGCAAGATTGATGCTTTTGTCTCCATACTTCATCTAAATAATGAAGCTGAATTCACTTGGGGGGCAAGTTAGCAATGCGCGTTTGAGAAAATTAAAGAATGTTTGTCATCACCGCCTGTGGTAAGAGCACCAAAAGTCAGGATTCCATTTTGGCTGTACGTTGCTATAGAAGATAGTGTGATAGGAGCTGTGCTGACTCAGGAAGTGGAGGGAAAAGAGTACATCATCACATTCTTGAGGCATGTACCAAACTTTGTCACTATCTTCTATCTGACACATGTATTGTTACTTGTCAACTGATGTTATAAAATACATGTTGCAAAAACCGATTCTCAGTGGGAGAATTGGAAAGTGGGCTTATGCTTTGATTGAGTACAATTTGGCTTATGAACCTCTGAAAGCTATGAAAGGTCAAGTCGTCACAAATTTTATTATTGATCACCATGTAGATGTCAATTGGAGTAGTGATACTGCTTTAATTGAGGTAATACCATGGAAACTTTACTTTGATGGTTCGGCTTGCAAAATTGGCCAAGGTGTTGGAGTTGTGCTCATATCACCTAGTGGTATGAGTTTCGAGAGTTTGGCCTGATTAGAATTTCCTTGTACTAATAATCAAGCCGAATACGAAGCTCTTTTGCTAGGACTTGAATTGTTAAGCTCCATGGGTGTCAAATATGTTCATGCATATGATGATTCACTATTAGTAGTCAACAAGTAGCTAAACATGCTCAATGTTTTAATGGTTTGCTAAATATCTATTTGGATAAATGTCTAGACATAATTTCTACCCTTGATGATTTTGAGATTTCACATGTGTCTATAGAAGCCAATTCAGTAGCAAATGACTTGGCTCAACAAGCATCTGGTTACCAAATTAAAAAAGGTAAATTTTTCGCACAAGAAAAACTGATGCTTGACTTCATTGCACTACCTCAGTCAGAACACATCGGTCTGACTGGCCTAACATGGCCGGTCTGACTGTAGGTGTCTTTTCGGTCTGACCATCCATGCCAGGCCACTCTGGCCACCCTATGCCAGCTGTCCGGCAACGGCTAGTCTGACCGGCCCTCTTGGTCCGTCGGACCGCCCCGTGTCAGGAGGTTTTAGGACACGGGGGCAGGTTAAAATTTGTGATATGAACAGCAATGCAAATGAGGATTTGGTGATTACTTCAAAAAATCATGAGGATGATTGGAGAACTCCAATTATCTAGTATTTGGGAGATCCTAGCAAGAGGGTGATCAGAAAGTTCACTGGCAAGCGTTTAAATTTATATTACTCGACAATGAATTGTATCACCGAACTATTGACAGAGTACTTTTGAGATGTTTGAATGTCGATCAGTCGAGACTTGCTGTGGGTGAAATACATGAAGGAATTTGTGGTACTCATCAGTCGGCCTAGAAAATGAGTTGGATGCTCAAAAGAGCGGGTTTTTATTGGCCGACTATGACTGAAGATTGTTTCAAGTACTATAGAGGAAGTGAGGCTTGTCAAAGGTTGGTAATATTCAGTTTGCTCATGCATCTTTACTTAATCCTATTATCAAACCATGGACATTCCGAGGTTGGCCTTGGACTTCATCGGCCAAATTTATCTTTCCTCTTCAAAAGGGCATCAGTTCGTGTTGATGGCTATATATTACTTTACCAAGTGGACCGAGGTCATGCCTCTCAAGAACATGACTCAAAATGAGGTAATCGTTTTCATCCTGAAGCACATTATACATAGATTCGGTATTCCCCAAACTCTTACTACAAATCAAGGTGCTTCATTTGTTTCTAAAGAAGTATGTGATTTTGCCAAATCTTATGGTATAAAGTTGATAAACTCTTCACCATACTATGCTCAGGCCAATGGTCAGGCCGAGTCTAGTAATAAAACTATGATTAAGCTCATTAAGAAAAATGTTGAAGAGTTTCCTAAAAGGTGGCATGAAGTGCTTTCTGAGGCATTATGGGCATCTAGAGTTGCAAAGAATGTTGCCAACAAAGTAAGTCCATATGAGTTAGTATATGGACAAGAAGTTGTTTTACCCGTAGAGGTGACTCTTGGCTCATTAAGGTTACTTAAGAAAGATGGTGTATCGGTCGATGAGTATGAAACTCTTTTAAAAGATAATTTGGAGGAGGTGACTGATAAGAGATTAAGAGCTCTAGAGGCAAGAGAAAGAGACAAAAGAAGAGTGGCTAGAGCTTATAACAAGAAGGTGAGAGCAAAATCATATCAAGTTGGTGACTTGGTTTGGAAGACGATTTTGCCTTTAGGCAATAAGAGTCCAAAGTTTGGTAAATGGTCGCCTAGTTGGGAAGGTCCTTTTAGAGTTGTTGAAATCGCTCCAAGTAATGCATATTTGTTAGAGTCGTTGCAAGGAGGGTGATTTCGTAGGGCTTTGAATGGTAGGTATTTGAAAAGGTACTTCCCAAGTGTGTGGCAAAATGCTTGAAGTGTCGAAAGGCCGATATGAAGCATATTGCCCTTAGCTCGTTGAGCTTTTGGCTCACTAAAGTTTGCCAAAACACAAGGGGGCATGTGTTGATAGAAAAAATGGCATTAATGGTTAAATTTGTCAAAATACCAATTTTGGGAAATTAGACCGAAAATATGCCAAGACCTGGCAAAGGCCGGTCCAACCGGCCATGTCCCGGTCTGATCGGCCCAAAACCAAGTCCGAGACAGATTGAGTATTTCGGGGTATTTGTTGATAGCAAAAAATGGCATTAATGGCTAGATTATCAAAATATCTGTTTTTGGTGATTCGGGCCAAAATACACATGTCTAGGGTCTGTCTGAAGCCCTATAGGGGTAAAGCCCATCAGGCTGTGGGCTCCAAAAGCCTCCAGCCAGCCCACGGGCTTCGGCCAGGAAGCCTCTAGAGGCCCACGCTACCAAAGCTTCGGAAGCCTTCGGAGGCCCACGCTGCCGAAGCTTCGGCCCAAGAGCAAGCCTCGACGGGCCTGGCCGAAGCCCACGCTGTCGAAGCTTCGGCCCGAGGAGCAAGCCCGACGGGCCTGGCCGAAGCCCACGCTACCGAAGCTTTGGCCCGAGGAGCAAGCCCGATGGGCCTGGCCCAGGCCCACGCCGCCGAAGCTTCGGGAACCTTCGGAGGCCCACGCTACCAAAGCTTCGGCCCGAAGAGCAGGCCTCGACGGGCCTGGCCGAAGCCCACCTCGGTAGAGATAGAGTTGGACGCGTTTCCAGCTCAATCCTTATCTCTATCCGGCCGGATTAATAGTAGATTAGATTAGAGTTAACCCTCTATAAATAGAGGGGCCTAGCCGGCGTAGAGACGCCGCCCCAACACAAACAAAACCAAAGCCTTGCTTTGATCGTACCTTTACTTTTACCTTTACTTTTATGTACCTCTTTGTGGGTTTGTGTGGAAGCCCTCCGTCCGCCACTATGGAACAGTGGTAAGCCTTGGTACTTCGCCCGTGAAGTCCCCGTTAATCTACGTAACAAATTGTTATCGCCTTGTTACTTCGCCTGTGAAGTATCCGCTAATCTGCGTAAAAGATTGCTACCTTCGCCACCCGTGCAACACCTTGCAAGATTCGGTCCTAAGGCCGAATTGGTACTTCGCATCATCCCTGTTGCAGGTTCGCACGATCGGAGCCCCTTCGCCGGAGGTGGCCGGAGCTGAGAGATCGTTTCTGGAGGTCCCTAGGACACCCTTCGACAGGACCGCAGGCTTCGACAACAGGCTTCGATCGGCACACTTCGTCGCAAGCTCTGCCACGACCACATTCGACACCAGACGAAGTCGCGCTCGCACGTGACCTTCGCGTCACTTTCTCTGTACTTATTTGCATCGGAGATATCACGCCGAGCCCCGCTGTTCGGAGGTGATCACCGTGTCCAGACCCGTTCGGAGCCTACCTCTGACTGGGTCAGTCCGAACGCTGAAGCAATCTTCGGTGGAGCGCTTCGCACCAGACGTCGAAGGTACCCTTCGGCGCACCCTTCGTAGCATACTTCGAACCAGGGGGACTCCGACTGGTTTGCTGATTTTCACTTGTTTAATCTATTTCTTTCGGCTAATTGGATTATTTCTTGTAATCTGGTTGCCTGGCGACTCCACCCACCTTATCACTATTAAGGGTAGTCGGAACACGGCGTCGGTGCTATGTCACTCTTAGGCCCGTCCCTAAGTATCCGTGCACTTTTGGATCGCCGGACTGACCCAAGTGCGGGGGCACATTTCTGTGTCAACACACTTTTTGGCGACTCCACTAGGGAAGAGCTACGCCAACATGATGAGTACGTCTACATCGGCCGCCGGTGCATCTACTTCGACTACTATGTCTACACCGCCGATGGACACAATAGGAGGCGCGGATATCGACAACCGCAACATAATGTCACCTACACTTGAAGATATCCCCGTAGAAGACCGAGCAGAGATCGAGGCAAAGCTGAAGGCGCTCGAAGACATGATGCTTGGAGGCTACATCAAGACACGCGCAGGCTTCGTCAAGCGCGACATCGTCACCCCCGACCCCGCTCAGGTCCAGGTAACACCGGTATCGCCTCGTTTATCTTCTTTAGAAATTGAGCAAAAAATAGCCGCATTAGTAGATCAGGTCGTTAGCGCTTTGCTATCCAACCGTTTAGATTCGGCAGTAAGCTCCCAAGTAGAGGCGACTCTTAGAAGGTTCGGCTTCACTGAGGCCGCACCCCCGGTTCCTATATCTAGTGCACCTCCGACAAACATGTCTTCGGCCTCATCACTCATGGCCGAGACTCATCATTATGCCTATGGTCAAACTAATATTGCATACCACACAACGCCCGCGCCAATACCCGCGCTACCCGCACTACACACGCAGGCGCCCGGACACGAGCACGCTATACAAATAGCGCGTAGGGAGGAAGCACATGGCCGACACGCTGATATCCCACCGCGTGTCGTGCCCCCACATGAGAGGCGCATGCAAACAAACTACCAAGATGATTTATATTAGCGGATCCGCGCACTGTTTAGGGAGTGTGTCGGCTTCGTGCCCAAGGGACGAATTAGGGTTTACCGCAAACCATACCCCGATCATCTTGATACAGTACCCTACCCCCGCGGCTATAGAATCCCCGAGTTCACTAAATTCGACGGCGAGGGTAGCAGGACCACACTAGAAAATGTTAGTCAGTTTTTGGCGCAGTGTGGAGAGGTTAGCGGGATAGATGCCCTCAAAGTTAGACTATTTTCTCTCTCGCTATCCGGCACAGCTTTCACTTGGTATTCTGCACTCCCGCTGAATTCCATTCACACGTGGGACGATTTAGAGCAGAAATTCCATGATTATTTCTACACGGGCGAGACAGAGCTTAGGCTTTCACATTTGACATCGGTTAAACAAAATTCTAGTGAGAGCGTCTCTGAGTATATCAAAAGTTTTAGAGATACCAGAAACCGATGTTTTAGTCTTAATATTTCAGAAAGGGACTTGGTGGAGTTAGCTTTTAATGGATTGCGTTCCGAACTTAAAGAAAGATTGGATAACCAAAACTTTTCAGAAGTTAGCCAAGTTCTGCAGCGGGCTCTGGTCCAAGAAGGCTAAGCCAAATATAAGAAATTTGTTAAAACGTTTAGCAAGCCTAGGGCCGAGATCCACATCATGGAACGCTCTGACGAGGAGGAGGATTCGGCCGACATGTACACGGACGAATGGGTTACTGTTGGGGGAATAGTTTTCCCTTGAACAGGGGCCAAATGACGTCAGCCTCTGACAGCCTTCGGCCCAGAGCCCAACACCGTCGAAGCATGTTCCTCTCTGAAGAAGCTGTTTCCATGTCCCAGAGTACACTTCGGAGCCCGCTGGAGCGAAGCCCCCGAACCCCTTCGGAGCCCTCCACGGCGAAGCCCTCTAGAGCAAAGCCCTCAACATCCCTTAAAGATTTCCAGAAGCTAAGTCTCAGGCCAACTTTGAAGTTAACCTCCGGGCCTTGTTCGGAGTTAACCTTCGGGCTCTGTTCGAAGTTAACCTTCAGGCTCCCTTCGAAGCCCTTCGAGCCAGTCTCCGGACCTTTTCCAGCCAGCTCCAAGCTAAGTCTCCAAGACTCCCGTTCGGAGCCCCAGCTCTGAGCCCCAGTTCGGAGCCCTAGCTCTGAGACCCAGTTCGGAGTTCAATTCGGAGTATGCTCCGAAGCCCCCTTCGGAGTGCGCTTCGAAGCCTCCATTGCAGCCTCCGCCTGAAGAGCTCCGGCCCCAACTCCGAACCCAAGAAATATATGTACTTCTCTACAGTGTAGAAGCCATACCAAGGGCCCCTCCGCCCCTAGTATGTCATTTAGCTGGTTAAGATGTGACGTTGTCTGACATGTCTATAAAGCTGTAAAGCACTTCTGTATAGTAGCTAGCTTCTCTTCCCCTTTTTGCCCCTATGAGCCTAGGACTTATAGGGGGTATTTTGGTCTTTTCCTTAAGGCCTGCATGCTTATAAAAGCAGGGCCAAGCCCTTGTAACAGGATAGCTTCTCTAGGGCTATGAAACCCTGGGGTTCACTACTCCATAATGAGGCATACCATGCCAAATCCACCACAACCTGGATGTAGGGCTATTATCCCCTAGGGGAGGTCCGAACCAGTATAAATCCTTTCTCCCTCTAAGAGAACCCTTCGAGGTTCATTTTACACTCCGTATACACACATACAAAACTTGTGTTGTAGCTAACACAATTGATACAACAGTTACAAACGCTAAAAGCAAACCTGTCACTTGCTCCGAGCTACGACCATCCCCCACAAAGAATAGACTTAATGAGGTCAAGTACTCGTTCGATGTGACTAAGTGTGATAAAATATTTGATTTCCTCTTAAAAAGTCAGATTCTCAGGTTACCTAAGGGTCAAGTTATCCCACCTGCCGACAAATTAAAGAAGCATCCATACTGTAAGTGGCATGATTCGCATTCTCATAATACTAATGATTGAAATGTTTTTCGATGGCAGATACAATCGGCCATAGAAGAAGGACGATTGAAAATAGACCATGATCCAAATATGAAGCTAGATAAAGATCCTTTTCCAGTCAACGCCGTCGACCTCGGCGAGAAGAAGGTATTGATTCAGCCAGAACAGGCCGAGTCTGCTAAAGGAAAAGATGTGATTATTAGAGAACCGCGTACTCGCATACTCATGCCAAAGAACCCCGAGGTAGGAGTATGGAAACAAAACATCAATACCCCTTCGGCTAAGGCTCACAAGAGGCCGAAGGTGACATATAACCTGCTGTTGAAAAAACATTAGAGGAGGGCCAAAGAAGCAGGCCCGCGCGCCCAGCTAAAGCAGCCAAAGGGGCCAAAACCTTCGAAGGGTACATTCTTACCGAAGGTTGTGAACCCTTCACACGAAGGCTTCGGGCCGAGGTATCCTGGTGCTCCGCACGGTGGTTCTGAGCCATAATGGCTGAACCCCCCGTGCAACGACTTCGAACCCCAATGGTCGGGTTCTTCGCACGACAACTTCGCACCCTAGTGGTCGGGTCCCCCATGCGACAGCTTCGGCTCCAAATGGCTGAACCCCGCACCGTGGTGGACTTCTCCGATGGGAGGCTTCGGCTCACACTGGCCGAACATACCTCCGGCCTGGCGGGATCCTTCGCTGGTGTGGTCGGAGACACCTTCGACTTGGCCGAACCCCCTCCGGGTGATGGCTTCGGCTCGCAAGGGCCAAGGCCGCTAGAACCTTCGATGCCTCCGCCATATGACTGGGCGAGGACCCCATGGGCCCCGTACGTATCCGGGTTAGGGTACCCTCCGCAGATTAACCCTATGCCTTGTTTTCCTTCGGAGTATTATGGATGGCAGGGGCAAGCAGACGCAGCAGATGGGGGCATCGTCAACAGACTATCTGTGGTACCTCCAAATCGGACCGTGCAGAGCGAAGCTGAAGGGTGCGAGCACTCGGAGGCCGGAGTCAGGGAGTCCGAAGCCATAACTATCAGAGTTGGGTCTCAGGAAGTCCCAATCCCGAAGACCTTGTCACCGAAGGCTAACGGAGGTGAACCACATGCTTCGGCTGGACTCCGCGCCGAAGCTGGGTTCGATCGGTTGAACGAGGCCTATCCATTCGATAGGTTCGCAGCAAAGCCCCCTTCGAACACAGGGCGCCCGAGGCCGAAGGGCACACGTCGGACAGAATTAACAGGGGTCAAACAGTAGCTCCAGGCACCAAGCCGAAGCCATCTTGGGCTCCTCCGGGCATGTCCAAATCGCAGAAGAGACGCCTGCAAAGGCTGCGGGCATAGGAGATGCGTGAGAAGGTAGCTGAGGCCGAACGTGACGCTATCTTCGAAGAGATCCGCCCTCGGCCAGCCACAAGGCAGGTATGGAGAGAGAAGCCGGTTGAGATAACCAACCCAGCTCCCAGTCCAAGCAACGACGAGGATGACATGCTTGACGATGATTACTCGCCCGTCTCTGAGGGGCCCGCACCTCAGGCGATGGATATCAACATCGTCACATTACCCGCTGAGTTTGCACCACCACGGGACGAGGCCGAGGTCGCTCAATTAAACCTCGGTCCGCGCAGCGCCGTCTTCGAGAAGCCCGAGGACTCAGCTCGCCATATAAAGCCTCTCTATGTCAGGGGTCACAGAGATGGGAAGCCGATTTCCCGGATGCTCGTCGATGGCGGCACCACAGTTAATCTAATGCCTTATTCATTGTTGAAGAAACTTGGAAGGGATGAAGATGACCTAAAGAAGACCAACTTTATGCTCAATGGCTTCAACGGTGAGAGCTCTGAGGTCAAGGGAGTACTCTCTATGGATTTGACGGTGGGCAACAAGACATTGCCAACAGCGTTCTTCGTCGTCGACGTGCAAGGTAACTATAGTGTGTTACTCGGACGCGACTGGATTCACGCGAACTGTTGCATCCCTTCTACTCTACAACAATGCCTGATACAGGGGGACGGTGATGAGATAGAAGTCATCCCCGCGGATACTTCATCCCAAGTAGCATTGGCCGATGTATCAGTCGACGCCATCCATAACAAAGTAGAGTGTCTATCAGGTAGAGATCTTTCGGATTATGACTTTGTTAGCGTATCCGGAGGACGGTTTGTACCGGTGTCTATAAAGCCGGCTGGAGTAGCATGGCTATTTTTGTATTAGTAGTCATGTCTAGCAAAATAATCTAGATTGGCTAAAGTCTCGCGTGGAGCAGTATCGGTCTAATAAAGACGGTATTGCCGAGGCCATCGAGGACTTTAGCAAAGTAGAAAAGTTACGGCAAGGTTTTGCGTCGGCCGACCCCTTGGAGGAAGTTGATATAGGTGATGGTAGCATCCCGAGGCCGACTTTTGTAAACCAACATTTGCAGCCCAATGAGAAGGCTGAAGTAATAAAGTTACTTCGGTCGTATGTCGATTGTTTCACATGGGAATATAGCGAGATGTCAGGACTAAGCCGTGAGCTCGTGGAGCATCGGCTGCCCATCAAGTCCGGGTTTAGGCCTTATAAACAGCCTCCCCACTGCTTTAATTCGGCCGTCTTTGACCGAGTTAAGAAGGAAGTGGAACGACTACTTAAAGCTGAATTTATTAGGCCATGCAGGTACGCGGAATGGGTTGCTAATATTGTGCCTGTAGAGAAGAAAGGGAGCGGCAAGATACGAGTATGCATTGATTTCAGGGATCTGAACAGAGCCACTCCAAAAGACGAGTATCCCATGCCAATAGCCGACATGCTGATCAACGACGCCTCGGGACATAAGGTACTAAGTTTTCTTGATGGCAATGCTAGTTATAATCAAATCTTTATGGCCGAAGAGGACGTCTATAAGACTGCCTTTCGATGCCCTGGTTTTGTCGGATTGTTCGAATGGGTCGTCATGACTTTTGGTTTGAAAAATGTCGGCGCCACGTATCAGCGCGCCATGAACTTGATATTTCATGACTTGTTAGGAGTCATGTTAGAAGTTTACATCAATGATGTCATGGCCAAATCGGACGCTATGGGAAACCATTTAGCCAATTTGAAAGTTGCTTTTGATAGGATGTGACAGTATGGGTTGAAAATGAACCCGCTTAAGTGTGCTTTTGGTGTGTCGGCAGGAAAGTTCTTAGGTTTCATGATTCATGAGAGAGGTATAGAAATTGATCCTAAGAGACTTGAGAAGATTAGGAACGTTGCAGCGCCGACATGCAAGAAAGATATGCAAAAGTTGCTAGGCAAGTTGAACTATCTACGTCGCTTTATATCCAACTTGTCCGGCAAGATTGATGCCTTTGTCCCCATACTCCGGCTAAAAAATAAAACCGAGTTCACTTGGGGGGCAAGCCAGCAAAATGCTTTTGAAAAGATCAAGGAATGCTTGTCATCACCGCCCGTGGTGAGAGCGCCCAAGGCCGGGATTCTATTTCGGCTATATATCGCCGCTGAAGATAGTGTGATTGGGGCCGTGCTAACCAAAGAGGTGGAGGGGAAGGAGTACATCATCACATTCTTGAGCCACCGCCTGCTGGACGCCGAAACCAGGTACGCGTTTGTGGAGCGATTATGTTTATCACTTTATTACGCGTGCACCAAATTGCGCCATTATCTTCTTCCCACCACATGTGTTGTCGTTTGCCAAACCGATGTTATAAAGCACATGTTACAGAAGCCGATTCTAAGTGGAAGAATCAGAAAATGGGCTTACGCGTTAATTGAGTACGATTTGGCCTACGAGCCCCTAAGAGCAATGAAAGGCCAAGTCGTAGCAAACTTTATAGTTGATCATCACATAGATGCTAGCTGGAGTAATACTATTGCTCTGGTTGAAGTAGCGCCATGGAAAATCTATTTTGATGGTTTGGCTTGCAAGAATGGCCAGGGAATTGGAGTGGTTCTCATATCACCTAATGGTATGTGCTTTGAAACCTCGGTCTGACTAGAATTTTCTTCCACTAATAACCAAGCCGAATACGAAGCTTTGTTGCTAGGTCTTGAACTCTTAAAGTCTATAGGCGCTAAGCATGTTCACACGTACGGTGATTCATTGTTAGTAGTACAACAAGTAGCCAAGAATGCTCAATGTTTTAATGGCCTACCGAATAGCTACTTGGACAAATGCCTAGACATAGTTGCTACTTTTGATGATTTCAAAATATCTCACGTGTCAAGAGAAGCCAATTCAACCGCTAATGATTTGGCTCAGCAAGCATCTAGCTACCAAGTCAGGAGAGGGAAATTTTCTGTGTTGAAGAAGCCGATGCTTGATCTCATTACCGAAGCCAGTGATGATGGACAGGCGCACCCTTCGGGTCGAAGCCCTCAGGTCGCCGAAAGCCAGCGCATGCCAGGGCTCCTGGACTGGGGTGCTTCGCCCACCGAGTGGTCCGTCATGCCGAAGCCTATAGTCCAAAATCTCTCGGACGGGGAAGGCTCCCCAGAGTCCGAACCCTCTGAAGGGCTTCGGCCCGGCACACTCCGGGCGGCCACTTCGGTCGGGCTTCGGCAGGAGCTGGAATGGCTCGGGGGGCACCCCGAAGTCAGGGTTTTAGAAGATTTTTCAGAAGGTGGACCAGCAAAGCCCTCTGAAATCTGTGAGGACGATTGGAGAGTCCCAATCGTCCAGTATTTAAAAGACCCTAGCCGAAGGGTTGATCGGAAGGTTTGGCGACAAGCGTTCAAATTTGTGTTGATAGACGACACATTATATCGCCGAACCATCGATGGAGTGCTATTGAAATGTTTAGATCATGAGCAGTCCCAGGTGGCTACAGGAGAAGTCCATGAGGGGCTTTGCGGCACTCACCAGTCGGCCCAAAAGATGAGTTGGATGCTCAAAAGAGCGGGTTTTTATTGGCCGACTATGACCAAAGATTGTTTCAAGTACTACAGAGGGTGTGAGGCATGTCAGAAGTTTGGCAACATCCAGTTAGCCCCTACCTCATTACTCAATCCTATTGTCTAGCCATGGCCGTTTCGAGGATGGGGTCTAGACTTCATCGGCCAAATCTACCCCCCTTCCTCAAAAGGGCATCAGTTCATGTTAATGGTGACAGATTACTTCACCAAATGGACCGAGGCCGTACCTCTCAATAATATGACCCATAATGAGGTACGCGATTTTATTTTAAAACACATCATACATAGATTCAGCATCCCTCAAACTCTTACTATGGATCAAGGTAGTTCATTTGTTTCTAAGGAAGTGAAGGACTTCGCCGAATACTATGGCATTAAGTTGATAAACTCTTCACCTTACTATGCTCAGGCCAATGGTCAGGCCGAGTCTAGTAATAAAACCGTGATTAAGCTTATTAAGAAGAAAATTGAAGAGTTTCCAAAAAGGTGGCATGAAGTGCTTTTCGAGGCATTATGGGCTTGTAGGATTGCAAAGCACGGTGCCACCCAGGTCAGTCCATATGAGTTGGTATATGGATAGGAGGCCATTCTGCCTGTGGAGGTAGATCTTGGCTCCTTAAGAGTGTGAGGAGCCATGCTGAATAGCGTGGGCCTCATGGCTCCAGATGTGATGAGTCATTGTCAACGATAGTCAAAGAGGACAGAAGAAGAGAGGAGATCTGTTGTTTCATGGGCCGTGTGTGATTCAGGTACACGGGCAGCAAGCGACTGTCGGGCAGAGGAGGCTGCGAAGTCAGGCTGGCCCAATCTGGGTACATGGGCTAGGAGCAGCAGAAGACCCACTGGGCTGTTGACCAGGATTGACTCAGGTACACGGGCGGTGAGTGATTGCCGGGCTAAGAGAGCTGCGGAACCAGGCCGACGCAATCCGGGTACCTGGTGCAAAGCCGGTGGAGGCTTTGTCAGTTTCGGCGCAAAACTGACAACCGTCGATCTTGTATTGGACTGTCCAGAAGAGAAGCCGTAGTCTCTACGAAAGCTTAGCTTCCAGATAAGTCATCTATATCTCTAGGCCCACAATCAGTCAGTCAAGTCTGTAAAAAATCCTAAAGGCAGTTGAGTCTTTTCCTTTATTTTAGCGCCCGTAAAAAAAACCCTAAGGGGCTGGTGGAATATTCCTAAGTGTTGGGCAGCCTATAAATAGGGCCCCAATCCCTAGGGTTAGATCACCCCTTCTAGAATTCACTTTTTAATCCATTGGGTCATTTTGTCTCTTGCATTCTCTCTCCTATTTGTGCGCCGTCAGGCTCTTGCTCACTGTGATTTAATTCCTGCATTCCATATGTTCTTCTTGAATCTGTGAGATTCTTTTCCCTACTCTTGTCATTCGGTTTGCAGTGTTTTATGGCCTTGTTTGACGTGCGCAGCTATTTTATTCCCTAGCATTTGTGTCTCTGTTGCCTCTATTCTTCACGAGTAGTACTAGTTCTTGCTGTTGCAACTAGTACCTACTCTCTGTAGCAACAGTACGCTAGCTTTGCTTTTTCCTGCATAGCTTTTTGATCGAGTTGATAGGACTAAAGTCCCTTTTCTGGTTGTTTCTGGCGAAGCCCCTTCTCTCTGTTCGAAGTCCCTCAGCTCCGTGAGGTAGGCTTCGATCTGACATCCTCGAGGGCTTCGCTTGAACTTCGACTTCACTTTGTGCACTGTGTTGCTAGCTTTGAAGTACATTTTTGTGCCCTGTCAGCTTGACATACTTCGACCGTCTGTGCGAAGGTATACTCCGACAGGCTTCGAAGTTGACTTCGAAGCTAGTCTCTCTGATATACTTTGCTCGACGTGTAGTCTCTGAGATCTTTCTGCTGCCATTATTTTCGAGGGTTACAGCTTGTGAGTTTGAAGCTTGTCATTCGAAGTGTGTTTGTGATCTTCGACTTCTTGTGTGTCAACACCTGCAGACTTCGTTTCGAAGCTGGCCTGTGGTTCGAAGGTCATACCTCAATATTGCTAGCTTCGAAGGTAGTCGCGTAGGCTTCGAGTTGGTCTTGCTGCTGCGTGTCTGGCTTCGCTTCTCTTTCGGAGGTTGATTTTCTGTGAGCCTAGTCGAACCTTTCTAATCGAAGCCTAGGCTTCGAAGTACACTGTTCGAAGCAAGCTTCGATACTCTCATACTTCGCTTCGAAGCATACTTCACTCTCTACCACACTCGAACTAGGCTAGACCAAACAAACCTTCGGCACTTCAACGACAACCTTCGCTTGACCTCATCAAGGAACTCCGAAGCAGGCTTCGACACTGCGAAGCAGGCTTCGCCAAGTTTCGAACAGGAGACAGATTTAGAACAGTAACTTCTCTTCCCACTCTTTATGCACTTAGATTGTTGTACTGAGAAGTTTGTCTTGTCATGTCTTGTGTATTCTGTTAATCCGTCTATTAGCACTGTTTTTTGTGTGACTCTGTTATTTAACATCAGTTGCTTCTAGGCTAGATCCCTATAGACTTAGGCAATCTGTTCATGCTTTGTTGTTTAGTCATTTGAGGTGCGTTGGGTGTTGGGAGCAGGCCATTGATTCGAAAGAATGTTTTAGGCACCCATTCACCCCCCTCTGGTCGCTACTTTCGGTCCTACAAGTGGTATTAGAGCCTGGTTAGGGTTTTTCCATACCTTAACCAGTTCTAAACCCCAGTAGTGATCATGACTTCTCCTGGCAAGGTCCCGTCCTTGGAATCCTATGGCTATAACTATTGGAAGACTCGCATGCGAGCCGATCTTATGAGCCAAGGCTCGGACATCTGGGACATTTGCGTTCACGATACTTTTGTTATATTGCCATTTGCTGAGCATGGTACTCCTGGTATCATTAATCGAATTGACTTCTCTAGTTCTTTTGGCCCTTCTCACTGTTTGATAGCTGGATCTTCTTCTGAGCTCTGGAAGTGGCATAGGAGGTTAGGTCATTTGAGTTTTGATCTGCTAGTCAGGTTAAGCTCTATGGACCTCATCCGAGGATTGCCCAAGCATAAAATGGAGAAAGATCTAGTTTGCCATCCCTGTCGTCATGGGAAAATGGTTGCAGCTTCTCACTCACCTGTGACTCAGGTGATGACTTCGTATCTGGGTGAGCTGTTACATTTGGACACTGTCAGTCCAGCTCGGGTACGCTCAGTCGGTGGGAAGTGGTACACGCTTGTCATTGTTGACGACTTTTCTCGATTCTCATGGGTTTTCTTTTTGGAGTCTAAGGATGAGACTTTTCTTTTTGTTCATGACCTGATTTTGAAGCTGAAGAATGAGAACAATGGTCGGATGCGAGCAATTCGCTCCGACAACGGCTCTGAGTTCAAGAACTCTCAGTTCGTCGGCTTCTGTAGTGATCAAGGTCTTGACCATCAGTTTTCTACTCCTTACACTCCCCCATAGAACGGCGTTGTGGAACGAAAGAACCGAACGCTAGTCGAGATGGCCAGGACGATTCTCGATGAGCACAGGACTCCTAGGAGTTTTTGGGCTGAAGCCATGAACACGGCTTGCTATCTGGCCAACCGCATTTTTCTTCGAGCTTACATAGGTAAGACTTCATATGAGTTGCGGTTTGACGGACAACCCAAGGTTAGCCACTTGCGAGCGTTTGGCTGCAAGTGCTTTGTGCTCAAGAAGGGTGGGCATTTGGACAAATTTGAGTCTCGTTGCTGGGATGGAGTTTTTCTTGGCCACGCTTTGCATTCTCGAGGCTTCCGTGTTTGGAACCTCGAATCCCAGCAGCTTGTTGAGACTTGCGAGGTTTCATTTGACGAGTCCTTGCCTTCTTTGACTCCTTCGTTTGAGCTTTCTGGCGATGATGAGCTCGGAGAGTCCATCTTCGAGGAAGATGAGCATACTCCAGCTGCTGATGAGGGTGGGCCTTCTGCGCCTCCTGCAGAGCCCAAACCTTCTAAGACTTCGACTGAGGATGAGGGCGGACCTCTGATCACTTCTTCCACTTTGATCGTGCCCCCTCAGTCGAGTCTAGAGGTGCCAGTTGCTGACTCCGGTGAGGTGACTTCAGATCACTAGGGAACCCGAGCAGTTCAGCGTGATCACCCCTTAGAGCTCATCATCGGTGATTTGACTGAAAGGACTTTGTGTTCATCTGGTAACTCTCTTGCTGTGTTTTCCAAATCTGCTTTTGTTCCATCTTTTGAGCCGAGAGATGTTTCTCATGCTCTTTCTAATTCAAATTGGATTAATGCTATGCAAGAAGAGCTTGAGAACTTTGTCCGTAATCGGGTTTGGACACTAGTTGAGCCGCCACCAGGATGCAACCCCATAGGCACCAAGTGGGTGTTCAAAAACAAACAAGGTGAAGATGGGGTTGTGATGCGCAACAAAGCTCGACTAGTTGCCCAGGGTTTTTGCCAAAAAGAGGGTATTGATTTTGAAGAAACTTTCGCCCTTGTTGCCCGTCTTGAGTCCATTCGCATTCTCTTAGCTTTTGCTGCATCGAAGGGTTTCAAGCTTTTTCAAATGGATGTTAAGAGTGCTTTTCTGAACGGGTTCATAGAGGAGGAAGTTTATTTTAGGCAGCCCCCCGGTTTTGAAAACCCTAAGTTTCTTCGACATGTTTTTAAGCTGCAAAAGGCTTTATACGGGTTGAAGCAAGCCCCCAGGGCTTGGTATGACCGGTTGAAGCAATTTTTGTTGGGAAAGGGCTTTGTGATGAGTTCGGTGGATAAAACTATTTTCTTGCTAAGAGATGCTTCAGATTTTTTAGTCGCTCAGACTTACGTGGACGATATTATTTTTGGCGGTACTACTAATGACCTTGTGTCCAAGTTTTCTGAGCAGATGCACAGTGAGTTTGAGATGAGCCTCATGGGTGAGCTCAAGTATTTCTTTGGGCTCCAGATCAAGCAGACCAAGGACAACACCTTCATCCACCAAGGTAAGTACGCTCGTGACATGCTTAAGAAATTTGACTTTGGTGGGGAGTTGAAGCCGCAGATGACCCCGATGGGCACATCTGGGGGTCTGGACAAGGATGAGAGCGGCGTCAAGGTCAATGAAAGGGAGTTTCGAGGGATGATCGGTTCGCTTTTGTACTTAATGGCGACAAGACCAGACATACAGTTCGTCGTGGGACTTTGCGCGTGTTTTCAGTCTTCACCATGCGCGTCTCATCGGCAGGCTGTCAAGCGCATCTTCAGGTATCTCACTTATGCTCCTGATCTCGGTCTTTACTATTCAGCATCATCATCACTTGATTTATCTGGTTTTTCGGACGCCGACTTTGGTGGGTGCCGGTTGGATCGCAAGTCGACTTCCGGTACTTGCTAGTTTCTTGGTTTTTCTCTTGTTTCTTGGTCTTTTCGAAAGCAATCTGGAGTTGCTCTTTCGACCACTGAGGCTGAGTATGTGCCTGCTGCTAGCTGCTGCTCACAGTTTGTTTGGATGATTTCCACTCTGCGAGATTTTGGGTTGTTCTTTCCTACCAGGGTTCCATTGTTTTGCGACAGCACCAGTGCTATTAGTGTAGGGAAAAACCCTTGTCTCCATTCAAAAACCAAACATATTGATGTGCGCTTTCATTTTCTGCGGGATCAATATGAGAAAGGTGTCATTGACCTTGTTCATGTTGATACCCATCATCAGTTGGCTGATATTTTCACAAAACCCCTAGATCAGTCTACCTTTGAGCATTTACGAGGGGATTTGGGTGTTGTGTATCCTTTCTAGGATATTTTGCATCGGTTTTTCTTTCTTCTTTACTCTTTTCTTGAGTGTTTTTGTGTGTGTCCATATCTTGCATATTCACATATCACTTTAGAGCTGCTTCTGTTATATGATTGAACTACTTTACTTATTCTAGCCGATACATGCTTTTGATTACTTGTCAATGATCATGCTTTGTTTCAGTTCACTTGATATGTCTGATATCTGTCATGTGCATGGCTTTTATGCTTTAAACTTGAAAAATGATCACCATTGCTTCTGGTAACTAGAATGTGTAGGCTGAGTGTTTTTGCTATTTGTTACATGCCTTGTAGCTCGTTCCTCACATAGATGCCGATATGCAACTTGGACATCCTTCTGCTTTAAAAAACATGGAAATGTGCTATAAAAATGATGAAAAATCAAGAAAAATGAAAATTCCATGCCTCTTTTTGCATTACGTACAAAGATTCAGGTGGGTTTGCTTTGTCGCATTGCATTGTTCTGGACTGCGTACCATATCACTTTGGTATGAACTAGGACAATGTAGTGTATGCCAAGACCAATGTCTTAAGCTTCTGATGGTCCAGATCTGGCCTAGGCTTGACTTGGTCGGTCAGCATAAGGTTTGACATGCAAATAACCCCTGGCATAAATGAAAAAGAGAAAAGAAAAAGCCTGAAAATTGAAATGATAACAAGTTTGCTGAAGCACTTTGTTTTGGACAATGCTTATCTTGGTAGATATCAGTTAGCTTTTACATCTCATGATTTACCTTGCTTGTTAACTGGAAAATATGGTGATGCTTTTGTTTGCAAAATTGAACATGCGTGCTAATGACTTTCTTTAAATATCATCTGTTGCGCTGATCATGCCATGTATCATTAACAGTATGTCTTTTGTTGTATCTGTTAGATGTTGTAATGGCAGTCAATCATATCTGAGAAGCATGTTTTATTCACTCCTCATGCACCCCAATTGCATTCATTGCATATTTTGAGGGGGAGTTGCGTTTCAGGGGGAGTCTGTGTCTCTTTTGAGTGCTTGATGAGTTCACTTGTCAACAAGGGGGAGAAATTTTGGGATAGAGTTTGTGGGGGAGTTTTTGTCTCACTTACTTTTTTGATATCCTTGTTGATGTTTCTGAGATCGCACTTATTCTGAGCTTTTACTTTTGGTTAACCATAATGACCGCTTCTTGTTTTTGTTTGGCTTTTGGTCATTAGGGTTAAACTTTTACTTTATTTTCTTCTTCTTTGTTTTCTTGTGCTTTGTTTTCGTGTTTCCACAATTGTTTGCAGGTACTGAAGAACTGAAGAAGTGAAGTGTTGACAATGCACTCATCAAGGGGGAGATTGAGGAGCCATGCTGAATAGCGTGGGCCTCATGGCTCCAGATGTGATGAGTCATTGTCAACGATAGTCAAAGAGGATAGAAGAAGAGAGGAGATCTACTGTTTCCCGGGCCGCGTGTGATTCAAGTACACGGGCAGCAAGCGACTGTCGGGCAGAGGAGGCTGCGAAGTTGGGCTAGCCCAATCCCGGTACATGGGCCAGGAGCAGCAGAAGACCCACTGGGCTGTTGACCAGGATTGACTCAGGTACAATGGCGGTGAGTGATTGCCGGGCTGAGAGAGCTGCGGAATCGGGCGGGCCCAATCCGGGTACCTGGTGCAAAGCCGGTGGAGGCTTTGTCAGTTTTGGCGCAAAACTGACAATCGTCGATCTTGTATCGGACTGTCCAGAAGAGAAGCTGTAGTCGCTACGAAAGCTTAGCTTCCGGATAAGTCATCTATATCTCTAGGCCCACAGTCAGTCAGTCAAGTCTGTAAAAATCCTAAGGGCAGTTGAGTATTTTCCTTTATTTTAGCGTCTGTAAAAAAAACCTAAGGGGCTAGTGGAATATTCTTAAGTGTTGGGCAGCCTATAAATATGGCCCCAATCCCTAGGGTTAGGTCACCCCTTCTAGAATTCACTTTTTAATCCATTGGGTCATTTTGTCTCCTGCGTTCTCTCTCCTGTTTGTGCGCAGCCAAGCTCTTGCTCACTGTGATTTAATTCCTACATTCCATCTGTTCTTCTTGAATCTGTGAGATTCTTTTCCCTACTCTTGTCATTCAGTTTGCAGTGTTTTATGGCCTTGTTTGACGTGCACAGCTATTTTATTCCCTAGCATTTGTGTCTCTGTTGCCTCTGTTCTTCACGAGTAGTACTAGTTCTTGCTGTTGCAACTAGTACCTACTCTCTGTAGCAACAGTACGCTAGCTTTGCTTTTTCTTGCAGAGCTTTTCGATCGAGTTGACAGGACTAAAGTCCCTTTTCTGGTTGTTTCTGGCGAAGCCCCTTCTCTCTGTTCGAAGTCCCTCAACTCCGTGAGGCAGGCTTCAATCTGACATCCTTGAGGGCTTCGCTTGAACTTCGACTTTACTTTGTGCACTGTGTTGCTAGCTTTGAAGTACATTTTTGTGCGCTGTCAGCTTGACATACTTCGACCGTCTGTGCGAAGGTATACTCCGACAGGCTTCGAAGTTGACTTCGAAGCTAGTCTCTCTGATATACTTTGCTCGACGTGTAGTCTCTGATATCTTTCTGCTGCCATCATTTTCGAGGGTTACAGCTTGTGAGTTCGAAGCTTGTCATTCAAAGTGTGTTTGTGATCTTCGACTTCTTGTGTGTCAACACCTGCAGACTTCGTTTCGAAGCTGGCCTATGGTTCGAAGGTCATACCTCGATATTGCTAGCTTCGAAGGTAGTCGTGTAGGCTTCGAGTTGGTCTTGCTGCTGCGTGTCTGGCTTCGCTTCTCTTTCGGAGGTTGATTTTCTATGAGCCTGGTCGAACCTTTCTAATCGAAGTCTAGGCTTCGAAGTACACTGTTCGAAGCAAGCTTCGATACTCTCATACTTCGCTTCGAAGCATACTTCGCTCTCTACCACACTCGAACTAGGCTAGACCAAACAAACCTTCGGCACTTCAACGGCAACCTTCGCTTGACCTCGTCAAGGAACTGCGAAGCAGGCTTCGACACTGCGAAGCAGGCTTCGCCAAGTTTCGAACAGGAGACAGATTTAGAATAGTAACTTCTCTTCCCACTCTTTGTGCACTTAGATTGTTGTACTGAGAAGTTTGTCTTGCCATGTCTTGTGTATTCTGTTAATCCGTCTATTAGCACTGTTTTTTGTGTGACTCTGTTATTTAACATCAGTTGCTTCTAGGCTAGATACCTTTAGACTTAGGCAATCTGTTCATGCTTTGTTGTTTAGTCATTTGAGGTGCGTTGGGTGTTGGGAGCAGGACATTGATTCGAAAGAATTTTTTAGAAGCCCATTCACCCCCCTCTGGTCGCTACTTTCGGTCCTACAGTGTGTTAAAGAAAGATTGCTTATCGGTCGACAAGTATGAGTCTCTTCTAAAAGATAATCTAGAGTAGGTGACCAATAAGAGATTAAGGGCTTTGGAAGCCATAGAAGTAGACAAGAAGAGAGTAGCTAAAGCCTACAACAAGAAGGTTAAACCAAAATCGTTTCAAATAGGAGACTTGGTGTGGAAAACGATTTTTCCCTTAGGCACGAAGAGTCCCAAATTTGGTAAATGGTCACCTAGATGGGAAGGTCCTTTCAAGATAGCCGAAATCGCTCCCGGCAACGCATACGTGTTGGAATCCCTACAGGGAGAGCGGTTTCGAAGAGCTTTGAATGGTAGGTACTTGAAGAAGTATTTCCCAAGTGTGTGGCAAACATCCTAAAAGTGTCAAAAGGCCGATATGACTAGTATCGTCTCAAGCTCGTTGTGCTTTTAGTTCACTAGTTCACTAAAAGGCAAGGGGCATGTGTTGATAGCAAAAAATGGCATTAATGGCTAGATTATCAAAATATCTATTTTTGGTGATTCGGGCCAAAAATACACATGTCCAGGGTCTGTCCGAAGCCCTACAGGGTCGAAGCCCGTCAGGCTGTGGGCTCTGAAATCCTCCAGCCAGCCCACGGGCTTCGGCCAGGAAGCCTCCGAAGGCCCACGCTGCCGAAGCTTCGGAAGCCTTCGGAGGCCCACGCTGCCGAAGCTTCGGAAGCCCACGCTGTCGAAGATTCAGCCCAAGAGCAAGCCTCGACGGGCCTCGCCGAAGCCTACTATGTCAAAGCTTCGGCCCGAGGAGCAAGCCCGACGGGCCTGGCCGAAGCCCAAGCTACCGAAGCTTCGGCCCGAGGAGCAAGCCCGACGGGCCTGGCCGAGGCCCACGCTGCCGAAGCTTTAGGAACCTTCGGAGGCCCACGCTACCGAAGCTTCGGCTCGAAGAGCAGGCCTTGGCGGGCCTAGCCGAAGCCCACCTCGGCAGAGATAGAGTTGGACGTGTTTCCAGCTCAATCCTTATCTCTATCCGGCCGGATTAATAGTAGATTAGATTAGAGTTAACCCTCTATAAATAGAGGGGCCTGGCCGGCGTAGAGACGCCCCCCAACACAAACAAAACCAAAACCTTGCTTTGATCGTACCTTTACTTTTACCTTTACTTTTATGTACGTCTTCGTGGGTTTGCCTGGAAGCCCTCCGTCTACCACTACAGAACAGTGGTAAGCCTTGGTACTTCACCCGTGAAGTCCCCGTTAATCTATGTAACAGATTGTTATCGCCTTGTTACTTCGCCTGTGAAGTATCCGCTAATCTGCGTAAAAGATTGCTACCTTCGCCACCCGTGCAACACCTCACAAGATTCAGTCCTAAGGCCGAATTGGTACTTCGCATCATCCCTGTTGCAGGTTCGCACGATCAGAGCCCCTTCGCCGGAGGTGGCCGGAGCTGAGAGATCGGTTCCGGAGGTCCCTAGGATGCCCTTTGACAGGACCGCAGGCTTCGACAACAGGCTTCGATCGGCACATTTCGTCGCAAGCTCCGCCACGACCACATTCCACACTAGATGAAGTCGTGCTCGCACGTGACCTTCGCGTCACTTTCTTTGTACGTCGTTGCATCAGAGATATCACGCTGAGCCCCGCTGTTCGGAGGTGATCACCGTGTCCAGACCCGTTCGGAGCCTACCTCCGACCGGGTCAGTCCGAATGCCAAAGCAATCTTCGGTGGAGCGCTTCGCACCAGACGCTGAAGGTACCCTTCGGTGCACCCTTCGCAGCATACTTCGAACCAGGGGGACTCTGTCTGGTTTGCTGATTTTCACTTGTTTAATCTATTTCTTTCGGCTAATTGGATTATTTCTTGTAATCTGGTTGCCTGGCGACTCCACCCCCCTTATCACTATTAAGGGTAGTCGGAACGCGGCGTCGGTGTTACGTCACGCTTAGGCCCATCCCTAAGTATCCGTGCACTTTTGGATCACCGGACTGACCCAAGTGCGGGGGCACGTTTCCGTGTCAATAGTATTTTATCTCTAATCTTTTTAATGACTTGGAACTCGTGTCAAACTCAGATTAGACCTAGGCATGTCATGCCCAACCTCTATAAATAGAGGCAAGGCCAATTCAAGAAGACCCCCCAAAACCCTAATAGATCCAATCTATTATTCCTTGAATCGTACCTTTAGTTTTCAATTTACTTTCTTGCCCTAGATTCAATTCAGCACGTCCATCTTCGTGGGTTTGCACTATAAGCCCTCCGTCCACTACGTCGTAATCATAGTTAGTCCTTGTCGGTTCACTCATGAATCGTTCGTTTCATCCACGTAACGGATTTCTATCGTTTTATCAGTTTTAAGCGGTAATTCGGTCTCTTGGCCGAGTTACCTCTAGTTTCTGGTTTTTTTTGCAGTTTTTCATCTCTCTTATCTTCGCCACGAAGTTCCGGGCAAAGGCACCAACATGCGATCAGATCTATCACTATCGGTCTGACCGACGTTGATGGGCCGGTCCGACTGGGTTGTGCCATGCCGTAATCCTATCACCGGCACGCACCGGTCTGACCGGTGGCACACGGTCGGTCCGACTGGTGGTGTGCAGTCAAGTCCCGGTACGCCCTATTCACTCTGCACGGTCTGACCGCCAGCCCCTTGCCAGCCTGATTTCCTCTCGG